>JAOXNX010000028.1:13843737-13866323 GCA_028566075.1 Solidago caesia
ATCTTATCTTATCCCAAATCTCCAAAAACCCAAAAGCATTTCCCCAAGTCCCGTGGTACTCGGCGAGAGCCTTTTTATTTGGATACATTTTATTAAGTACATTTGGATCATTCATATCCTGTTGATTTGGGACGTTTGGACGTGGAAAACGATACCCATACGGATTGCCAAAGTTATTTGGAAACATTATTTTTAAAGAAAGAAGAAGTAGGATAGTAATAGTAGTAGTAGAAAGAAGTAAAAAATGGTAAAGGAAGTATATACTTTGATTGTGTTGTGTGTGTTTTATAAAATAAAATGGGTATATATATATATTTATATATGCAGTAAATAAAAAAAAAGAAAAAAAAAGCAAGTATCCGTTGTCAACGGATAATTCCCTCAAAAGCATCAAAATTTCAATTTTGAACCGCCGAGCCGTGGGGGTCGCCAATTGCCTGGATCGCCGCACCGGGGCGGTGTAGCCGGTGAACCGGGCGTGGGTCGTCGGGCTACACGCCCCACTCCGTTCAGCCTTATTTGCGTGGGTTTCTTTTGTCCAAAAATAGCACATATCGATTTTTATCACTTAATGATGCCTATATTAATTACGTTGAAAAGCTCATTGTAAAAAAGTACACATTTCTAAAATGAGAAGTGATATTAGTATCACTTCTTTGTATAGATGTACCACAACTGTGTATTACTGGCTTGTACAGTCAGTTGTAAAACTTGTACATTGTGATACATCTATTAAAAATAATGGTAAGAATATCACCTCCTTTATAAAATACCAATAATAATCAAATACAAATTGTTATTATTATTTTGTAAACCATGTGATCGCTCAAATGTAGCATATGAACTTGTTTACCTTTTATGCATATGTGAAATCATCAATTAATTAATTTAACAAAAAAATATTAATAGCAATACCCCACAAACTCATTTTATTTCATTTGTATAACGTTTATTTTTATGATATGTTTTAGAAAACTATTTTTTTTGTCCCAATATAATTGATGCTAGTAAATGTTTATTTTAACTTCACACATAATTTTGGAAAAGTCACGGTCAATTATAAGAGGTCATTGTTACCTTTTAAATATATTTTGATTGGTTAAAAAATTTCAAAATAATAATTATTTTAGATCAAACAAAAATAAATATTCATAATGTACGAATGAAATATTAAAAAAACATGTCACAAAACTGGCCTAGATAGCTAGCATGCATTTATCTCATTGTTCCATTTGTTAGAAGAAGCAGTCAAGTCCATACCACCTTCCTCTACCGGCCTTTAATTATATAAAAAACAGTCAAAAAAGATTATAAATTTCAAATAATCAAATCTATATAAACAGAACCCAAATCTTGGAATATTTGTTACAACAATCCAACGTTAAATAAAAATTTTCAAAATTTAAAAAAACAAACAAAAAAAAAGTTAACATTTTTATTTATTTATTTGTTTTTGTGATAGTTCCATCGTCTCCATCAACTTGTTTTCCCTGCAAAAAGAAGCAATGAAATGAAATTTAATAACAATATACAATATTGGTAGCTTTTATATCAATTCATGGACCCACCTAAGTAGCTCTTTCACAACCCATAAGCTTTACTTACAAGTAACATGATCACCTAACTATACTCTTTATTCATCAATGCATTTTTGATCATTATCTTGTTTTTCGATCAACATTGTTTAGTTCACAAGAAGTTTAAAGAGGTTTATAAAGTATGGTTGGGACGGCGAATGGAGCTAGGATACCAAGGCAAGTTTTTTCGGTTGTGAATGGTGGTCAATATTCGGGCATGGGGGTTGGACCGGCTAGTAGCGTTGGGTCGGATTGTGGAGGCATTGAGTTTACAAAAGAAGATGTTGAAGCATTGTTGAAGGAGAAGATTAAGCCTAATAATAAGTTCAGTCTCAAGGTTAGTTTGATAGTCTTTTTTATTTTATTTTTTGAATTTATGTTCAAGTTTAGAAATTTTTTACTTAAGACTAAAATGGTAGGCTTAAACTAAAAGTCTAAAAATTTGGTGATGATACATGAGAAAATCAATGACTAAAACATTTCCGATAGAGAAAATCAATGACTTTATACATTTTCCATATCTGAATATTCACAATTGATTTTGACACGTGTCAACACCATATTTTTAGGCTTGTTTTTAGGCCTATCCTGGTACTCGTATCATTATATTGTAGTCCTATGTATCATTACTCTAAAGCTTTTGTTATTTAATTTTCGTGGGATTGTTTTAGGAGAAATGTGATGTAATGAAGGACTATATAAAAAGGCTTAGAATGTGTATTAAATGGTTTCAAGAACTTGAAGGGGATCTTTTGTTAGAGCAAGAAAAGCATTGGAAGATAGTGGAATCGGCAGAAAAGAAATGCAATGATATGGGTATATAACTATAATTTCAAGAATCTAGTTCATTAAGCATTTTTGTCACTAATTTTATAGAGTAATATAGAATTTTGTAAACTTGAACTTATATTTTCTATATATTGGTTCAAGAAATGCTAATGAATGAAAAGGAAGAAGAACTGAATTTGATTATAATGGAGTTACGCAAGAATTATGCCGGTTTACAAGAGAAATGTGTGAAAGAAGAATCAGAAAAGTTGGTATGGACTGAATCCTGTTTATTTCAAGAAATTGGTTAACTGTTAATATCTTAAGTTTTTAAGAGTCAAGATTAATCTCAGGCTGCAATGGAAACTTTAACGAAGGAGAAGGATGCTCGATTGTCTGCAGAGAGATCACAAGCGTCCATCTTGGAAGAACTCGAAAGAGCTCAAAGAGAGAGTTCAAGTGCTAATCAAAAGGTTATATTTATGATCTTGATGAAATTCGTTATTCAATCATCAAGATTGTTACTATAATACATCTACTGAAAAAAAGATTTCTGTTTATTTGATTCTTAGATAATATCACTCAATGATATGTACAAAAGATTGCAAGAATACAACACGAGCTTACAACAATACAATAGTAAGCTCCAGTCAGAGCTTAATCAAACCAATGAAATCCTCAAGAATGTGGAGAAAGAAAAGGTTGTGGTTTTGGAGAACCTCAGCAACTTAAGGGGCCACTGCACTTCTTTGCAAGATCAGTTGACTGCTACCAAAGTCGGTATTTTTTTTATTATTTATGTATTATGGAGCATTTTTTATGCCTTAATATATGTGTTATAATCTATGGGTCTACATTTAGGAAAGTAGCAATGAGACAATGAAGTTAAAAGAAGCATTAGCGAGTGAAGTTGGATGCTTACGATTGGATTTACAACAAGTGAGAGATGACCGTGATCGCCAACTGTCACTAGTACAAGAGTTGTCAGCCGAAGTGTTGAAATATAAGGAGTGGACTGGAAAGTCAGCAGCTGAATTGGGTAACCTCACAACAAAGTCAAACGAACTAGAGGTTCTTATTTGATGATTTTTTTTTTTTTTGGCCATAGTTTATAACTGTATTATGCTTACCACTAAAAGTGGCAATATGGTGGGTCGGGCAGGTTGGTGTTGAAAGTCAGAATGGGTTCACGTCAACACGGGTCATTTTTTGGTCCAGTCATAAGTGGTTGGATCTGGTTGACCCAAAACACAATTTTTTGTTCAAGTTAAAAGAGCTTTTATGCATTGACAATACACTATGGGAGACTTTCGACTTCATTGACCGTTTTCATTTAATCTATTATTTTCCTACGTTTGAAACTTTGACCTACTAGCGATAAACATAACCCGAATCCACCTGACCTGCTAGCGAAAAACATAACCCGAAGCCATCCGTTCATAAGTAAATGGGTTGAAAGCTCCATCTCTATTTACAATTATTAACTTCACAGGCAACGTGTTCTGCTCAAAGTGATCAAATAAAGGAATTGCAGGACAAACTTGCTGCCGCTGAGAATAAACTAGAGGTATCAATTGTTTGGGTCATTTTGAGTGCTTTCTAGTGAAATATTGGCAATTTATTGATTCATTTCTTTGTTGCAGATGTCTGATGTATCAGTATTCGAGATAAGAACAGGATATGAAGAACAAAAGACAGCTAATTCTGAGTTACAGCTTCGTTTAACCGAGGCAGAATTGAAACTTGTTGAAGGAGAATCTTTGCGCAAAAAGTTGCATAACACAATATTGTTAAGTTTCGATTTCAATTTAAAATTTTGATCCAGGTTTCTACTAATCATCACTATAACGAGCTTCTGCAATGCCACAGGAATTGAAAGGGAATATAAGAGTTTTTTGTAGGGTAAGACCTTTATTGTTTGAAGATGCTGCCGACACCGAAACAAAGACTGTTTCTTTTCCAACAACAACTGAAAATCTTGACCGCGGCATTGAGTTATTGCAACATGGTACCATAAAAGACTTGATCTTTAGATTAGAGTTGGCTTTCTTGACTGCTTATTAGTTATTACTATCGTTTTCTATTGAAATAGGGCAAAAGCATTCTTTCACATTTGATAAGGTTTTTGTGCCCGAATCATCACAACAAGAGGTGTTTGTTGAAGTCTCACAACTTGTTCAGAGTGCTTTGGATGGTTATAAGGTGATAAAATTTGATCACTATCTTTCTAGTAGAGGTGGCAAGATGGGTGGCTTGGGTAACAGCTAAAATGGGTTTGGGTTGACCTGCAAACATTTTTTTTCATTTTTTAATAAATAAATTGTTTTGTTAACAAATTAATAACCTTTATATTGATGATCTTAATATTTGAATTAGACAGTTGGTATACACTATGCATCTTACGGTACTTTTTAACTTGTTTGACCTGTTCGACCCATTTGAGATGAAACACAACCAAATGACCCATTTTTAAGTAAATGAGTCGAAATTATCATCTCTTGTAGTATTCTATAATGTAAAAGTGTTAACAAGACTTGATTATTCTTTCAGGTTTGTATCTTTGCTTATGGTCAGACGGGTTCTGGAAAAACACATACAATGATGGGTACGCCTGGAAACTATGACGAGAAAGGATTGATTCCGCGTTCATTAGAACAAATATTTGAGTCTAGGCAAACGCTTCAAAACCAAGGGTGGAAGTATGAAATGCAGGTTTGAATGCTTAATCAACTTTCTTCCTTTCTTGTTTAGAGATTGTAATCCAAAGGCGGTTTTCATAAATAAGCTTTTCCAGGTTTCAATGCTGGAAATATACAATGAGACGATCCGTGATCTATTGTCAGCGTCAAGGCCCTGTTCAACAGAGTCGGGTACTAAACAGTATGCAATTAAACATGATGCAAATGGCAACACACATGTTTCAGACCTGACTATAGTTGACGTGCGTAGCAGTAGAGAAGTATCATTTCTGTTAAACCGTGCTGCACAAAGCAGGTATTGACATACCCAATCCTTATAGTTAGAAGAACGGGTCAATACATGTAACTTTTGTACGGATCAAAATGAGCATGATTGGGCTGGGTTAACGTATCCACTTGTTTTTCTCATTCTTTGTATTTTGTAAAAACGTAATGTGTATATTACAAAACCTATTTTATTAGAATATAAAGATAATTCCTTTTAGATAAGTTGATCTAAGAGTATTGTAAGCATTTGAATACGTCAGGCACCTCTTGTCCCTTTCGACCCATTTGATCTCATTTAGTTTGACTTAACCTTTTACATTTGACCCATTATCAAGATTATACAACTTGAGCTGAATTTGCCACCCCTACCTCATGGTCATGTGATTCATTAAGTGGGTCTTTTTATTGTTTTTCATTATTAGGTCTGTGGGTAAGACTCAAATGAACGAACAATCGTCAAGAAGTCATTTTGTGTTCACTATGAGGATAATTGGTGTTAATGAGGTAAAGAAAACTTCAGTTCATTATTTCTATAATATCATCTCGTGCATAGTTTTGGCTAATGAATAAATCTTAATCTATTTTGTAGAGCACGGAACAACAAGTGCAAGGTGTTCTTAACCTTATCGATCTTGCTGGTAGTGAACGTCTTTCCAAGAGTGGGTCAACTGGGGATCGTCTAAAAGAAACTCAAGCCATTAACAAAAGTTTGTCATCATTAAGTGATGTTATATTTGCTTTAGCAAAGAAGGAAGAACATGTACCTTTCAGGAACTCCAAACTTACTTATCTTCTACAGGTACACACCTAATAATTTTCAATCTAAAATGGTTTAAATGGGCTTGTTGAGTGATGCTCAAATTGGGTTGACCCAAAAAGTGTTTGTCCATAACTATTTATAGATAATTAGTGTGTTTGATATGATTACTCATATTAGTTTGTTTCAGTAGTAATAGTAATCTAGTTTATTGAGTATAACCATTAAAGAGGTTTTATGGACCAGAATACACTTTTGGTGACTTTAAACCCGTTTGACCTATAAATTTATTTTATAGTTTTACCTGTTTGACCTGATATTTACCCATTCATAAATGTATGGGTCAAAAGTGCCACCTGAAATGTGATTTTTATTTTGATCTATGTTTAAAGTTCTTATGGTTTCCCGGTTTATAATATGATCAGCCTTGCTTGGGTGGGGATTCCAAGACTTTGATGGTTGTAAATGTTTCACCGGCTCCTAGCTCCATCAACGAATCACTTTGTTCTCTTCGGTTTGCTGCAAGAGTCAATGCTTGTGAGATTGGAACGCCTAGGCGACAAACATCCGTGAGGCACTTGGATGCTCGATTAAGCTATGGCTAATGCTTTTTTTTTTTTATACCTAAAATGAATATGTTCAAAGAGTACTTGCATTCGAAATTATCAGCTGGAAATCAATAGAGTTTCGAGTCCTAACAGTTTGGCATTGATGTGTATACTGGAAAGAAAGATCGAAGCAAGTAGTTAGCCAAATGACGCGAAGTGATGAATGATGAATGATGAACATCTTTGAGAGATCATATATTCACTTTGGTGAATAGATTTGGATTTGTGTTTTTGTAGTTTCGTTGCAATGCAATAACTGTTTCATATAATGTTTGAATATTCTTGCTGTTTATGCAATAACTGTTTCGTTACTAGTATTACAAAGACACGGATCAATGTTTGTATTTATGAAGCCGGTAAATGGATTTGTTTATAGAATGATGCACAAAGTGATATGAATATAACGAAAAATCGAAAAAAATAATCAAAATGATGAGAATGTGTTTGTGAGCCCGTAAATCGGTTTATATACTCCAACTAGTTTCACTTCGCACTCTTTAGCTTATCACAATATCAATGCTATCCCTTGACTTGTTCATCTTTCAGCTTTAACAGCTTTAGTCCTTATACTTCCTCACACCTTTCTATGCTTTACTTGCATTAACTGTAGGGGTCTGGTATTAGGACCTATAGGAACGACATACGTCACCACAATAGGTGAAAGCTAAGTTTAAGCCTAAAGCGACGACAATGTCGCCTAAATAGGAGCAAAGAGATAGTAATGCATGTAAGTAACTCACTTGAGTTAGAAAATAGCCATATGACTTTTATCAGAGTGGTAGCTTTGTGATATCCGCTAGAGGTGAGATTGGGTTGGTTTTGGTCAAAAACCGAAATCCGAACTGAAGCTTTCGGTTTTTAAAAATCAGAAACCTTTACAGTACAACTTTTATAGCATAGAAAACCAAACTGCATTTATCGCGGTTTGGAAAAATCCTCCGACCAACGTCTCCAAAACGCAACACATCTCTAAAGGACACATGTCGCCCCTGTAGCCCTTTGACCCGTCCACAAACATCGTAATCACTGCCCGATCCACTCTCTTTGACCAGGCCTCAAGTGACGACATAAAGCGCTATAGCGGCGACATATGTCACCCTTATTGGTCCGGTTCTAATAACAATTTTCATGCTTACAATAGAATACCTACCCTAACTATATGCATGTCCTATGCATTATATAAAGAGAGGTGATATTCGTATCATTATTTTTGATAAATGTACCAAAACGTATAAGTTTTACAGTTGACTGTACAAGCCAATAATGCATAATTGTGGTACATCTGTAAAAAGAAGTTGTACAAATATTATTTCCCTATTTTCAAGGATAGACATAAGTCTACTTTTTTGTGGCTGTTATTCTCCCACAATGTATTTATCTACTCTTCAATTCAAATCTGCAGGACTGTTTCTTTTTTCATCTTTCCTATTTTCAAAAACCACGAAGATGACATATTTGCTCCCAAATTCTCATTTCAATCCTTCTATCACATTTTCCATTCCTTCATCCTCAAATTCCCATGTCAGAAAACCTAAAAAGTTTCTTGCTTTATTATCAATTCATTGTAATCTCTCAACCCCACCAAAATCCAAAGAAGAAGCCATACTCCAAGCAAAAACCTGCCTTTCATCCACCCTAGAAAAGCCTCTAAACAACCCCAAACTCGCTGGCAAGCTCAAGAAGCTCAAACAGCCAAGGTTTCGTGTCGAAATCCCTGTTGTTGATGACTCACCCGGTTCGTTATCTGAGCTTGCACTCCAAGTGTTCGATGAAATGCCACTTAAGAAGAAAAAAGGGTCTAAAGTTAAGATATTGATACTATGGCCTAATTCGACACTAACAGAATCTGCGAATAAATTGGGAATTGGGTCAGTTGAACATGTTGATATTAGTTCAGTAACGAATACAAGTGTTTTGAACAATGCTGATGTGGTTGTGTTTTTGACACCAGAGGCTTCACAAGTGGAGGCAATGGAGATGGTTAGTAACAGTTTGTATCCAAAACCGATGGTGTTATTTAACCCTAGGTGGAGTTTTGATGACGAGGAGAGCAGTCTTGGTGAATTTACGGACTTTTTGGGATCGTTTGAAGTCATTTATTCGTTTATGGGTTTAGAAGTTAGAGGATTGTTGAGCAAGAGAAATGGTGTGGTGTTTAAGTGTGTTAGAGACGGTGTTTTGAGTGGAGAGCAATGGAGTGTGTTGGTTGAAGAAGAAGAAGGTGAATTGAAAGTAGTTACAAGATTTAAGACGAGACCTTCGATTATTGAAGTTGAGAATGTGTTGTACAATTTGATGGCTATTAATTCTCCCATTACTAAATCAGCCAAGTTCTTGAAAGACTTGGTTTCTAATGTAACTGGAAAAAAGTAAGTTTGAACATACATGAAAGCCTTGTTTTGAATTTTGATCCTTTGTTCGTTATCTAAGTTTATGTCTTGAAATGAGATGTGGAATTAGATTGGGTTACATGCTTGGAAATGTATCAAACTATAGCCCAAAATGTATAGTATGTATCCAACTTTAAATGTGTTTATTGCTTTTATCAAACTTTCATATATTGCTGTTGTATGTATCTGACCAATTGAAATTTATATGCTAGTGAAATGACAACTTATATGGATGTCATGTCTCTCAGGGTACATAGAATATCAATATTTGAAAGTTAGATATACACAATAAGATATATGTAGCAATATATGAAAGTTAGATATACACACACTCTAGTATATAACAATATTTGAAAGGTAGATACACACAATAAAGTATAGACACAATTAAATTTGGGTAAATACAATAGTTTTTTTAGGTCGTATTTGATACATTTCCAGTAACTTAACCCGATTAGATTTTGGGAAAATTTATACTAGTGTTTCTCATGAGGCAATGGCATCTAGTTGTAGGATACAATACTAGTAGATAACAGTGAAATGGAACCTAGATAGATAAACTAGGATACTAAATAAACTTAAATTGTCATCTCTAATAAGATGCAATGCTTAAATGGACCAGTTTCCACTTAGAAAGGATGTGGTATCATCACATATTTTGCTAATTGCATAGTATTATGAAAAAGAGTATCATATATGAATTATTTGATTGCTTTTCGTAAAGGGAAAAAAAATATCATTGTAAGAGAAAATTGTTACTTTACATTCACATTTTTTTAGTTTCTTTATCTGCTTTCTTGGTGATACGCCAAAAAACAAAGGACTTTACATGAGGATGATTCTCATTTCCATCTTGTATCATTAATCGTAGATGAAAATTGATGAACAAAAACCCTTCTCCTTGCTTTCTTGGTATTTCGGTTTCTCATATACATAAAGTATCACCACACAGCCTTTAATATGCCTGTTGCTAAGATGCTCTAATGTGGCAGGACTTGATGAATTTATCTGAGAAGTTGATGTATTTTGCCCATAGGGCCCGTAGCTCTGGAAATGCTATATCTAACCATGGTTTTGCACGGCCATTAAAATGGATGACAGCAGCACTTTGAGCATCAACTATGCTTGTATTCTCTTGGTACCCAAGGCCTAACATATGCCAAAAAGGGTCAATAATATGAACATACCCATGAAATGCTATCAAACCGGGAGGTAATGTTCCTAATTGCCACAAACTGAGATCTGATTTCAAGTTCTGCACATTAAAACAAGTAATTAGAGTTGTTTAATCTTTTATTTTCGTATCTTTTTGTTCAAATTAGTTACCTCTTCAAGCCAGTAATGGTAGTTCTGGCTTATGTTGGTATTTCTCCAAGCTTCAAGATCAAATATGTTCATTCCATAGGCCCAAGCACATTCATCTGCATTGAAATTTTTTGATATTAATGGATGAGAAAAATTCAAGTAGCTCTTGAACCTTTTCGACATCACAAATTTATCCCCTCCTTTGCATGTTTCAACCGCTCCATTTACTTTTCCATTCATATCAATGTCCCATAGAGGTGAAAGATCAGTTTGAACCACAAGATCATCATCTAGGAAGACTACCTTGTTAAGACTTGGAAACATCTGTAGAAGCAATCATATATATAGCCAAGTAAGCAATTAAACTTTAAAGTTAACACATTGATTGTGGGATTTGAGTACTTCTCATCATTATATGACAATATGACATGGCCTATGCAAAGGGAAATAATGACATAGGGATTATGCAGAAAGGCTAGTTGTGTAACAAGGTATCCAACTTGGTCCAGTTTATATTTAACATAACCAACTATTTAAGACCAGAAAAAAACCATTATCGTTTTGCAAAATTTGATTTACTGTCGCCACCAGCTTATAAATATTTCATTTTCTGGTAACATGACGCATTGACGCCCTAACCCATCAAAATGATCACATGACAATTGACAACTGTCATGAGTAAGTTGACAACCCTAACGAGAAATCAGACCAAAGTTGGTTACCCTTTTATGTAATTAAGCCCTTTGCAGAATATTGCTAAATCCTAAAACTTTACCTCTGGCAGATAGATTCGAACATGGTTCATGAGCGAATTGTACTTAGGACTCATAGCTTGCAACTTTGCAGCAATAACATAAGGTTTCTCTGTGTTATTAGCCACAATGGCTGATGATCCACCTCTAAACTGAGCACGAGCCCTCTGATCTTTCTCCATTGCCTCCAAAACGGGAACCTTTCCCTTTGCGAACCAATCAAAATGGTGCAACGCTTTAACCTCAATGACAGCTGGTGTTAATGGATGTAAGGAAAACCATGCTTGCATTGGTGAGTAGGTCTTTCTATCTGTGATTATATGAACCACCACCATATCGGGACGTAGCGAGTTGTAAACAAGAGACGTTGCAACAACAGAGGCTGCAAGAATGTTGTCTGATGCTAGAACAAAGTGGAAGTAGGAATTATCAACGAGTGTTGGCACAAGTTCAGGTGACGGGAGCTGGAGGCGGGCGGCAGCATTGCTGGCATGCTCATTGGCTAGCCGAAGAGCAAGACAGTGAAGCTGTTTTGGTATGCTGCTGGATGCCACATGGCGGTAAAGGTATTCTTGGATTTTAGCGTTTCTAGTTCTCTGTTCAAGAAGGGTGACCTGGAAATCAGAAATGAGTAATGGTCAGTAGATGTGGCAAGATTGACGGGTTGGGTAATGGGTCAAAGGTGGTTCTGGGTTGTAACGGGCCAGGGCTGGTTGGGTTGACCCGCAAAGTCTTTTTTTTTTCACTTAAAGGTAATTAAGGCGATAATTACGATTACAAACAGTATTATTACAATAATAATATGAATCTTTGAATGAAAATTTTAGGAGGTATGCGTTAATAACAAACTTTGAACGACCTTTGATACGTGAGCCTAGCTTCAATATTTGTTTTAGTTTCACTTTTTAGTTTAGTTTAGCAAATGGGTATTCAAGGCTTGGTCCGACCTTCTACATGTGAACCAATTGGCAGGCCATGTTCCATGTATCCTAGAGTTTAGCATGTAGTTACTTTTAATTTCCTTTAAATATTGTAATTGTATTTGAAGTAATGGAAGAGAAAATGTGTTTTAAGGGTGGTGTTTTTTTTTTTTTTAAAAATAATAATTACTTGGGAGAGTGATCCTCTCAAGTCGATCTTCCATCAACCTTCAACCTGTTTGACCCGTTCTACACGTTTGACTGGTTCCTGTTTAACTAGTTTTCTTTTATCCGACCCATTTGAGATAAAAGACAACCCAAATCAAAAAACGTTCAAGTAAACGCTCAAAGTTGCTAAGCTATATAGGCCATTATGTTAGTGTTTGGTAGGAAAGTACCATGGATTTGAGATTGATAGCAAAAGTCTTTGCATCCATTCTATTACTTCCTTTCAAACTAGAAACAAATTCTTCCAAAGTTTGAGGGATATCAGCTTCAGACCCTCCTGGGATGTCATATTTACTCGAGGGGTCCTCCAAGACTTGGTATATTACTTCTGGGACCTTACAGAAACCCAAATAACATTCTGTTAGGCGGTTAGTTGCGTTATTAACTATCCAAAAGAAAAAACAGGCAGAACGAGTAAATCTCTGAAATACATACAACAACGATATCCAAATCCAGTCAGGGGCATGGTATAAGGGAACTACGGAAGTAAGATGTAGACTCATATACCTCTACCGAGTAAATATTGAAAAGAGTAATTGAAAAAAATAAAGCTATAAAAAAAAAAAGTAAAAAATTTAAGGAAGAAAAAAAGTTTAGGAAATTACAGTTGCTTGAAGGTGTTTACTCGACATGCCTGGTCCTAATTTCTTCAGACAACCTGCCATTATAGCACACAAAAAAGAAAAATATAAAACTATAAATGAAAATTTTAGTTTAAAAGAATTGCACATTTTATATATGTTTCATGATACTTGAAATGACCATGATGTTGTTCAATTTGCTTTTAACATTTACCTTTACATGTGAAAAATTGTTGATATTTCATATTTTTGATTTGTGAATTTCATGAAAAGTAGTAAAAACTAATTATATTGTTTGGCATGAAAATGGTGATTGATGACATTTGACCAATCTTTTACCATCCCATTAGTTGGTCTATCAATTTAAAAGCGGTGGACTACTCTTATACTTTACATTCTAATTCTAATATGATGACAAATAACGAATTCTTTCTTAAAATATAAATTATTATTATTATTATTATTATATCCAAAATTTGGGTGTCGGTTTCTTTGTAATATTTTTTAAATTATACTGTAATCATTAAGATGTTTTTTGGCAAGTTTCAAACATGCATGATATTTCAAACATGAAGTGTAAGTTTATAGTTAATTGAAGTGTTAAGTTTCAAACATGATATTTCTGGCAAGTTTTAGCCATTTTTAACGAGGAAAAAACCATTTTCATGACTCGTAAAACATAATTTCTTGGCAACTTAGTATCCGCAGGTTAAAAGACATACATGTTAACGTGTAAGTGTATACTAGAAGCAAAAGAAACGTTACGTACCGATGGTGGAGCATCTGGATTGACCATCAATGGTGTCAACAGCAGTTAACACAAATATAAACCGAAGAAGAAAAGTAAAGAACAAAAGTGAATAAAACACTATCCTGTAAGACACCCTTCTTGATCCAACCTTCACTTTTATGAACTCCCTCACTCCCTTCGCTGGCAACACCGTTACATGTCGTAAACTTGGGGATATATGAAGCTGCATTTTCATCGCCAGTTATCGGTTGTGTATCTAGCTAGTTTTTGTTTATATGTATATATCTATAAAAAGGTTGATTAGGAATATTGTAAAGGGAACTGAAAGATATAAATTGATATTGTACTAGGTGTCAAGGTATCCATCTGTTGAGGTTTTGCCATCTCTTACCTAAACTTGCTTGAGGTTTAGGTTATTATAGTTACAATGGATTCATGTTATATATATCTTAATTTGTTTCACTACTTATCACTTTCAAGATGCTAACCCCTTAACCTCATCAATTATATTCAAATTCAAATGTATACATGTTAATTTGTCAATCTATATCTATATCTATATATTATATTATATCCACCTTGGCTAATATTCATATATTATATACTTAAAAACATTTAAGACTTGAGATCAACTTTAAGATTTGGTTCAACCTAGGACCCTAGGGTGACATGACTTTGGGGTTTTTCTTTGGAGATGTCACTCTGTGGTAACGCAGATCCGGTTAAGACAATGTAGTCTACCCTGAGTGACACTCACCATTGTATGGTGAGCTGGAATGCAATTCGAAACACGCATTTCCGAATAAAAAAGTACTATTATAGAAACGTGCAAGGCAATTTTGGTTTATATATAAAAACATAGATCGTTCAAAGTACACCATTTTGTAGACGTGGACTAAATTATCAAAATGTAGGTGGTATTGTGATGAACCATCGTTGAAAAGGCCTCATGAAGATTGAGCATTACCTGTCGCTTTACTTATCTTGGTCCCAACTCCCAATCTTTTGGTTATAGCTATTCGTATGCAAATTATCAAAAACCGACTATTTCTAACTTTGCAAGAATCGTTTCAATTTGTTTGCGAGTAATTTTGTCCTTACTAAAATACCATGGTACTAAAGACTAGCTACATTAATCCTCATAAAATGGTTATCAACTTATAAACGGGTAAACGAATGAGATTTTTCCTAGTCAGGTTATTTAAGAAAGATGAGTCTTTTTGAGTCAAATATACACTACCTAACTAGTTAACCATTTTATGGGTTTTGTGGTTGTTTACTTTTTTTTTTTTGAACGGCAACAGTATGTGTATATATATATATATATCAAACAACCCCCAGCAAGAGCTGAGAATCAAATTAGTACAATTACAGATACAAAAATCTAGAGACGTAATACAGACTCTAGATTCATCCCGAAACTTTAACTGCTAAGGTTGCAAAAAGGTTGAAAAAACTTGTGCCAATTACAACATAAAGACACAAGAAAAAACCTCATCAACAAGGGCCGAGCCACCGGTTTTTGTCTTGATTCGAGTAACAATTTCTTCTATATAAAATAATAAGACATATATTGTTGAGATAATACAATGCAATTATGAAAGTCTTAATCATTTTTAATGTTACATATTCTTGCTTAGAACATGGTAATCGGAGTCGAGTTTAAATCCTGGTGAGAGCAAAAATGCTCCCAAGACTGGAGACAAAGTTTTTTCCCAGAATAGATTTTCTTTGAAATTGAAGTTGGATATATGAAGAGAGGTTTTTCCTGAAATTAGAGCTGGGTATATAAAGAGACATGCCGCTGAGCCTAAATTTATCGTTAAAAAAAAAGAAAAAAAGAAAGAAGATGAGAGGGCGTTTTTTGGTATTGATGAGGCTAGCTTTGCTAATAAGTAAAGTCAAGTCGTCATTTACTAACATAATTCTCACATGGAATTTCACCTAGCTTTTATTATTATTATAATTATTATTTCATTCTTTGAAACCAGACTACGACCCTGCACCATCATCTCATCTCATCTCATCTCATCTTCTTAGATCACTTGTTTATACAGTTTTTCTTCCTTCTTTATTACAAAACCGGCCTCCTATCTAAACTTCAAATTCCTAGCTAAAATACTAAACTTGAATTACTCGAAGATAAAAGAAAACACAACGAGCTTTCGTGATGTACTTACTCAAAAAATGTTTGTTAAGTTAAGATAAGAGATCGAAAAATCCACCTAGACGTCGTCATCTATTTCATATCTACCACAGTGCAACGAAAAAACTAACACTACTAGAAAAAACATTAAATAAGACGGAGGGTTTTAAACATGATAATATTTTTAAGGATTAGTTTCTGAGAATGTAACTAACTATGATCATAGTAGGAACGAACAAAGATCTTGTGCATTTAAGGAAGAAACTTTGTAAAAATGTTCAAATCATGTAAAAGTGTATATGTGGCAAACCATATGAGCTGCCACGTGCAAGTTTTTGATTGGCCGGTTACATGATTTGAACATTTTTATAAAGTTTATTCCTTAAATTCACAAGATCATTGTTCGTTCCTACTATGACCATTTAACCATAGTTAGTTACATTCTCAGAAACTAATCCCTAAAGAAAACAGCACATATACCTTGATTAAACCCACATAAACCTTAATCCTATCGGATCAACAAGCATAGAATAATATTATTAGACGGCAAAAACACGTTACTTCAAATAGTACAAAACTTGTAAACTGTATAGAATCTTGTTTGCATTAGTAACTTGTAGCGTATCCCATTCCAAAGTTTTACTAAATTATTACTTCCATAATGTTTACATTAGTACTGATGCAATAACAATTCTTAGGCCGGTGCCTATCATCACGGAGTGCACCTCATCCTTGGCTTGGCATGAATGCCTCATAGGCATCAAGTCGGTATGCCCACTCTAACGTGAGTGGTTCCCTTTGATTGCATGTTAACATACCAAGATCATCCTCAACGGAAAATGCCTTTGGCATCCATATTAGAGTGCTGAAATTTGTACAAACAATATCTGTAATATCGTTAAGCTTCAAAAATTCTCTAAGCGGAAATAACTGAATTGATAAAATCTAATCAAAAGAACCGAAGAAACTATACACCAAACCAATAAACACTCCTACTAACCCCCATATAATTAGGAAAACCAATAATAGGTCATAAAATAACATATAAAGAAAACAACGTACACATATACCTTAATTAAACCCACTACAATTGTCAGCGGTGTCTTGGTGAAGGGCATTATCCATAATGGCATAATGTCAACTTGGGTTATAGGTAGATGTCTACATCATCAGGACGAAATCCTCTATATTATCGGGTCAACAAGCATAGAATAATATTATTGGATGGCAAAAATACGTTACTTTATTTATAAAAAAGTAAGAGTAAGTTATAGCAGATCCCAAAGTTTTTCTAATGTTTACATTACCGATGCTATAACAATTGTTAGTAGTATACGCTCTTGAGGGTTATTCATCTCGATCATCTAATTAGTTTTTTTTTTTTCAATCCTTTAAGCATACCTTAAATGGCGTCTGCTTCAACTCCATCCGTTCAAAAGAACTTCAAGTACGATGTGTTTTTAAGTTTTAGAGGTGAAGACACTCGCAAAAGCTTTGTTGATCATCTTTATCATGCCCTGGAGGACAAAAGCATTATCACTTACAAAGATGATGAAAAAATCACGAAAGGGAACAGAATCAGTGATGAACTCATCGGATCTATTGAAGACTCGAGATTCTACATCATTGTTTTCTCCAAGGACTATGCTTCTTCATCATGGTGCCTAGACGAGCTTGTGAAGATCATGGAGTGTCAGAAGACTAATGATCAGAGAGCTTACCCAGTCTTCTATGATGTTGAACCAACCGAAGTTCGTAATCAATCAGGGTTAGTTGGAAAAGCATTCTCCAAACATGAAAAAGATGAGGCTGCTATCAAATGGAGAGAGGCTTTAAAAGAAGCAGCTGATCTGGCTGGCTGGGAGTTGAAGAGCACTCTTGATGGGTAACTATCACTCCTTCATCATATCTTTTCAATATTCTCTAGTTTTGTTTCTTTTTAATCCGCTACAAGAAAAACAGGTTTTTTGCGATGACACGTGTCATCGTTGTGTATGCCTCGTTTGTCGTCGCCAGACACCTTTGGCGGTTCCTTAATCTTCGTTGACTAAAGTACTTTGTGACGACACTAGCGACGACATCAAGTGGGGCCCATCTTCTTTTTAAAAATTGGAAATGAATTGGAAATTATTTAGTGACGACAATATCGTCGCGAAAATAATTTTTAACTTAATTTTCTAAATTGAAAATTAATAAATAAAATATATTTAAATTACTTGCGGCGACGACATGTCATCGTGTAATGATTTTAATCCAATTTTTCGATTAGAAAAAGTAGTAAATCAAATATATTTTAATTATTTCTGCAACGACAGGTCGGCGTAAAATGATTTTTAATTTTATTTTATTTTATTAAAAAATAATAAAAATAATATATTTTAGTTGAGCTTCGGCGATGACAAATCGTTGCTATGTCGCTACTAAATGAGTAAAAAAAATTTAACAGCAATCTACTATATTTCTGGTGTTCCCACCTGGTTTTTTCTAGGCAATTTTCTGCTAAAGTAACATTAAAACCTGTTTCCAAAACTATATCAACATCAACAGCAACAACAACATCAACATCATGAACAAACTCGAAATCGATATGAATTACCAAAACATATAACAAAGTGTGTGTTAGAAACAAATGTTTAACAATTTATAACAAATAGATTATAAAAGTTAGTGTTTCAAAAACGATATCCATCAATCCCAATTCGAGTCTTCCTTATCATCTTCATCCTCGTCATTGGGAATATTCCTAATACATGTTGTACTCAACGCTTTAATCAGCGACGCAGTGTGGACCTAATCCCAATTCATTGCTCGGTTAATATTATGTATTTAGTGTGATGTAATAGTTGTAAAGCCTAAGGGCCGGATACGTTATAAATATAGTTAATAACCGAATAGCCGTTATAGGAAGTTATAGACAGTTATGTCTGTTAGGGAAGTGTCTGAAAAGTCACAATGGTTCGTTTTATCATTTATGTATTATAAATAGAAGGGTCTGTATCATAATTCAACATCTATCAATATACAATTATTATTTCATTAAATTCTTGCACTTTTGTGAAGCAAACGATTAGGGACAACAATTGGTATCATAGCACATAGGCTCTTTGATTCCAAATAGTGTGACCGGAAATAAAGAAAGGGACGCCGGTCGGAAAATCTAGGGTGGTGGAATACAGTAACAGGAAAGAGAACTTACTTGAAATAACAATCAGAATACGTCGGAGACGGTACTCCGCAACCGAAATCAGGCAAACACCGACGGAAGTTGCATACACAACAAACATAGATTGCAATCGTGCCTGACTTCAAATCAAAAAATCTTGAAGGAGAAAAGGCTGTATAGCGATTGAAAGCATTCTGAAAAACCTAATCAAAGCCAGTGAACAAATTCGGGTTCGTTTTTGAGCTTTTTGTTGGGAGCGGCGTTTGAAGACCGACACAAAAAGGAAACCCATCTATTTTTGGGCTTTAATCAATAAAACTTGTGTGGGAGTGGGAGTGGCACTGTTGAAGACTGACAAAAAAAGGAAGAGCCACACAGTTTGGGCTTATTTAGAAACAACCATTTTTTTTTTTAATTTGGGCCGACAAGAAGACAATTGTTTAGGCTTCTATTTGGAATCGGAATTTCTTCAAAGGGATTCACTTTACAATTTGGGATTTACAACACTTTTATTTGACTAAAAAAAAGGGACGCTTCTACTTGGGAACGGTTCTTTAAAAGGAATTACCTTTTTTGAAAGGTTTGGGTACCCACAACACTCAGGTTTGAAATCTAAATCATTTATGGATTTCTAGTATACTAGTAGTATAAATTTATTTCTATACTATTAGGAAAGCCCCAAAATTTAGAAAGTGAAAATTATACGAATATAAACCATGTATGGTGATGATCTTAATGGCGCCTTAGTAACACAAAAACCCATTGCACCAATCTCTCATTAGCAATCCCCCGTTTTGAAATAGACAAATTACACCGTTTGGACCATTCAAATCAAAGTTATACTTGAGGCAAATGGATTATGGGAGATGATAGAACCAAAGGCCTATGCGCAACCGGAAGAGAAAATGGATAAAGAAACGACTGCCTTTAAAGTGTAATACTGCAAGTTGCGGGATGTAAGACTGCGAAGGAAATCTGGAAGGCGTTAAAGAAAAGACATGTCGGTGCAGATAAAGTGCAGAACGCTTACAATCTTTGATGACTGGATTTCAAGCACTCCAAATGAGGGAGGACGATACGTTGGATGCGTTTACCGCTAAAAAAATGACTATATCACCAAGGCAGAAGAAATAGGAAAAACTTTGGATCAACCGCTACTGGTATGAAAACTTTTGGATTCCATGCCGGATCGGTTCATCCAAATTGTGGCATCCATAGAACAAAGCAGTGATCTAGATGATGTTACCTTAGATGAGATCATTGGAAAACTCAAAGCATGTGAGGAAAAAATAAAACTCCGAAAAAGGGGGCGTGGAGAAATCCAGGAAAACTTATTATTTGCACAAGGCGAACACTCTGGAGGAGGAAGACGATTCGGTAATCGCAGACGTGGTAGATCAAACTCTTCACAGGGAAACTGTCAAGGCAATAGAAATAAACACGACTCGAAAGAGGAAGGCTCAACTCACAAAGCAAGAACAAACACAAGATGAAATAAGCAAGTGAGGGACATGAGCAAAGTACAATGTCACATATGTAGAAAACTTGGACATTTCAGAAAGGACTGCAATCAATTGCCGACAATGCAGGAATAATCAAACTTTACCCAAGAAGACGAAGAGCCATCATTGTTAATGGAAACACACAAAATTGAACGCGAAGAGGTACTGTTAAATGAAGGAAATTTTCAAACCAGAAAGTATGCTACAACAGATGAAAACATCTGGTATTTAGATAATGGTGCAACCAACCACATGACGGGAAAAAGAGTCACTTCAGAGATATTGATGAAAACATAACAGGACGTGTTCGTTTTGGAGATGGTTTGTATGTAGAAATAAAAGGAAGAGGTTCTGTATTATTAGAATGTAAGAATCATGAACAGAAGGTTATATCGGAAGTATACTACATTCCAAACCTCAAAAGCAACATATTGAGTCTAGGACAACTCACAGAGATCCAGTGTAAAGTCGTCATGGATGGAAACAGATTGATTTACATGACAAGAACAAGAGGCTGTTGATGAAGATTGAAAGGTCAAAGAATAGACTTTACAACATCAAACTGAAGATAGGAACACCCATATGTCTCCTAGCAAATGTAGATAGCCAAGAATGGTTGTGGCACGCTAGATTAGGTCATCTAAACTTTGAGGACATCAATAACATGACAAGAAAGAATCTAGTGGAAGGAATACCAAGGATAAACCATGCAGGACAGATTTGTGATGCATACCTATTAGGAAAACTCAGTAGGACTTCATTCCCGAATCAAGCCAAGTTCAGATCGAAGAAACCCGTGGATTTAGTATATGGAGATCTCTGTGGTCCTATAAGCCCAGACACACTCTCCGGAAAGCAATACATTTTCTTGTTAGTAGACAACTATACACGTTTCATGTGGGCCTACTTTCTGACAACGAAAGATCAGGCATTTGACACTTTCAAGGAATTCAGACAATAGGTTGAAATGGAAATGAGGACAAAATTAAGGATGCTGAAATAGAACAACACCTTACTCATCACAACAAAACGGAGTTGTTGAAGGAAGAAATAGAACAGTGCTATCTACAACTAGAAGTATGATGAAGGCAATGAAGTTGCCACTAAACTTTTGGGGGGAAGCAGTTAGACACGCCATCTACATACTAAACAGGGTTCCTACAAGAGCCTTGGTGGATAAGACATCATATGAGGCACTTTACAACAGAAAACCAAATTTGAAAAAATTGAGGATATTTGGGTGCACAACTTATGCCAAGGTAACAACAATACCTCATTTACAGAAGCTGGATGAAAGAAGTATACCTATGATTTACATAGGAGTAAAGGAAGGATCAAAAGCATATAGATTATATGATCCGGAAAAGAAGAGGAAACATGTAAATAGGGATGTGAAGTTTATGGAAACAAAATCATGGAAATGGGATAACAGCAGAGAGGAAACAAGTACACAAAACTCAGATAGGACAAGTTTTGTGGTAGGAGAAATAGACGATGGAAATACTACATCAGTCAACTCAGAAAGCAATGAAGATGCTTATCAGGATCAGGAACCAATTACTGCTAAAAACTTTCTAGTTACCCCACCAACATATACTTACAACCCACACTCAGAGGAAGAATATGATACTACTAGTTCATTAAAGAACTCAGAAGAAAGATTTGATGATACACCGGTACGAGGTTTCAAAAATTTGAATGCAGTATATGCAAATGCACGTGTAGTTGAAACTGAAAGTCTACTACTTATGGAAGAGGAACCCCACCGTAACTACAAGGAATTATCAATAGATAAGAAATGGATTGAGGCCATGGAAGTAGAACTGGATTCAATTAATAGGAATAACACATGGACTCTCACTACTTTGCCTACCGATCATAAGGCAATAAGACTCAAATGGGATTTAAGACCAAGAGGGATGCAAAAGGATAAATCATCAAACATAAAGCAAGGCTAGTAGCGAAAGGATATGTGCAAGAACAAGGAATATACTTCGATGAAGTTTTTGCACCAATTGCATGCATTAAGACAGTTCGTTTGATCTTAGCACTCACTGCATACCATGGATGACAAGTACATCACCTGGATGTCATATCAACATTTTTACATGGATAATTAAAGGAAGAAGTCAATGTTGCACAACCTGAAGGTTTCATAATACCAAGAAGTTC
>JAOXNX010000028.1:13866423-13881043 GCA_028566075.1 Solidago caesia
CTACTCGGGTTACATGGTGACTGTCCTTGACCAGGGTATGCTGAAAGTGTTTACACTCAAAAGGAAACTGGACGTACTGAATGTTTAAGAGGACAAACATACTGGTAATCGTTAATGGATCACAGTTCATAACTAATAATAAGAGAATTATCTCATTTGCAGACTTATGTAATTGCTAAACTGATCTAATATGCAGTGACTTAATTCAACTTAATTACTGTTGGTTATATTCAAGTTATTTCATTTTGGAATAGTGATTAAGTGTTTATCTGTATTTTGATTAAAAGTTCTTGATGTACGAGAGACAAAGTCAAAATAGAATCTAGTTTCTGGGAGGACTCAACTGCGTTCATTGTGAACACTTGATAAACTGAGTTATGTTGTTATGCAATAGTTTGCCAGATAGATGCTAAAGAAGTTATTTTGATTGGATTGATTGTGTTGAAAATGAGTTTTCAGTAAAATGAACATCACGGTGTTCATAGTTTGAAAATTGTTGTTTTTATGATTACATTGAAAAGTTTGAGTTATGTTTTTCTCAAAAGGATTTCAATGGTCTGAAAGGGTGCTTGACAGTAGATTACTTGATCGTTGCATTCAATTCTGATCTATTTATGTTGAGACTCAATCTTCTGATACTGCAATCTGATCTTCATTCAACAAAACTGTTTTGATATCATTTTTATGTTGTCTACAAGAATTTGATATTTCTGTTGAGTGTGCAGATTAAGCAAAGGAAAGTTCAAGTTATGCATTCGGATATTTTTGTTAATATGATTTGATATCATAAATTAAGGGGGAGTGCATAGAACTTAGTGTTTATTATAAAGATGTTCTCAGAAAAGTGTTTTTTTATACAAGTTTTCGATTTTGGTTGTTATAAAAATTTCCAGAATGTCTGATATTGTTTGAGTTTGTGTCTATATAATCTAAGTGTTTGTGAAAGTGTGCAGGTTCTGAAATGAAGTTCAAAACGAACCTTATCTGGAAAAATGCTAAACGAACCTCGTTCTGGAAAGGGTCATACGAACCTCGTTTGGAATACTTGCATACGAACCTCGTTTTGGAGTTGTGGAAATGAACCTCGTTTTTAACATATAAGTGATACGAAGTTCGTTTGGGCCAAGCCCAAACCAAGCTCGTTTGAGAAATAGGCCCAAAATGTGTTGTCTATATATATATTGCCTAATACGAACCGTTTCATTACTCTCAATAGGAACCTCATTTCACTTTTTACACACACAAACAGACCCATACGGACCTACTTTTTGATTTCGTACCAAGACTTAATTTTGTGCTTTTCTGATTATATATTTGTGTACATCGTCAAAAGTCGAATCTAGGTAAATAATTCAATCGTAATGTAGTTGCCATGCTAACTAGGAATCACAGAAAAAAGGAGTTGAAAATTTTCTAACTAAACTTTAGGTTTTCTTCCTTGATTCTAAGTTTTGGGCAAAAACGAACATAGGGTGTTGATAATCGAAGCATGTAAATCGTTTTGATGAAGTTTTTGTTAATTTTAGGGTTGTTTAGAATTTTTAAAGGTTGAAGAAGATGAACAGTGGTTCGTTTCACCTGAAACAAACGTTATGCCTCAAACGAGGCTTGTGCCTCATACGAACTTTGTGTCTCAAACGAGGCTTATGCTTCAAACGGACTTCAACCTCAAACGAGCCTGAACTGCTTGAACCCTCAAATGAACTAAAACTGATGTCTGTTAATTTAGATACTGATAGATGGTTAAGCTTGCTTTTAGAAATCATAACTTCGAAAATTACTGATGTAAACATAATTTTGAAAGTTATTTGTTTGTTCATGTGAATTGTGCCATTAATGCTTATATGTTTGTTATGAATATCGCTATTTTGAGTATCTTACTCCTCAGTAACTTTATTTATATGTTTTCACAGAAATGGCAAGAATATTCACACCTGAGCACAACTATGTGATTAACTTGAATGAGAATCAACCAGGGACTGGACCTTTTCTTGATATTTTTAGGTTTCTTGGTAGATCGAGAATTCATCATGCTCTTACTTATTCACCAGTATTGGATCAAACTCGTCTAATTCAGTTTTGGGCAAATGCTAGATATGTTAAGAATGCAAATGTCGTTCAGACTCGAGTTAATGGTATACAAATTCAATTCTCTGCTGCTGACCTTCGACAGATTTTGTTATTGGGTACTGATGTTCAAGAAGGTGGAGCAGATGGTGTTATAGTATTTGACAAAGCAGTGATAGATGGTGCCTTTAGAAGAATGAGATTTATAGCTGAGGATCCGACGAAGGTAACCAAGTTTAGGAAAAGCTTCTTTGGTCGATGGAGATACTTAGCTCACGCACTTACAGTGAGCTTGAGTAGCAAAAAGACAGGTTTTGACTCCATGAGTCAAGAAACTCAATTGCAAATGGTGGCATTGGTGTACAACAAGCCAAATAGCTTTTCAAAGTATTTCTTCAATGAGCTCCGGAAGCAAGTGAGCACCAAGGGAGCAAATTGTTTCTATTTGTATCTGAGATTTGTTATGAAGATCATCACGACTCGTATTCCGAACTTAGCAATTGAAGGTTCTGATTGGAGAGTGAATGCGATCACTATTAGGGGTTACAATGCAATGATGAAGAGATTTGATAATGATCCAAATGCACAAGATGTTGATTTGTTTGGTGCGATTTTGGATATCAACTATAGAACTCCGAGTGATGACTTTATAATTCATTGGCAACAAGGACAAGTGGAACCTGTTGAGATTCAAGAACAACAACCAGTTCAACAACAACCACAGCAACAAGCTCAAGAACCACAACAACCGGTTCAAGAACAAGCACATGTCGTGCCTTAGGTTGATGATGAGTTTGTCAATGATGTGTTAGATCAACCTGAAGTGAATGTTGAAGTTGCTGCTGAAGTACTTAACATAGCAGTGAATCCTGATGATCCAATTCAGGATGTTGAAGATTATCAACTAGATCCAAAAGCTGCAAGAAGGGAAGCTTTGGAAAGAGAACTGCGAGAGGTTGATGAGTATATTGGTGAAGATCCATATGCACAGACTTAAGGAACTGGTGGTGCAGGTACTAGTGGTGCTGGTGATGATGAACCAGACAAGGGAAAGAGTGTTGCTACTTCTGACAGTAATAAAGATAAAGATTATGATGGCGATGACAGTTATTCTGATGATGACGGTGATGATGATGATAGTGACAAAAGTTTTGAGATGGTCACTCATAGATCTCACATGGTAGCCAAGCCGATAGTGTCTAAACCAAAGAAAAAGCAAAAGAGGATGATACTGATTATATTCCAGATGAAGATGATGCTCCATTGAAAAAGAGATTAAAGAAAGCTGCTAGCACATCTTCTACTCAAGCTGGAACTCCACAAGTTACTCAGAGTTCATCTACTACTACTACTGTTGTTGCTGCTGATACTACTGCTACTGTTGAGACTGTCAGACCAACTACAGCAGTGAGGCAGACTGTATCATTGGAACCTCCAATGTCATCTGGAACTCAAAGCTTGCGAGTCCCACCAGAAGTTCAAATTAGGGAGCTAAAGGGAAAGATGAAGGTGTTGGAGATGCAAGTTAACACCGTGAGCAAGGAGTTAGAGACAGAGAGAAAAGAGCATGCCAAGGAAATGTCTGAAATGAAGAAATCAATTAAGAAAATGGCTGCTGATTTTGAGAAGGAAAAGATGAAGGCAGTTGAAATGAAGAAACGCCTTAAAATGCATGTGTAAAAGTTAAGAAAGTACAGATCAGAAGTTGTTGATGTCAAAGAGATTGTTGATGAAGGCTTTGAACTTTCACAGAAAGATCTAGAGAAACAGGTTCTCAAAATCTTGAAACGAAAGGGAGTTTATGGTGAATCAAGCTGCAAGGGTGATGAATTGCAAAAGAAAAGAAAGGATGATGATCCTAATGAAGACCGTGATGCTACTAGAGATGCCAGTCAACAACAACAACAACAACAACAAACAAACACATGCAGAGAGATAGTGTTTTATCAAGAGAAGTCGCGACAAGATGATGTTGTAGATGAAGGGACATCCACGACACCTCAAGGTCAAGAAAGTCATGAGACGAAAAGTCCTGAAACTGAGTTAGATCAATCATTTGTTGAAGATGTTGACATTGATCGATTTGATAATGCTCAAGATTCTCCTACTGACAATGAAAGTTCTTCTAAAAGCTCATCAAGTTCAGCTGCAGATCAAACTACTCAAAGTGAAGATAGTGAAGAAACTGAAAAAGATTCAGAGTCAGATTTTGCTGCTAGTGAAAAAAGAACTGAACATGGTTTTGATGAAAATGTCTATGAAGCTGTCAGAGAGGAAGAAGAAGAAAAAGAAACAGGACGTTTTCAAGAAGATCATGTACCGGAAACAGCCGAATCTTCAGAAGATCAAGATGAAGATGAATCAAAAAGTGAAAAAGATGTAAGTGATCTTGAAGATGGAGAATTTATTTCAGCTCCTGATTGAAATGCTTTTGTTATTCGAGATGGACATAAATTTTCTTATGAGGCTGAGTTAAAACTGAATCCAGACCTTTTTGCATATCAAGCTGAGAAGAATGAAGATAATTCAAGAATTGATCTTAGATTGTGCTTCACAATCTACAATGCTGAAGGTAAAGGATTTGTTTTTGATGTTAAAGAAGAAGAAGATATTGAGAGTGATTCAGGATCAGAAAACGATGAAGCTCATATCGATTCAAGAACCGAACCTAATCCAGGGTATGACATACATCCAAATTGGTATAATAGAACTGTGAAGTTACCAACAAGATACTTTTCGAAGATAAAAGATCCAAATTGCTTGCGACTTGGGAATAAGATTATCAGTTGGTTTTACGACGAGCAGTTTAATTTGTTTGTGATTAAACGAAGAGATGGATGCCAATACCTACCACCACTCAAGAAATGCTTTAATTCTTTACCTAGAGCAGATTTTGATGGATTAGCTGCAAACAAGTTAGTGAATCCTACGGATTTCGTACTTGCGTATACTTGGGAGAAACGGATCAAGAATGATCGTTATCTAAGGATTTCTGGAAATCCAAATAACGAAGAGTTTACGTTTGTCAGCTAAGAAAATCAAGATTCCAAGACCCACATCCAGTGATGCACATAAAGTTACAACATATTGGCCGAAGGTGAATGTGTTACAAAAGATTCCGTTGAAGAAATGGCCACAAGATATGTTGACAGACTTGGATAATTGGGGTATTGATGCTGCTACAGGTGAGATGTATATGGAAGCTGGTGATGGTTTGGGTAATAAAGATATTCTGAGGATTCACGATCCAATGCAACTTGTAAATTTATCAAGAAAGGATTTACGAAGATTGAAGAGCGTTCAAAGTGCTAGTAATGACTTAATGTTTTCTGAATTAGAGAAATATCGAAAGATGATCAGATTATGCTTGAAAGAAGACTTAGATGCTGATAGTCTTAGATATGGATGAAGACTTAAAGATTGCGAAGACATCTAGAAGCGGTAGTTTGTTAGGACATGTTTTGTGACAATTAGCAAACTAGATAGATTTGTCTTTTACTTGATCAAGTCTGTAATATACATTAGATATAAACATTGTGCTTCGAATATTGTTTATCTATTATGTTTGTTATATCTAATGTTGGTACATGATAAATCTAATATATGCTAAGTGTTTGAAACGAACCTCAGAAAACGAACCACACAAAACGAACATGGTCCAAACGAACTAATTCATGCGAAGTTCGTTTGATTAATTCTCATACGAAGTTCGTTTTACAAATAAATACATACGAAGGTCGTTTCACGTACAAAGCCCATTGGGCCTATGCTGTGAACCTCGTTTGGGCCTAGCTCATACGAACCTCAGCATGTACGTATATATATCTAAACCTAATACGTTTTTAGGTTAACTGTTCATAATACACACACGTCTACACTCTGCATAATACTGTTCTATTGCTTTAGGGTTGATTACCATCTCGTGATCAATCAAAAAGTTTTCTTTTTATTGGTATAACATTCGTTAGTAATATCGAAAGGTTATCTTGGAGGATTCGGCACTCCAACATAATCATAGCATTCATGTTAACGATCTTAGTTACCAAGGGACTTACAAGTTTGAAGGGATCAATCTAGGTCATTCATTTTATTTTAATTCACTGGGTGAGATCTTTAAAACAATACACAACGCTACTTATTTTTTAAGAATACATTATCTCACAAACACTTAATCATTACACGAAACAATTTATACCATTGCAATCTCGCGTTCCCTTCTTTTATTAGGGTAATTACTCAATATACTTTTAACTACTTTTTTTCAATATCAATTTTGAAATACACAAGCTATAATCACATACAATTTTAAAACTTATAAAGTAGAATCACGTATGGTTATAACTCTAAGGAGAGAGATATTATCATAACACAATTTAGCCATCTACAACATCTATGTTTTATACAGTTGTACACTATGCAGTAAAAGATGTACATTTGTTGTTTATGGCTAAAAAGTATTGTGAGAATATCACTACCCTAACTCTAAATATGAAATTTGAAAAACACATAAATGTCATTTGATTTACAACAATAAAATCCCATAAAAGAAGAAAAAAAATTCATATTTACAGTTGTATTAGCCTTCACGACTTAGAATCAGAACAAGACAACAACCAAGTCTCTAGTCAGCGAGTGTTGACAAATCACTCGCTGATCCCTTATTCAACACTCGTTGATCCCTTATGGCTTCTGACAAAAATTGGGCGCCAAAATGGATTACAAGAAAGCACACAATTATTTGCAATATGACTTGTCATGAACTTTATGGCCACACTAAACACTTGATGGTTGTGCACCATCAAACATTAAATGTTCTTGTCAGACTCCCATCAAGCATTAGTTGGAAAAATAGCCTATAAATAGAGACACTTCTTTTACAAGAAAACTGTCGAAACGAGGGAAAAAGAGATAAACAAGAGACTTAATACTTTATATCATGTTTCCCTTGTATGTACTCCGCGAACTCACACCAGTGACATGCCTCAGCGGGTAGTCGTGGAGTTCAAGTCAAATACTTTTAAATGTGTTCAAGTATTGCACTAGGAGTAGTTTATTTTTCATAGATGAGTTTAAGTTAGTATGTCAATCTTATTTCCACAACTCACCTTGTAATTCGTTGATTCAATCAATAAGAAGTATCCATTGAAAGGTATATCTAAGTGTTGTGCAATGTATTCAATTCTATTGCTTTGTGTTTAAATACACCAAGACTCATGGACCAACAAGTGGTATCAGAGCGGGCAAGTTCATATATAACCTGAGATCCGTAATGACAACCTTAGCTATCTTAAAATTGACAAATACAACTGATGGTAGCAAGTCTACCCGTGGACCAAGGTTAAACCACAATGTACTTTTCATGTCATGGAAAAAATAAATTTGTAACCTACTTAGATGAAAATGATTCATCCTTTAAAATCATCTTATTAAATGGTCTACATGTTCCCAAGGTCCCAAGAGCCACTGCAAGACCGAAATCAACAAACCAGATGATCAATGGACCTCTAAGAAATAGAGACAGGTACACTTTAACACAAGGCTCAAAGCCTTATTGATATCATGTCTCTCTAAAGAAGTGTTAAACTCCGTGATGGGCAATGAGTCTTCCAAAAATATGTGGGATAATTTGTGTGTTCTTAAAATGAATCCACATCTTTCAACCCTTAGTACTTCTGTGGTTAGGGAACAAAACCAGGTTAGCAGTGTGAGTACTGATGCTAAACCTCACAATCCCTCTTCGAACCAATCTCACATGCTTAATGAAAATGGACAGTACGTGCTAAGTCAAAGCACCGGAAAAGGAGACACTAACAGCTTAGTGGCCTTCTCTCTATGTGTTTTTCACCAACTCCCACTCATCATGAGCCGAAAACTTCCAAGCCAAAAGAAACAAAGGCTCAGCGTTCACTACAACGCTTACCTTACGACCCCATCCAGACAGAATGATCAGAGCCATTTATTGGTACTCGACAGAGCGTTACCTCGAACAAATGGAAAAGAAATCTTGCCGCTCACACGAGCCAAGTTGCTGAAATGCTTACCCCCAAAGAAATTAGACGCACACAACAAACACATCATCCTTCCACCTCTGCAAATTGCTAGCAACTAAGCTGCTGATACCAAGTTGTGTCTGGGCTACACTACTTATTGATACCACACTACCACTCACACAAACTCCATTTTCAATCACCCAGTGATCATCTCCATCATCCAACATCAGAGGACAAACTCTCTTATAAACACTAGTGCTGACTTTATCTCAACAAACACCTTCACTGAAACCCTTCCTTTCAGAGGACATATCCTATGACAAGAATACGAATCAACAGCTAAAGAGAAAAGCAGCAGAATCAAATGGCCGTCAGGTTTGTGGATGCTGACGCATCCATTCAGACTAACCTGCTGATTACGAACTTAAACACCACTCAAACTTCTACCTCTACAATTCTTCAAGAACTAAAAAGAAACACCCAAGAACACCAAAAACACCCTAAAACATCAAAAACACCACAATCAAAACTTTTTAGCTCATCAAAATTAAATATTAACTCCAGTGTTAATGTCACTCACAACTCGCTGAAAAAGACACTAAGACACACTGAAGCACTGTTGTGGCTGAAAGCATCCCTTATTGAAAGAGTTGTTGCCCCTTGTGATCCTTGACTCGCTGAAAAAGCTTTAGTGTGTCTTAGTGTCTTTTTCAGCGAGTTGTCAGTACATGACATTAACAATGGAGTTGATATTTAATTTTGATGAGCTGAAAAGTTTTGATTGTGGTGTTTTTGATGTTTTAGGGTGTTTTTGGTGTTCTTGGGTGATTATTTATATGGTCTTACGTTTAATGTATACCTTGACGTAAGTAAGATATAGTATGCTCTAGTTGGACTAGAGTAATCTTTAATCCGATAGATAAATAGGAAAGACTTGTTTATTTCAACTCTTTCCTTATTGAAAGAGTTGTTGCCCCTTGTGATCCATTGACTCGCTGAAAAACACGACGTCAAGGCCCACTGAATACTGGAAAGGCCAAAGGTTACGCCGACTAAAAGCGTCACTGCCTTCATTCCTTTTGTTTGGAGGTTAATTTAACTTAAAAAAATGCCCGGTCTCTTCGCAAAACCCTTTCGATAAAAAAAACCACGAAGACTCATTGATTTAGAATAAAACTAAGACAACTTATTGAACATGTTGATTTACAAGAATAACAGGAACAATTCTTCTAATTATCGTTGATTCAAAAGGAATACCGATAATCAGGGATTTCACACACCAACACACATACTTGTGATAGGGAGAAAATGAATTTTGATATATTGATAATCTGCTCATCTCCCTACGTTTACAAACGTATAAAGTGGAAAGCAAAATTCAAATGGGCCTCAAAATACAAATGGGCCAAAAGCTAGGCCAAATAAACCAAAAACAAGTACAGAAAGTCTAAAAACTGGTAGAAAAAGGCATTTTTGTTCCCGAACACTGACCCCATGACAGTTTTTAGAAACATGCTCCTCGTTCCAATGGCCTGTTTGACTGGTTATACGCCCAATACGGAATCTCGTAGCTCAAGTTATGCCCATTTTAGTGAAGGACCCTTAGTTACTCGATCTTGGCCCTCTAAATACAATATAGCTTGTTCTTCCACACTTAGGCCCGCATCACTCATTCAGTGAGCTAGGCAATACTGACAATTCTACCTCTCTCACTAACAAAATCGGTGATCTTAAAGAGATAGGCTAAGGGATCAAATGCCTTAGAAACAATGCCTATGTAATCAAATTGATAGGTTGTCCAGACCGGTGTTAGACCACACCCAAATATGATAGCAGAATAACCACCCATAACCATCCCCTTTCCCCCAATACTGCCTATTAGGGAGGAATTTCCACCCACATTACTGCTTCTTCGACTGGTATGCATCTTAATGGCTCTAACCTTTGGGAAGTATTCTTGATCCCTTTGCCAGCCATCAACTGCATTGCAATCATCACCCTCGCCATATATTTCCAAAGGGATTAGTTTCTGAGAATGTAACTATGGTCAAATAGTCATAGTATGAAAGAACAAAGATCTTGTGCATTTAAGGAAGAAACTTTGTAAAAATGTTCAAATCATGTAACTGACCAATCAAAAACTTGCACGTGGCAGCCCATATGGTTTGTCACGTATACACTTTTACATGATTTGAACATTTTTACAAATTTTTTTTCCTTAAATGCACAAGATCTTTGTTTGTTCCTACTATGACCATTTGGTCATAGTTAGTTACATATCCAGAAACTAATCCCTATTTTTAATTTAATTTGATACAACTAATAGAAATTTAAAATAAAATCAGATTTTTGGTGAAGATAAGGATTCTATGCACCACATTTTTACGAGTAGAATTAGAAGATCGTTATATTAATTTTAATGACTACAAATATATAATATATATACTCCGAATATTTCTAAGAAAGTGGAAACCTCTCTGGCTCTTGACCTCTTGTTGGTGTTTATGGGTTGGGCTAACTGGGTTTCAGGCTACTCTGAATAAGCCCTAAGTTCAATTACTCTCTCAAGAGTAATTAGTTCATAACTTCATTAGACCGAATTCAAGTTTGTTCTGAATTTAATTGATATTTCATGGATAAGCCCATAAATAGTAACACTACTGTCACTACATAACTTTTTTGGATTCGATGGGAAAAAAACATAAAGAGAAATGATACATTCACAAGCAAATATTTACAAACAATGTTTACAAACCGACATGGACTAATAAAATTACTTTTCTTTTCTCTTTCTTCATTCTCTTTCATCATGTTATTGGTTATACATCAGTTTTTAATTTTGTTTGTGAAGTTTTATTTGTAAATGTAACATTCGGGCCAACCCGAATTGAAATGGTTACATCTTAATACGAACCCATTTAATGGTATACGATATCGGCTGGTCGTTCGGGTCACCCGCTAACCGGATAAATAGTGTAATTTGAGTTCAGGCCAGGTTTCTTAGTTGGTCTCTTTTTTAGCCATGTGTTATAATTTAGGACGCGTTTAGATTGAGGGGTTAGCGCATGGATTTTAGTTGTGAAAGTGATATTATTTGTTTGGTTTAAAATTTTGGTTTAGAATACAGGATTGATGAACCAGATAAGGGTTTTTATATACTCATATCGAAGAATACGTTAGTCATCTTGAGACAAAAGTGTAAGTAAGTTGCTAGTTTTATACGTTTTAAAAATATATTCTAAAAAGCTACATCAGAAATTAAAGCCACAACGGAGCCACATCGTCAACTTAAACTGGTAAGTCACCAATTGATACAAAAGATATAATTTTGATACAAAAGATATAATTTTGAAACATCTATTTAATATATATAAATCCCTCGTGTATGAGGCTCACAAGATTCGAACCCTCGCTCAAAGACTTCGCATGGAGGACCTAAGGGATTGGTGACAGTACCAGTTGATCTATGATCAATCGGTAAAATATATAATTTTGAAAGTCCGCTTATATGATCTTAGTATTTATGAAATACAAGTATACACAATACATGAAAGTATGAAACTAACATAATAAATCCAAAATTAAAATGTAACAAATAAGAATATGAAAATGTCATGTCTCACAAAATTAAGGATTCATACATAACATAGAGTTATATGTAAAAAAAAGCTTCAATAATACTAATTAATCATTCAAATAATTCTAAATCATTATAGTACACTGTTTGTATGTGTTCATACGGGTCTAAAGACTGGTAAGAAACTAGAAATAAGTAAGTTGTTACTCTAAATTATTAATTAACTTTGTAAAAAATCACTAATGAGCCCGACTCGGCCAATGTTGAAAATGATTCGTTTCTATATATTGACATATGCAATATTTTATAAAGTACATATTATTAATTAACTTTAACTATGGGGTATAATCTTGGTGTTGCCGGCCAAAGTGTTGTTGTCATGGCAATGCGCTTGGATTTGCACCTGAAAACGATGGCCAGTAGAGTAAATTATGCATATGTGTTTTTTTTGTTTTTTTTTTGGTAAAAGGAATCATCCCGTTAGACTTAATTATGCATATCTTACAGGAATGTATTAGATATTCTTACCCCAAAAAATATGTATTTTTTTTTAATCTTTAATGTGGAAGCATTTTTGGTTTGACAAATTCCTTTCGTATCATTAGACCAATGGGAGTGGGGAGGCCCCCCATAGGGGCATCCCTTTGACATGTGGCAAGTAACGTGGCAAGGGGCTTTCTTCACTTTTTGTGGGAGTGGGGGAAGCCCTAGAAAGCCCCACCTAAAAATCACCACCTAAAATAATAATACATATATATATATACATATGGGATGTGATCTTTTAAAAACTAATAAAATGGTGAAAACCAAGGGACAATTCTTATCCTTTGGATCAACCACAATCTACGATGAAGATTAACCAAAAAGATATTAAAGGAGGGGTATTTTGGTCAATTAACCAAAACTAATACAAACTTATTTTCATCATCCCCCCCACCACAAACGTCTTCTCTTTCTCTCTCTCTCTCACACACACACAAACACAAACACCGGAAAAACCACCACCGCCGCGTGAATCATCACAAAACCTCAAAGTAAAGAATCTGGTTCTGTCATCGTCTCTCTCTGTTGCCGGTAAACTCCTTCACCGTATCTCAATTGGTAGTTTTTTTTTATTCTGATTACATCTATTATAAAACGAGTTTGCAAGTAATCACCGTCGTCAATTAATCCAATTAACCGTCAATTTGAATGGAGATTGAAGATATAATAAACGACGAAGATAACTAGCAAATTGCAGGTATCTTAATTATGACAATGTGATTTTTGATAATTTTGTTTTTGATTTTTTAATTTAATGTGATTTTTGATTATTTTTTGGATGTTAGAAATAATTTTTTTATTGATTTCAGTGCTTCTGTATTTGTAGTTTGTAATTTGTTTTGTGTTTTGTGTCTTGTAGTTTTTGTAATTTTGTGATGCGTTAGGTTATCTGTGATGTTTTAATTGTCAACAATTATGATTGCATGCCAACTGCTTGACAAAATGCTTGAGAGAAATTAGACATTGTGCTTAATTGATTATCACAAAGTGATAATCAATGCAACACATTGTGTTTGATCTTTATTTTTTTTATTAAACCATTACAATTAACCTTTCGTTGTCTACTAATCACACTTATTCTTAGGAATACAATGTGTTTACAATGTGTGTTCGTATTCACCTAAGCAATTAGTGTTTTGTATTTTATAATTTGTGACATGTTTTTGTAATTTTTGTGATGCGTTTCGTTATATGTCTAATTTGTGATGTGTTAATTGATTATCACAAAGTGATAATCAGTTATGCAATTAGTGTTTGGCTTAAACAATCAGTTTGTTTGTTTTTTTGTTTTCTTTTTTAATTTTATGTTTCTTTATTTTAAATGTTTTTCAGATGTTTTAAGTGAAGATAGAGATGTTAAAAGACCAAAAAGGGTTAAAGTATCTCAGGAATTAAAGGCTGTTGAGAAATCGTCGTTAGATGATAAAGTCAATGTTAAATCTGATGAGGATAGTAAATCCGATAGTATGCTTTCTATTAGATTAAGGTCCTCTCCAAATCAGTTATCCAATGTGATGACTGGGATGACTCCTGAGCAGCATCAAGTTGTTCGTGATATTGGTTTTGGATCTTTGTTGGGATTCAATATCAGAACTCTGCCTGCCTGGCAAACTTGTATATTTTGTTGTTGACAATTTTGATAACAATGATATGGTTATAAGTTGGTTTTTATGTTGTTGACAATTTTTGATAACAATATTGATACAATCTACTTTGAATGATAAAAATCTACAGTCTGTTTTATGTTTTAAGTTGGTTTTTATGTTTTTGTCTTTGAATTTTTTGACAGTAATATTTTTGTAACATCTAAAAAAAAAGACATTGTCTACTAAAGCACATTGTGATAATCACTAAAGCACATTGTGCTAGATTGATTATCACTTTGTGATAATCAATTAAAACATCACAAACTACAAAAAAGGTTGCAGAATAAACAAACCACATACATGAAAATGCATTGTCTACTAAACTTCAGAATAAACGTAGTTGAGAAAATGTTACAGAATAATGATGGGAATGGTGTTTTAGATTGCTTACAAAGTGGTGAATCATATATTAAAAAGTTTAATTTGAAAATGATGTTTTACCTTTGTGATAATCAACTAAGCACATTGTGTTAGATTGATTATCATGATAATCAAATAAAAACATTGTATTAATCACAAAGTGATAATCATCTAAGCACAATGTGTTAGATTGATTATCACTTTGTGATAACCACTAAACCACATTGTATTAATCAATTAAAAAAAAAAGACATTGTCTACTAAAACACTAAAGCACATTGCGATAATCACTAAAGCACACATCACAAACTACAAAAAGGTTGCAGAATAAACAAACCACAACATGAAAATGCATTGTCTACTAAACTTCAGAATAAACATAGTTGAGAAAATGTTACAGAATAAACCAACCATATACATTAGAATGGTCCTACGCT
>JAOXNX010000028.1:13882104-13901994 GCA_028566075.1 Solidago caesia
GATCAAAATAACAAGTTACTTACATACAATGCACACGATCTTAGTTATTTCCTACTATGAACATTCGGTCATAGTTCCTTACATCCCCAGAAACTAATCCCTAAAATTATATATTACAAAAGTTATATAAAAAAAGAACTAGTTCATCATTTCACATAATAACCATTTGATGAAATTTACTTTGTTTATGCAATAAACCCAATTATTTTCTTCAATATATTTAAAAAGTCATATTCGAAAAGGGAAAACTTAGACTATTTCTGATTTGTTCGGAATATAAAGACAAGTGCTTAAGTTGATACATAATTGTGTTACCACAAATGATTAAAGAATAGAGAGACTTTGCAATCGACAATGATGGCCGATTGGCCGGAATGACAGAAACAAGTAGCCAATTCCACCATTAAGACAATGCCGGCTTTAAGTTTTTATTTAAAAAAAAAAAAACCTTAAACTTAGAAAAGATGCCATTATGCATAAGAAACTGATATATATATATTTGCTTCTATATATAATATTGATCATAACACCTAAAAAGATTTAGTTTGAGATTAGTAAAGGAATAGGAAAATGGAGGAGACTAGTAAAGGTAAAAAGGATGGAATATTTCGGTATGCAGAAGGATATGACAAGTTTTTAATGTTTTGGGGGATGATGGGAAGCATTGGAGATGGTTTGCAGATTCCGTTAATGATGTATGTTCTTAGCGATGTCATTAACGATTATGGAAATCCTGATGTCGTCATTAATAGTTCTATTGTTGATAAGGTAATTCTTGATTCCATTACTTCACTTTCTATGTTTTTTAACAGAGGTTTTTGTGTCTGTTTTCACTTGGAAGCTTGAATAATTGTGGAATCTATCCGTCTGTTCCTTCTGTTTCAGTATTCTCTAAGGTTGCTCTATGTTGCAATTTTAGTTGGATTATCTGCTTTTGTTGGTAAGTTGGTTCACTTCTATTTCTATTACAATTTTTGATTTCGTTAACGGCTTTCAGCATTTTAGGATTCTTTACTGTTTATGTGACAATGTCGAGCATTTACTTATAAATGTGTCGATTTGGGTTATCTTTTATCTGTAATAGTCAAATGGATAAAAGATAAGCTTATACAGGAAATGGGTTGGTATCAATCTAATATTGGAATAATATAAATTTTGTAATGATATATGACACACTAATTATTCACAGAATATGTTTCGGGTCAACCCAGCCCAAACTGACCCGTTTTGACGCATGCTAAAGATTCTCATTTTAACTGATTATACAACCCTTTTGACACACCTAATTTGCCAACTCTCATGTTACTTCTCATTTGTAATCTGATTGTGTTTGTGTTCATAGAAGGACTTTGTTGGGCTAGAACTGCAGAGAGACAGACTTCTCGAATGAGATTAGAGTACCTGAAATCTGTCCTTAAACAAGATGTCGGGTTCTTTGACACCCAAGAAGCGGGCTCCTCCACAACTTACCAAGTTGTTTCAACTATCTCTGCTGATTCCAATACAATTCAAATAACCATTGGCGAAAAGGTTTTGTTTCGCTAATTTATCACCCCTTTTTTAATATGAGTGCTAGGTGGCCATTTGACCCATATAGTTTTTAATGGGTTGATTTTGAGTTTTTATCATCTTAAAATAGTCGAAGAATTCTCTTTTATCATTTTATGTTAATGTTAAAGATGTTTTAATCTCAGACAAGATATCGGTTTAGTCCTTTAACTTTTTTTGGTAATTTTTTTACTATTAACTTTGCGTCAATAACTTATTTAATCCCTTAACATTTTTCGGCATTGTTTGTATCATTTACGTTTATTGACTTGGTGTGTAATTTACTTTCGTTGAATTGGTTTACACAATAAATCAGTAAAAGTTAATGGTAAAACCATTGCTCAAAAAATTAAGAGGTTAAAGTGATTAATGGTTCAAAGTTTAGGGTTTAAACACTAAGAAAATTAATGTTAATGGTAAAGAAATCGTAAAAAAAGTTGGAGAGTTAAAATGACAAATGATTTTAAGGTTGTGGATTAAAAATTTAAAATATTATCAACCATTTTCTTTTAGCTAAATTGGGAACGGGTCAAACGGGTTGAAAGTCATCCTCAAGTCTATTATTAATGCATAGTCTTAGTTGAAGATTTGGATATCAAAAATGATGATACTGTTTTTAAGATCCTAATTTAACGCATTAATTTACACGTAAATTACAAAAAACTTTCACGGTTATACATGCCAAAGATGACCCATTTTGACCTGAAATGTTTTAACTCATTCCCCGACCCGTCCATCTTGCCACCTTCAATATGAATTATGAACAAACAAGCATCTTGAATTGTAAAACTTGAACTTTTTCATTGATTTGACTGGAACTTGATTGTTTTTTATATATAGATACCGAATTGTCTTGCCTACATGTCATCTTTCTTCTTCTGCCACATATTCGCATTCTCTCTCTCATGGAGACTTACATTGGCGGCTCTTCCATTCTCTGTCGTGTTCCTAGTTCCGGCTCTTGGATTTGGTAAATACATGATGGATGTAGCAATGGCAATGGTTGCATCATATGGTGCCGCTGGTAGTATTGCTGAACAAGCTATTTCATCCATAAGAACTGTATATTCATATGTTGGAGAAAGTCAAACTCTGGATAAATTCAGTAAAGCCCTTCAAACAACCATGGAATTAGGAATAAAGCAAGGTTTGGCAAGAGGACTAATGCTCGGAAGCATGGGAACAATCTATGTTAGTTGGGCGTTTCAGGCTTGGGTTGGGTCACTTCTTGTCTCTAAACATGGCGAAAAGGGTGGTGATGTTTTTGTGGCTGGATTCAATGTGCTCATGGGAGGATTGTAAGTTTTGTTTTTCCTTTTCATTCTCATATTGGTTGTCCGGTGCAAATGGAAATCCTAAAAACATTTTTTTTTTCAACACAAGTTTTGAGAGAAAACTTATTGTTATAACTGAATATTGTACAAGCCCTAATGTCCTATACAAAGGACATTTATAACTTTGACAGATTTTGTCGTAACTTAAACTTGGACTTAGATAACTGAAGTTGAACGGTTGATATATCGACTAACCAGAGGATATTTCTGATTTCAAAATAAAACAGAAAACTTTAAAAAATTAGGGAAAACATGAAATTTTGCCATAGGCTGTTTGTCATAACAGCTGGACTGTCAAGAGCTTTTCTTGGATTGCTTGATAAATTTAATAGATAGTCTTTTAAAGTTGGGCTAATTTTTAACCATCTTTCCGTGCTCCCTATTTAACATAAATGAAGCCTGCTAACTGCCGAATCTATTCCATATCAATATACTTTGTTTTTAAGTTGATTTGAGTGTAGAGCTCAAAAGTCTTATGAATCTCGCAGGAATATCTTGACAGCACTTCCAAATCTTACTGCCATAACTGAATCACAAGGGGCTGCAACTCGAATCAATGAAATGATCAACAGAAATCCCGCTATAGATACAGAAGATAAGAAGGGAAAGGCATTATCATACGTAAGAGGTGAAATTGAGTTCCAAGGGATTTATTTTAGCTACCCATCAAGGCCAGATACCACAATTCTACATGGTTTGAATCTTCGAGTACCAGCTGGGAAAACCGTTGGTCTAGTTGGAGGAAGTGGTTCAGGCAAATCAACCACTATTTCGTTAATCCAGCGTTTTTATGATCCAATAGAAGGTGAAATTTTCTTGGACGGGTACAAGATAAAGACACTTCATCTCAAATGGTTGAGATCCCAAATGGGGTTGGTTAATCAAGAACCGATTCTCTTTGCAACGTCTATTCAAGAGAACATATTGTTTGGAAAAGAAGGAGCATCCATGGATGATGTTGTAGCGGCAGCCAAGGCTGCAAATGCTCATGACTTTATTGTTAAGTTGCCAGATGGGTACGAAACTAATGTAAGTTGATATTTTTCAAGAACTATTTGACGTTGTGTTTGAAACAAATTTATTCAATCACTTGGTGATCAAGTTAGTCTGATCAACAAAAGAACTATCTAATAAAAAAGCAAATTACATTTTAATCTGATAACTGATTTTTAATGATATAATTAATCTTTTAATTCTTGTCTTTGCAGGTTGGGCAATTTGGATTTCAGCTTTCAGGAGGTCAAAAACAGCGAATTGCAATTGCTCGTGCTCTAATAAGAGATCCCAAAATTTTACTACTTGATGAAGCTACAAGCGCATTGGACACACTATCTGAAAGAATTGTGCAAGAGGCCATAGATAATGCTTCTGTCGGGAGGACTACTATAGTAATTGCACACCGTCTTTCAACAATTAGGATGGCTAATTTGATTTACGTGCTCCAGTCAGGGAAAGTAGTTGAATCAGGTTCACATGATGAGCTAATGAAGATAAATGATGGTCGTGGCGGTGGGGAATACTTTAAAATGGTGCAATTACAACAATCTGCACCACAAAATGAAGTCATCCAGAGATCTAGCAATACCCCTGGTCGTCGTAAAGCCATGGTTGCACCGAGTCCAGTTAGTGCAAGATCAAGTGCACCGGGCACCCCATCACTAAACCCATTCAGCCCTGCATTGTCAATGGGTGCCCCTTATTCAGTTCAATTTGATGCCTCGTATGATAGCGAAGATGAGGATGATCTTAGGCAACCGTCTCACCCTGCCCCTTCCCAGTTTAGATTATTGAAAATGAATGCACCCGAATGGGGAAAAGGCTTATCTGGATGCATAGGGGCTATAGGCTCTGGCGCAGTCCAACCCATCAATGCGTACTGCGTAGGTGGTTTGATTAACGTTTACTTTCGGACGGACAAATCTTCCATTGTAAGTCATGCCAGAGTTTACTCGTTCGTGTTCTTAGGACTTGGAGTTTTCAACTTCCTCATGAGTGTTATCCAACACTATTACTTCGCAATGATGGGTGAAAAACTAACCAAAAGAATAAGAGAAAAACTGCTCGAAAAGTTATTAACATTCGAGATTGGATGGTATGATCAAGATGAGAACACGAGTGCAGCTATATGTGCACGTTTGTCAACTGAAGCGAACATGGTTCGTTCACTTGTTGGGGATCGTTTATCTTTACTAACTCAAGCATTTTTTGGGGCCTTGTTTGCTTACACTCTAGGGTTAGTACTCTCATGGAGGCTAGCCCTAGTGTTAATGGCTGCACAGCCTCTACTCATTGGTAGCTTCTATGCTAGAAGTGTTCTAATGAAAAGCTTATCCGAAAAATCTCAAAAAGCCCAGAAAGAAGGAAGTCAATTAGCAAGTGAAGCTGTGATCAACCATAGAACAATAACAGCATTTTCTTCTCAAAAACGAATAGTTCGTCTCTTCAAAGAAACCCTAGAAGGCCCACGAAAGGAAAGTATCAGACAGTCATATTTCTCAGGTATCGGGCTGTGTAGCTCACAGTTTCTGGCTGCAGCTTCAACAGCCTTAGCGTATTGGTACGGTGGTAGGCTATTGACAAAAGAGTTGATTGCTCCAGAGAAGCTTTTCCAAGCATTTTTGGTGTTACTATTCACAGCATACACAATAGCTGATGCAGGAAGTATGACCAAAGATATCTCAAGAGGAAGCAACGCGGTAGGTTCAGTCTTTGCCATTCTTGACAAGAAGACCGAAATTGACCCTGATACTTCGTGGGGTCGTGATTCCATGAAAGGCAACATTCGTGGTCGTGTAGAGCTAAAAAATGTGTTCTTTGCTTACCCGTCAAGACCAGATCAAATGGTTTTCAAAGGACTAAACCTTAAAATAAGACAAGGAACTTCAATGGCAATTGTTGGTCCAAGTGGTTCGGGTAAATCTACCATCATAGGGTTGATCGAAAGGTTTTATGACCCATTGAAAGGCGTCATTTTTATTGATGAACGGGATGTAAAGGAGTATAACTTACGAGCTTTGAGGTCGCATATCGCATTAGTTAGTCAAGAACCAACTCTTTTTGCAGGCACCATCCATGAAAACATTGCTTATGGAAAATCCGGTGCTAAAGAATCTGAGATCAGGAAGGCAGCAATGCTTGCGAATGCTCATGAGTTCATAAGGTATTACACTTCATAATATTTAATTGAGATATATGCACAAAAAGATAACAAAAAATAACATACAAAATGGGATTTGTCATAAGTTAAATCTAATCTAGTTATGCGGTAAAAAATGATGATTTGATCATAAACTAACCATAAGTATACAAAATGTGACAGTGGAATGAAAGATGGCTATGAGACATACTGTGGAGAAAGGGGTGTGCAGCTATCGGGTGGTCAGAAACAAAGAATAGCGCTAGCTCGTGCAATGCTCAAGAACCCTAGTATCTTACTGTTGGATGAAGCAACCAGTGCTCTTGATACAGTTTCAGAAAGCCTGGTTCAAGAAGCATTGGAGAAGATGATGAATGGAAGGACATGTATCGTGGTGGCTCACCGTCTTTCCACCATACAAAAGTCTGACTCCATTGCTGTGATTCAAGACGGTAAGGTGGCAGAGCAAGGGTCACATTCTGATCTGCTGTCAGTACGCGGTGGAGCATACTCTAATCTTGTTAAAATGCAAGGTGGCAACTCGCCTTACCGGTGATTAAACACGGCGGTTAAGTGTGTTTGGTACATCATTGCACCATGGTTTTGTAAATTAATGTAAGACGGCTTCCAATGGTTGTATCAGTTTACAAAGCGACACACGTCGCTTTTGACCATCAAACCGACGCCATAAGCACGGGCTCGTCGGTTGTGGAAATTGGTCGGTTGTAGAAATCGGTTATGGGCGTTGGTTAACTGACGAGGGTGTGGGCCTTCTATGTTTTTTTCCCCTTTAAATATGTGTGTAGATGTGTGGTGATATATGTGTATAAATTAATAAAAATAAAATGATGAAAGTGATGCGGTATTATTGGCATTGGTGTGTTAATTGAAAATCAGTTTTAAAAGTGATGAGGTGGAACTGAAATGACAAAACTGATGAGAAGTGATATACGTCGCCCTCTAAGATGTTACATATTTACTTTTACCATATAAGTTGTAGTTCAAATCTCATAATTATTTAAGTTGTAGTTAAATATTTGAAGTAATTAACTATATTTTCTATTTTTCTTCTTAAAAAACAAAATAAATAAAATGAATAGAGTTTTATTTCCAATCTGTTGTGATATTTATGACCTATTGCAATATATAATAAGTATTACATAATAACCAAAAGAAAAATAAATACGAGAATATATCACTACAAGAAAAATTGCCTTTAGTGAGGACGGATGTCCTCACAAAAAGTCCATTTGTCCTCACAATAGGGTCATTAGTGAGGACATGTCCTCACAATAAGTTCGTCACTGTAGCCCCGTCACTATAAGTTCTTAGTGAGGACATTTCGAGGTTTTTGTGACGACTTTGACCAGGAAAAAGAAAAAGAAAAAAAAATGGAAATTAAGCTTTTGTGAGGATTGTTCTCATAAGTCATAATAGATATAATATTTTTATTTTAAAAAAAACTTATGATAAATGAATAAATGTATATATTTTGTATTATTGTGATGTATAAGTGTATAGTTATGTGTATTATAAATGTATAAATGCATATATACTTGGTATATTGCTACAGTGTCTACACTGCTTTTAGTGAGGACTATCCTCACAATTGCTATGATTTGTTTTTTGTAATAAATCAAAAAAATGTCCTCACAATAATATTTTGCAAGGAATATCCTCGCTAAAAGTATTAAAAATAATATTTGGTGAGAATTGAAAATTTTGAAAAGTATTAAAAATATGTATAAATATAAATATAAATATATCATTTTAAAAGAAAAATATTTAACATAGTAAAGTTATTGTGAGGATTGTCCTCATCAAAGATGCAGTCAACAAAAGTCTAACATATTTTTCTTTATTTTTGACTTTGATTCTAAAAGGAAAATCATAAATAAAAATAAAATTTACTTTTGTGAGGACTGTTCTCACAAAAGATTTAGTCAAACTAAAAATTCAAGAAATATCAAATTTTTTGTCTTTTAGTGCCCTTTAGTGAGGACATTTTGTTCTCACACTTTTTTTTTTTTTTTTTTGTCACTTTAGACCATTTTTCTAGTAGTGACATGGTGATGTATGATCGGTTTAATAGGTTTAAATCAACATCACTACAAGAAAAAACACGCCGATTATTTTTAGGGTCACTAAACTTCAAAATAAAGTTGCATTTTGACCTTAAAAGTCGCCAAATAATTTCTAATTTTCTTTTTCGGTTTTTTAACAGATGGTTGGCCCCACTTTATGCCGTCTTAAAGGTCATCGCAACGTACTTTAGGAGATGAAGATTTAGTGACAACATGTCGTTGGAAAATGCCGTTGCCAAAGGTCTATATATAGCGACGACATAAATTTAGCTGAACAATAATCGAATTAATTGCTTTATCCATTTCAGTTTTGCAAGCGTTTGTCCAACAAAAAACCAAGTCACATTATTGCACTGAATTGTTTGATTTTCAGCATTTTCAGTTTTCATTTTAGTGTTGAATTTGAGACATGCATTTAGCGCGCTCTCTCTCTATTTATATGTATTGAATGTTTTATTTTCCTTTATTGGTCTCTATTTCTTTGAAAATTATGAGACCTGTATGTTGCATATTTCAATTTAATTCTATGATGTAATGTATACTTTTTTATTTTAATTATAATGAGAATATTGCCTTTTATAAAAGATAAATTTGGGTAATTTCATGTTGATTCCTATTTGTATTTTGCCAGTCTTATGATGGCTATAGAGAGTTTTACGCCTTATATCCAGGGGAAAAAACATGAGTTTCTTCGAAATCGCCACTTTTCATAAAATTATCGGTTATCATCTTCATTTTTCGACCATTTTTATCATTTGGTGTTAATTTTTTATGTTTTCATCAATCACGTTCCTTCGCTGTGTGTGAACCTTCACGCGGCATTGGGCGGTGATTGTTTCACCCTCCAAAACGCGCGAACTAGAGACCTTTTTCGTATTCATTTGTTATTTGTTATCCCCTCCCCTCCCCAAAATGCATTTACCGTCGACTTGCAACAACAAACAACGGGTATGAATATAAATACAATACTAATACCCTTTTTTTTGCTCTTTTTCGCTTGTCCAACATGTCAGGCCCAAGATAACGGTGGTGGTGGTGGGGATGGTGGCGAAGATAAAAACCAAGTTAACCCACCAAAAGAAATGAGCACATGTAACGGGGTGTTCTTAGAATACAAGTTTGATTCACGTGAGAAAGAGTATCCTCATGTTAACAACGTTACGGCTCAATCGTGGGCTTTTAAGTCTGAGCTTATCGCGATTAATGCTGGGACCGTTGAGGTGAAAGCATGGAAGGCTTTAATTGGGTTTCATCATGAGGAAGTGATTGTTTCAACGACGGGCGGGTCGATTGTGAATGGTGATAGCTTTCCGTTTAAAGTTGATAAGAATGGTACGGTCGTGGCTGGCTACCCCCAAGCGGATCTTAAGACCGCGATTGATACTGCTGGTGATATACATCAAATGGCCGCAAAGGTGAAGTTTAAGGGTACTTTGTTTGGAGGAAAGGAAGGCAATGCTCCCATGCCTAAAACTATTAAGCTTCAAAATGATGGTTTTAAATGTCCTGCACCAACAAAAAAAGGTATGTATGATATTAAGCTAAATTAAACGTTCACTTCGAAAAAACAGACAGTCTTAAGAAATCATAATCATTATCATCAAACTATAGCTAGTTGATAATTTCATCTTAGGGCTCGTTTGTTTTTCCCTAAACACTCCAAATAACCTATGAGCTCGGATTCTGTCAGAGGTTTTCAGATTTGAAGCCGTTTGTACAAATTATTACGGAGTAAAAATCTGGTATATGAAAAAGTGTATTGATTGTGATACAGAGAAATCCATTCACGTATGTTGTAAGAAGGATCCAAAATACAAGATTAAGAAGAGGAAAGCCAAATTCTATCCGAAACAAGAAGGCGATGTTTCTGTCTTATACGATGTTATTCAAGCCAACGAAGGGAATTACATGGCTCAAGTCACCATCGAAAACAACCACCCCCTCAGCCGTCTCGATCGTTGGAACTTAACCTTCGAGTGGATGCGAAACGAGTTCATTTATGACATGCGTGGTGCTTATACTCGTCGAAAAGATCTTTCAGAATGCCTTTATAGCCCGGCGGGTCAATACTACAAAGATATGGATTTTGCTAAAGTCACAAACTGCGATAAAAGACCAGTTATTTCTGATCTTCCTGTTACTTTTAAAGATGACAAGAATATTGGAAAGTTCCCGTTCTGTTGTAGAGACGGGAACGTTTTGCCTAAAATCATGGATGAAACTCAGTCGAAAGCCATGTTTCAAATGACGGTTTTTAAGCTTCCTCCTGATTTAAACCGGACCGCGATCTTCCCTCCACAAAACTGGAAAATCGAGGGTTACGTTAGTCCCAATTTTAAATGCTCACAACCCATTCGGGTTGACCCGTCTGAGTTTCCTGACCCGAAAGGAACCGATGCGACAGTATATGCCATTGCAAGTTATCAAGTAGTGTGTAACATAACCAAACCTAAACCCCATAGAGCAAAATGTTGTGTATCATTTTCCGCTTACTATGCGGATTCCATTATTCCATGCAACACATGTGCTTGCGGTTGTGAAGACGAAAACACACGTAAATGTAACCCGAGTGCCCGAGCACTACCGCTTCCAGCCGAGGCGTTACTACTCCCATTCCGTAACCGAACCAAAAAAGCAAAAGCATGGGCTAAAATTAAAAAAATTGATCTCCCGAAAAGACTACCATGCCCGGATAACTGCGGAGTTAGTATACACTGGCACCTCGATAGCGATTTCAAAACCGGATGGACAGCTAGATTAACAGTATTTAACTGGGATCATCATCAAATCAAAGATTGGTTCACGGCATTGCAATTCCGGAAAGCGTTCAAAGGTTTCGAAAACGTGTATTCATTTAACGGGACAAAGCTTCCAAAAGTTGGTCGACATGGCACAATTTTCATGCAAGGGTTAAAAGGTTTAAACTACTTGATTCCATTAACAAACGAGACAATGAAAGGCGAACCACCGGTGCCCGGAAAACTACAATCCGTGCTTTCTTTCCAGAAAAGGGATACACCGAATATACAAGTGCTTAAAGGAGACGGGTTTCCGATGAAAGTTATATTTAACGGGGAAGAATGTGCATTGCCTAAAAGATTACCGAAAAAGAACAGAAGTAGTAGATTATCCGGTACCGAAATATTGCCGGCCAGTTTTGTTGCATTTTTAACGTTTATTGTTATTAGGTTGTAGTCATTTTGTATTTAGGGTGGGGTTTTGTTGTAGTTTTGAGCTTGTAAATTTGCATGAACAAATGTTGTAAGTATTTTTGTTCTTAGATTGATCAAAATAACTATAACATGTATCCAATGTTTTTGAACCGGCCGGTCCAACTGTCGGACCGTGATTGAACCGGTTTTCTTTTAAGATTTCCGGTTCAATAGACATCGGTTGGTTCACTGCCGTTGAACCGGACCGGAACGGTGATTGAACCGTTTTGAACCGGTCAAAAAAGTCAAACCCCCTTTTTTTTTTCTTTTTTTTTCTCTACTTTCTATGGCAAAAAAAGGGGAAAACATGGACAAATCCTAATCCCTCTCTTCACACTTCTTCATCCCACTCTCCCAAACCCTTTCTAACCACCACCATAGCTTCGTCCGCCAACCATCAACACCACATCTCCGTTTGCCACCGCCAGCCACCACCGTTGCAGCTCCATCAACACCACATCTCCATTTTATTTGCAAATAAGTTTACAAGAACATTAATAATATTTAATTTGCAAATGTTGTCGATACACTACTTGCTCTGATTTGATTTATCATATAAAGGTCTGAACTTACTTGTGTGTATTGTGTTGTCCACCTACAAAAATAGGAGATTGTGTGTATATATATATGCTCATAATCTTACTGATTCGTATATGATATACATTGGTAGTTTATACACATTGTCTACAAAAGAATAATGTAATTGTACACGCATAATGAAACATGTTTCATCTTCTTTGGTAAAAATCCCTCATGTCATTGATCCCGGTTAACGCAAGTTAAACATGTTCATTTTTCATTCATGACGATGCCTTCTCCATCTTCACCTGCAACATCCACAAGTGAGACGGATTCATCCAGAAAGCAAAGAATTCATACGTAGAGGTAGCTATGTGAACGCATATACTTATTTAATGGGTTCATTTGGTTATGTTAGATAACAGGTCAAATGACAAAATTTAGCTAAAACGGGAATAGGTCAAACGGTTTACTAAAAATGGCACCCTCTCTATTTTTAACGAGCACAACCTCCTAAATCGTTTTATTCAAATATTCACGTTAATTAAAACTCTTATCATAGTGATTAAAACAAATTAAACAAAACTAAATATGAAAATTGCATGTAGGTCAACCCAATCCGACCCAGTCCATTTCAATCTATCTAAAAAACGACGTGTTTGGCCCATTACCCCAATCTGCCCAACCCACCCACATTGCACCCTCTAAGAATCAAGACTGGCTAGTTATTGCATCACATTTACCTTTTTCAGATACTTCTTATGAAGTTTCATAGCCCCCGAGCAAGCTTTTCTAGCATCCAAGTTACCCGACATGTCGTTCAATATCTGCAAAAAATTTTGAGTAAATAAACCGATCCACATCATGAAAATGTTGCCAGAATATCTGATTCTGAATGTTATAAATATATATAAATAAAAAATAAAAAAGTTGACCTTGACAACATCATCAAGTCCCTTGGCTTCTGTGAGCAATTTGACACTTTTCTCCTTAAGCACACTCGCAACAAGAAACACAGAAATGGGTAGCGGTTCTTCATTTTTGGCCCCACTTCGCATGTATTCTCTTTCGAATTTGCCACATTGGCGCGACGATTTTGGTTTTCCTTTCGGATCTTCGGGTCTATCAGAATCAGAGTCCTCATATAAAGTGTATAAATCGGGATCATACTCCAAAGCCCACATCATCTGTTTGAAACTCATTAATTAGCCAGAATGTCACCATTTCGACCCGTTTATATGCCAACTGATCGACTTAGGTTAAGTATAACGGATCAAATCGGCTAAGCTAAATTATTTCAATAGAGATAAAACTCAGGTTGAAAGTCATTCAAATTGTATTCAAGCATGAAACCTTGAAACTACCTTATTTTGTTTAGAAGTTTAGATATTTATAGTAACATTGTAGTTTTGTAAACATGTTTAACACGCTAATTATTTATACCAAACAGCTGGTGGTGGACTGGTGGTCATACCAACCCCAAACTTTCTGACCGTCTACCTTTCCCGCCCTACCTGCCCACATTGTCCAGAGACCAATGCACACTAGACTTCGTCATTACCTCCCATAAGTACAATGAATCGCCAAAAGAAACTTCCCGCCGGAACAATACCATAAGCATCCTAAAAGCAAATAGATAATCACCTCCACCTAGGTATTCTGCATTTATAGACCATTAAAGGAGTGCTATGCTTTTAGCATGTTCTATTAAAAGCAAAAAAAATAAAAGATAAACTTCAACAATCAGTGATCAGAAAGTACCCAAGTGCTTGTGAAGTTTAGGGTCAACAACTTGAATAACATTCGCTAAATTGCAGAGCTGTGACTCCACGCCCACGGAACTCCCTATGCATTTGAAATTCTCTCGCTTCAAAACGAATAAGAAAATCACATTTAACTTCTTAAGAAAACAACAGAAGATTATAACTTTAGCAGTGAGAATTCGTAAATTTACAATTCTGCGCATTAGACGTTCAAAGCACCAAAATGCATCTGCTTCATCCTCAAGAAGCATAATCATGGGGGAACAAAGATCGCTCATCCCTGTTTGGTAAATTTACAAATAAACAAATCAGAATCAAAAACAGAAACTTACACATAACATACTTATCAGATTTTGCAAAATACTTCTTATTAAATCTGTTTAAATCAAAATTCACCTTGACCATAACCGACATCTTTATCAAACCAAGCATAGACTGCAAGAATATCCCATAGTTTTGCTAAATTCTCTTGCTTCTCATAAAACACTAGTGTCCTGTCCGTGCGAACTACATCAAGACCTAGCATAAATAGTAACCCATTAATAAAATTCTACATACTGCAAGTATGCAGTTACATAACTTGATACAACATTTCTATTATAATGTGGTATCCTAATTACAGCAAAAAATTTCATGATTTACAAGAAGTGATAAATTACTTTAAAAATCAACCTATTTGATGGAGGGTAAGTTTCCATTGGATAATCTTCTTGTTGTCCTCCTTAGGACAAGACGTGGCTGAATTTGAACCAACTGCAAGAATGCAGCATACTACATTAGTAACCATTTACCGACTATTGAATCTGCTTTGATGAGCTAAAAAAACAAGCATTACCAGTTGCTTGAGTTGTTGGTGTCATAAGCTTTTCCGGGTTTGCTTCTAAAAGTACAATAGGATCTTGGGTTGGAGTACCATCGTCTGTGATCACAGGAGCAGTGATAAACTTCCCACTTCCAACAAGAGGGAACATATACGTGCATAGTTCTTTTAGTCGTACATACTCTTCTCTAAAAATCATTAAGAAAAAATAAACAAATCTTCTTGGATAGTCCATGGAGAACAACTTTGAACTCTAGATAATTAAGGTGTGCACTAGAGATAGCAAGATAGGTAGTTGGGTAATGGGTCGTATCCTAGTACAAGTCAAAACAGTTCAGTTTGGGACTTTGGGTTGACCCGCAAAAACTTTTTAAGCCATAATAAATATTATAGATAACTGACGAGCTAATAATGATTACAAAAACAATATTAATCTAAATCGTTCAATAATATGAAGTAAGAGGTTAATGAATTAGAATTTGGGCAGCTTTCTACTTGCTTGAACCACTCGACCCTTTGACATGTTCACTTATCTAGCAAAACTTTAAGATTTGATCCATTTGACCCGTGTTGAAATAATATGCAACCCTAATCGACCCATTCATAAGTAAACGGGTCAAAACTGCTGCCTCTAATTATGCCACATTAAGCAGGGGAAAAGTATGACACAGTGTAAACAACCCCAAATAATTTAGGTGATCAAAGTATGCACATACAGTGAAGTGGCATCATAAGCTTGAAGAATATATACTACCTTCGAGTTAGTCGTATCTCTTTGCGTTCCTCATATGTGCTTTTAGGATCAAAACAACCGAGTAGAAATTCCCATACCTCTCCTCTAATTGTTGGATGTATCCCCTAATTTGTCAACAATGATCATGAAGAAAAGGAAGTTAAATTGCTTTTGTATAAAAAAAAACTACATTTAAACGTCAAACAGAATAATAAGCTAAGAACAAAAAACATAATTCTCAAATTTAGTATTTCTGATAGAATATAGAGCTTACCCCACGATAAATTCGACCAAGGGTCTGGCCAATATCAAGATAACCTTCTTGACTGAAAGCAGACTTCCACTTCCTAACACTAAGGGTCTTCCCAGACTGGATGAACATATCAGGAACAATAAATTATAAGCGATAATAACTAACTTGCATTGAACTTCCCCTCCCATATGGAAAAAATGCTACATGTATAATCACAACTTTTATAACCCCTAAAATATCTTTTACCATACACAATCAAATTTCTTACCAGTCTCAATTTTTCGCAGCCTGATTTTCAGTAATTTAAAAGGCAATATAGTTATGAAAATATGAATCTAATCCAAATCAGAAGATGTCACATTCCACATTGTTCAACATACAAATATTCAAAATTTCTAATGTTTCCATATAAATAAACATGTTCATCTAAGCAATTTAAAAGGTAAGTGGAGAGGGATCCCTATTCAAGCTGCCCGGGGAAAGTAGGGCCTTTTGGCTCTGTTCTACACGGCATAACAGGCATTCCCCTCACCGTATATAGGACTATTTCCCAGGCCCTAAGATGTTAGGTTTGAACTCGTATAGACTTTCAAGACGCCTTACCATTTGGCCACCTTGGAGATGGTTATTTTCAACTAAGCAATTACAAATGGTAAAAAGCAAATGTGAAAATGGAACCCACCCAAAAAGTTTAAAACTTTTAGCTACCAATACAATTGATCAAATCCTTAAAAGTTAACAACAACAACAACAACAATGATACCCAATCCTATCATGAGCTGAATATAACAAAAAAGATATGAAATAACAAAATGGATTACCTTAATTTTAAACTTGGTTTTAGGAACATCAGTAGTACATTCAGCTTTAAACTCATAAAATGAATCTGTTGGAAGTTCAGGATCTTTCCACAATAGATTCATCCTTTTTCTTTCAATTCCCAACTTTTTTTTTTTCCTTAAATTCAAGATTCAATTTTTATCAAATAAAAATTCAAGGTTTTCACACCCACCACCATAAATCACCTCAGAAAACAAAACCCGGAAAAGATCTTGAAAATTTACATCCAAAGCAACAAACTTTCTAGTTTCTTTCTTTCTTTTATTTTCCCATATATTTTAAATAATGGGTGTTACAACATTTTCCTATGAATTTAAGATTCTTAATTATATATATATAAATATATATATATATATATATATATATATATGTACACGATGTCTCCATTATATATATACTCTTATTAATTATTACCTTTGGAAGTTTCAACCTTGTGAACTCGGAATTTGGTATCCATAACAGGAGGTGGCGGCGGTTTGTTTTTCCGGCGAGATTAAGATCGAGAAGAGAGGGGGAGGTCGGCGGCGGTTGATTGCAGCGGTAAAGAGAGAGAGTGGCCGGAAGCGGCGGTTGATTGTAGAAACAAAGCCCGGCAGCGGCGATTGATTGTAGAAAGAAAAACCGGTGGCGGTGGGTGTGTTTTCCGGCCGGCGAGTGGCAGCAAGCAAGGGTGGGGCGGCGGGGTTTAGGTAGAAGGCTAGAAAAAAACACCTTTTCTTTGTGTGTGTGTGTGTGTTTAATGTTGATAAGGTTTTTTTCCTCTGTGTTTGTGTCTAGTGTTGATAAGGGTTTTTGTCCATTTATGTTGATAAGGGTTTATTTAAGCAAAATAATGTAAGTTGGCGGGTGTTTCAATTTTTTTGCCCCAAGTTGGCGGGTGATTTAATTTTTTTTGGTCCCTGACATCTATACAACCATTAAAAAAAATTTAATCTTTTAGCAATAAGCCAATAACATTGTACTTTCAGTTTAATAAATATTTTTTATAATTTTATATAAAGTAACTAGTGTTTGTTGTCACTACGTATGGGCTGGCATGATAATCAAAATTGTTGAAACACCTTTGGATTTTCGCAATTTGTTAATCTACAATGTATAAAGTATCATTTTCTATGTTTTTGAAATTGAAATTATATTGTGGTATAATTAACAAACTTTCTTTTTTAAGTTTCATGTGTTTCAAACCAGTGGCGGAACTAGAATTGAATTTGACCCGTAGCACAATTTTTTTCACTAGCCTTGTATCGGCGGAAAGTAACGATAACGACTAAATTGTTATGACTTTTAGCAATTTTTAAAGATTTTTAGTTATTTTTAACTGCTTTTAAGAGTTTTTTTAACACTTTTGATGGTTTTTATTTCTGATATAGTGGCACAAGTATATCTTTATAAGTTGTATCGATAGTAAAAGCTTTTAAAAGTTTAAAGTTAGTTACATTAACCGGTATCCCATCTATATTTGACCCGTAGTACCAATAAAAAATACATCGTTTTTCAAATATATTAAACTACATGAATTTAACGGACCCGTAGCCCGGACTACCCTTAATTTATATGTGGTTCCGCCTATGCTCAACAACATGCAACCGCAATTATTGCAGCCCCATAACGCGGGTGTTGAACTTCCTAGTTAAATTTATAAGATATTGCTGAGTACGTTGTTCATGCAAATGGATTTCAAAAACCAACATGTCTTCAAGCATGAAAAACACCAATTGCTTTTCACAATCTCCTAGTTTTCGTCTCTCTTCTTTATTTCTACTTTCTCATTCGTAGCTAGCTAGGCTTCTATAACACACCACATCTACTACAGGGCTTTTGACTATAGTGTATTTTTTTAGATATATATAATGCTCATCTATTTCCAACTTTTTTTTTTTTTCTTTTCTATTTTCATTTTTTTTTTGTTTTGAACAGTTATACGGTATGCATTACTAATTATACATTGGTTTGTCTTATATGGTGGAAATAGTACCCCCTATATATATTATCTGGCATGATAATTATAAAATAAGTTTTTAATATGTAATTTCAAGATACATGTTAGTATGCAATCAATAACACATTATTTTTTAAAAATCATAAATTATATTTAATATATATTAGTTCAATATAAAAGTTTTCTTTTTTCATATGAATTATTAATGCATATTTTCAAATTTTTGGAACCCTTTTTTATATTCGTATATCAATACTGTTTTTGTCTTAAAATAATTATATTTCATACATAAATACACGATAAAAAAAATGTACAAATTTTACAAAGTTTTTTTTGATGTAGATTAAAAATATAACATTTATTTATTATACTACTTTAAGTTTTATAATATTTATTTTAGTTAGCAATAAATTGGAAAGAAAAAACTAATCATTTATATATAACTATTTTATAAATAGAATATAATTCTTTTTTTAGACAAAATATAATATACAGTTATAATTGAATATTGTAATTATCTAATGCATTTGATATGCATTATATTGTGTACTAGCTACCAGTCCAAAATGTAAGCTCAATGGTATAAGTCTGTCTGAACATTAAATTATTGATGTTAATTAGTATTTTATTTTATTTTGCTTTATTTATTTACACAATAATAATATTGACGTTTTGCTTTTTGTTGAACATCATCATATATTATATCAATAACTAGTTAAATTAGGGGGTCTCAGGTTCGAATCCTGCCACATGCAAATGTGGTGAGGGGGCCTTAGCAATGTTATACTCATCTAACACATGGGGAGCAAACCATTTAGGGCATTGCCAGGAGTCGAACCAGCGTGGACGCTCTCGCGTGAGGGAGAGTTAGCCATTTATCCGCTGTTGCCTTACAAAAAAAAAATAACTAGTTAAATGAAACTCAAATTATTTAAGGGCAGCTCAAATTATCAATGATGAGTTGGTCTAGTGGTTTGGTATCAACTTGGTGACTGAGAGGTCTCAAGTTCAATCCCCACGTAGGCCAACTTTGAGATAAAGGAAGTCCCTCTATGAGGGCTTGGATCTGGGGAGACTTAGGTTCAAGTCTGAGGGGGCAGAGTTTACTCCTATTAATTGTCGTGCCTCCGGGCGGATTAGTAGGGGGTTTTTCCCCCCATCGGGTATTTGAAATAGACATTTCTGTTTCGAGTGAGCTCTCTAGCTCGGACCCGATTAAGACAACGTATGCTAGACCTCCCGCTGTCAAATCACGACACGAAGATCAGACAAAATTCACCTTTCGAAAAAAAGGCAAGTGTTTCTTTGATATTATTCAGTTATGTATTTATTGCTTAAATTTATTTTTAAAGTTTTTAAAACTGACTATTTTATAATTTATATTAAAATAGAATATCTACAAGATTAACGAATTCATGGTATATAAGAGTTTTTATAGTTTTTTAATACTAACGACTCTTGGTCACTTACTATGTAAATCTTATTATAAATATTTTCTTTGCATATAAGGGGCCTCATTTGTATTATAACATAGGGCCTTTATAATCCACGAGAAGACCTTATATATATATATATATAGGTTCTGATTAAAATAAAACAAGTATTAAAATAAAACAATCTTATTTTCTTAATTGAAAATCATTGTGCATCATGAAAATCTTTGTGCATCATTATGTATACTCGTGTTCTATGAATCTTCGTGCATCAAT
>JAOXNX010000028.1:13903787-13914404 GCA_028566075.1 Solidago caesia
GCTACCATTGGAGAGACTAAATGCATGTGATAAAATAAAACATGATTGAAGTACCATAATTTCTTTATTAAAAAAAAATAATTGAACAATATTTATAGTTAATCCGTACATCGTACGGGTATTAAAACTAGTATATATATATAAGAAAAGTCTTTCGTGAAATAGGCTCCTATATATTAATCAACAGGAGTTTTTTTTATACAATCGATTTTGGTCTTCCATTTTCAACTAACTTAATCAACTAGCTTTTTATTTTCAATTAAATTAACTAAATAATACACCACCTAACAAATACTTTCAAAAACAATAATAATACCTTATTTGGCAAACCATTAATAATAACCATTTTTTCCCAATAAATATCATGACAAATATATTACTTTTTCAACTAACTAAAAAATCTCTACCATTTAACAAAAAAATTTCTCCAAAATTAATAACAAACTTTTTCCAAAATAATATTAATCTTTTTTTATTTTCCAATAAATATTATTTTTAACTTTTTTACAAAAAATAATAATAATCTTTTTTTTGTTGTTTCAATATCAAAACACATGTATTATTTCAAATAAACACACATGCATTCTTTAACTTGAACAATTTTTAAAAGGCAATCTAATGGTTTGTTAAAGTAATTAATTATTTTATATCTTTTTTATTTAATTTAGTTAGGGTGTAGGGATAACATGTTGTTATTTTTAGTTTTTTATTTTCAGTGGAATATTTTTATAATTTTTTAATTTAATTTAGTTTGGGTGTAGGAATAACAGTTTGTTAATTTCTTAAAACTTCAATTTGATTTAGTTTCAGTGAATATTTAATAGTAATAATTTCAGTTTTTATATATACTTTTTCTAATTTTAACTTTCATATATTTATTGTATCTTAGGTCTCCCCATATTAATTTGTGTATGTTATTAGAAAAAACTTATTGGTTTTACGATATCTTTAAATGATTTACCGACAATGAAGGCCAGATCAACTGGCTGTAGTCATCCCCGGTTTTACCCCAGGCGCGGGTTCGACTCTCCGGAGTGACACGTCCTGGGGATTTTTTCTTCGAATCACCTGTAACGGCTCATGGCTTACATTTTGTAGTCTAGAGTACGTGCAGGGCTTCACCCTTGTCTGGTGAGATGTCTTTTGATGTCGAATACTAACTAACTGTTCAAGTAAAATAAAATGATTTACCATATGCTTTGGAACATTAACATAAACATGTTGAATATGATGCATTTTTTGTATCTCTTTACTCATATTAAACAAATTAATTTTAGATTCAGAATTGACTAATAAAAAAAATATATTCATCATTATTTTGAATTTATTTTTAAAGAATAACATAACAAATCCAACACTACTAAATATAACGAATAAAAATATAAAAATATCACAAAATTAAAGATTTAAATATAAATAGGAAAACAAAATCTTCAATTTGTATTTATTAAGTATTCAACATTGATTACACTGCCGTGCGCCTACATGGTACTAAAGACTAGTATTAAATTGTAACTATATCAAACTTTTATTTTCTAAGAATATTTTTTAAATTATGTAATTCTTTTTTCTTTTTTCTTTTTGGTAAGACGCACATTTATATTATATTCGTCACACCTTAAATTGTTGCTTATATGTTAATGTTTGCTAGAAACATATCCGCACGATTCGTAATGGTGGATGATTTTTTTTAAAACAAATAATATGGTAATTGTTTGTATTTAATTATTCAAAATTTAAAATATAAAAGCTGCAAATACTTTAAGGAAAAAGATATATTTCATTCTGAGTACTCATGGAAATTAACTGATATAATTATATATATGCCATAAAAACCTTTAGCATATCTCTCTTTTGGTGCTAGTAAAGAAAAGCATAACCCCTCAAACACTAAACCTCTCCTTATACTTTGCACTGTCATCCAAGAAACCACATTACAAGAAATGAAAAGATTCACTCTTACAAATACCCCCCCTACATTTCCTTCAATCTTCCCATAATGTTATTTTAACACTACTCATTTTCCTTCCCATTTTCCCTCTCTCTTTATTGCTTTTTCATGCAATGAAGAGACCAAACAATCAAAATAACACAATGCTGGTTACTCTAGGCCTTTTAACTCTTTCCCTGATGACTCAAAATGGCCATGCATATCAATTCAAGATTGGTGGTTCTGGTGAATGGAGCCTTGCATCAGGCTCTTCCTATGATCAATGGGCACAAAAAAGCCGGTTTCAAATCGGGGACACCCTTTGTAAGTTTCGTATTAACCATGCGTTTTGTTTAAAAAGATATGCAGAATTTAATCTTGGAAATGACTTGTAAGGTGTCTTTGTATGTATATGATATATAGGGTTCAATTACCAGGCTAATGAGGACTCGGTGCTACAAGTTAGTGAAAGCGACTACAAGACTTGCACCACCACATCACCCATTGCAAAATACAGTGATGGTCACACTATGATCACGCTAAACCAATCCGGGCCTCATTATTTCATTAGTGGGGTTGTAGATCACTGCAAAAAGAATGAGAAAGTGATGATTATTGTGTTGGCAGACCGAAGCAATCACTCTTCAGAAGCCCCGTCTCAATCTCCATCTCCATCTTCAGCTCCACCACCAGCTCCCGCTAGTGAAGAGTACCCCTCACCTCCTCCAGCCCCGGGTGCGCCAGAACCCGAGATGACTCCAGCTCCGGCTCCTTCAGATGAAAGCCATCCACCTCCTCCTACCCCGAATGGTGCATCTTTTATTGTTGCAAATTTCTTTTACTCTGTTGGAGCTTTTGTTGGTTTCTCCGTTCTTTTTTGATTTTTGAGTTTGTTTTGTTTATTTACATGAACACTTTGTGAAATAAGTTCATTGTAAGTGTAATGTGTCGAGTATATATATTAAGAATGTATGTATAATTGTATGTGAAGATTTTCAAGAATATGATCAACTATTGCAAAAATTTATGAAAGTGAAGAATGTTTAATAAAGATGCGGTATTTGTGTAGTTCAACAGTTCTCTGGCACCAATTAAAGGGCCTTTGGTCTAGCATTATTCGAGCTGACCCATCAACCAAGAGATCGTGGGTTCTTGTCCCATACCGACAAACTGTAAATACGTGTATGTACTGCCTTTCAAAAAATGTTTTGTCGTTGCAAGGTTTTTGTTAGTTTCCTAGAATTTCATAGGTAGTATATTAACAAAATAAGAAACGTTTCTGGCTATGTTTCTAAGAAAGATTTAGATATATACATTAAAATGGGTCAACCGAATAACAGCCATATATCCTGTCATTGTAACCATTTCTTAAATAAACTATATAGGTCACGGGCTAAAGGCTAATGACTAATTTCTAACGCCCTTGGACCATATATACATTTGTTGTATACGGGCTAAATTATGATTTTGTGCTGAATCTGGTAAACGAACAAGGCTCCGTATCCTAAACAGGATTTCTATGGTAAATCTAAAAGGGTGAGTTTTTGTTAATTGACCAACTCGTGTATTCTAGGCTTTAGCTAATAATTCTTCCCCAGTTCAACCTTTTTCGCCAGTTTGCAAGTGTTGTAAAGAATTGAATCCAATATTCCAGCAACCTGCAAGGAGTATTTTACAAGGAAAAGAAGCAGGTCAGTGATAAAATAGTGAAATACTTTTACCAGCTGAAAGAGACCTTTAGGTACCGTCCAATGAAAAGTTTCGAAACTTATAAATTATTTATGGGAATATCCGGATGAGAAGAGAATACCTACCGTGAACACACCACCAATAATGGCACATAGATTGGTGATGAAATGAGAAAAAGGCTTCGCATTTTCAGTTATCAAAACCTGTTGACAAAATAAAGATAGGAAATAAAACGCCAGCAAAAACCATTGTGAGAGAACATGTAAAATTGGCTTTAAGTTTGAACCTGCATCGGTGAAAACTGCAGATGGAACTTTGCTGCGGGGATAGTATTAGCATGTATCATACTAGTATGCGCTGTATACTCGTAATTCTCAATCAATTGATGTGACAACCCCAACACCTCCGTCTTCACAACTTGAAGATAATGCTCTATCTACAGTTTTAATTCACAAATACATGATGCATAAAAGTTCTGTAAATGAAAATATATGTAGAATTAGTGTTAAAGAGCTTACTGTAACATTTGCACGATCTTCAGGACTGGTCATGTATGCTTGACCATTCAACCTATTGTGTCCTTCACCAAGGTACGGTCCAAGTCGCTTCATATCATTCATCATTAATGGAGTAATTGTCGAACCAAAAGAAAAGGTAGAAACCACATGTGACATGTTCATTAGCGACGCATCAAACGAGTGTGATGCTGAAGTTGCTGAGACGATCAGATTTCCTGGTACCTGTGTTTTATGTGACAAGCTTAAGGTCAAATTAGCAAAACAAGGCATATAAAGCTAACAGTTGTCCTTTCCTATTGGCGGATCCAAATAGTATTACCAAGTTATGCACTAAATACACTACAATAACAAAAAAAACTTATTTATCTTTTCGCTCTAGAATTCATTTTTTGATGGGTGCAAACTCAATTGGTTTTAGAGTGGAACGCCATTGGTCTTATACTTTAGGCATTGGTCAAATGGATCAGATCAGTGAAGATGGAACCTCCTTTGAGGGGAGGTCCAATGGACTTGGGTTCGACACTTAAAGGATGGGTATTGTAGTGGACTAAGTATCGGTCCTATCATTTTCTGAGTAGGCACGTGTAGGTCCGCCAATGCTTTCAGTTTCATGCTAGAGTTAGTACCTTCTTGACCCATACAAATCCTTCGATCCTACAACCTTCTTGAGGTGGTGCAGGTTTAACTCTTGTATAATACTCAGTTCTGACTGGTGAATGCTTCACAGAATCGACTCCAATAGACGAAACCATGTTATCAAATTTCTGCATGAAAGGAAACATCAACTATACTTTAGTAAAATGTAACTGAAGTTTTCAGATTTTTAGTACCAAATATCATGTTTTCTCAAAACTTCGAGATTTCTTACCATTACTAAGGTATCTGTATCTCTATCTCCATAATATGTTTCATGAATGTGTATACCACGGGACAAGTCATCCCTAATTAAAAAAAACGCTAGGTAATATAAACCAGTTGATTGAAAAACTTACAGTTAAAGGCTAACTAAAAAATGATCAGCAACGCAATGAATGAAAAATCATTCCGGCCAGAACATAGATTCAAGATGCATAGATTACAAAAAAGTTAATTTACCGAACATCAGTTCCCTTTCGGTAGATACGAATGGATGGATAACCTTGTATGTGATGCCTGAAAAGTAGAAAATGATATCTGATAAAACACAGACCTATGATATGAAATAAAGTTTTAACTGGTACTGTAACATTTACTTTTTACACAAATCAGCTTCTTGAGTGCAGTCAACACTTCCAACAATAATACGCCCATCATGTTCCGGATTATATCTAGTAAGGAAATCCAAAATCGCAAGTCAGTAGCTAATAAAAAGTACCGATCATTCACTGATATGAACTGTTTTTGGAAAGAAGTAAAAGCAAATGATGAAAGTAAACCTTTGTCTCATAACCTTGGCCATTTTCTCCCATGAAGGTTTCTGAGACATGTTAATAAGCATAAACTAAGTGACAGGCAAGTTCGTACGATTGATTAAATGATAAATTATTGTTGCGTCTTATTAATAATCTAGCGAAGGGATAAGCATACCAGCAGGGTACTCCAATGGCACCAGGGAGCAAAAAAATTTACAACCACAATCGGATGGCTGCAATTAGCCAAAACAGATTGTACTAAATATTATATAATCATTCTGCAAAGAGATTTTATCAGAGTTGAATTTGCTGAAGTACAAAAGTTGTTACTTCACTTACTCATGGGTGATTCGATCAAAATTATGTGAATTTAGTGGAACAGATCCTTCACCATATGTTTCATCAACTTTATCATCATGCTTAATGGCATAAGTAACGGGCCCAGTTTCGTACTCGTGGCCATTGGAGTGAAAATGCCGATTTATTGAATATTTGCGAACTGTTTTCGTTATGTTTAACCTGTTCTGCAGGTAAGAGGTAGACAATTTAGGCCTTGATATAGGGGCATTTCAGAAAATGTATTTAAGATCAAAAGAACACGACTAAAGTTGTATTTGACTAGTGTTTATCAACTAATTCTTTTGATGAAATATTTCATTTCGTAGATGTCACAAAAGGATCCACACATAGCATACAAATCAAGAAAGTAATTAAGTTAAGACAATGCAACTCACTGTGCCCAAAACATCGCTCACATCCACGGATGCAAACTCGCATGATAACAATGGGAAACTGCATAAGAAATTTCAGTAAATGTTAGCAACAAAACCAAACAAAATGCCGTCGGTTCCAATGATAGTACCTATGGTCATAACTCTAATGTGGCATACCTCATGTTAAAGTCTACGCGTACTGTGTCTTCAATAGAACTTTTGTCAACTATAATAGCCGTAGAGGTGCTAATGGTCAAGTAACTATGTAATTCCTGCAATATGAAGATCATGCTGATTTAATTCATGTTTCATTACAATCGAACGTGACCAACAAACAAATCACCAGAACAGAAGAAAGAAAACAGATATCACATACATTAACCACGAAATATATCAACCTTTGAACGAAAAGGGAGCTTAATTCTTACCATTCCAAACAAAAAGATCATTATAATGGCTGCTATAACAGAAATTCCGGCACCTGATAATGATGCCTCTGTCAAATCTCTTGGAGTTTTCCTGACATATAGAAACACCAGTATCATAATTAAATTGGGGAAAGAACAAAAAACAGCCACAAAATTAAAAATATGTTTCAAAAGTGCCATGAAACACGAAAAACTCTCCATTCATGGTGTTCGAATATATATGACATTAGAACTTAAAATAGGAAGAAGGAAAAAAACATGTATAAATCCTTTTGACAAAAATGGTTCATGCATTATTATGCATACTTCAATCAATGATAACATATATCTTAACAAAGCAACTGCCATAACATTAACTATGATGATCAACAAGACGGACAACGCGAAATTTATAACGACTTAATGCCTAGTTATCTTTGGGAATGAACGATAACGGCTACCTGAAAAAATCTATCGATTTAATTTTCGCTGCAGTAACCATGGTTTCGGTATTTATATATTGCAAGAACCTTTTGTTTCAAGAAAGATTTTGGCTTGAAATGAAAGGTGAAAAAAAAGCTATATCCTACTGCTATTCAGATTTTGTATGTATGGGTGGTACATTGTTAGTTAATCTTATGATTTACATAACTTAGCCTTAAATTCAGGGATATTCATTGAATATGAGCCAAAATATATATATTGAGGTTGATATTGGATTATATTTTTGTGTGTTCCTCTATATATATGGGGAATAGAATGGAATGGATTTCATCCTTGCTTAATTTTTGGATGGACAAATAGATTACAAGAAATTTTCTAATTATGGATTTATGACTAAACTGAACTTAACAAAATTTAGGGTCTTATTAGAGTGACTATTCAAGGGGTTTAAGCTTAAATTTCGGTCATTTTTATGTGATTTAGGTGACCTTTTCTTAAGTCAAAATAATGATTATTTCAACATTTATTTAAATATATGTTTTTATTAAATGATTTATTGATAAGTATATTCAAATATATATCATAAAATGAATAGACTGTCAACATAAGCGCATCTAGTGTAGTGGTATCATAGTACCCTCCCACGGTACTGACCGGGGTTCGATTCCCCGGATGCGCAGCTTTTTTATCACCTTTCTTTTCCAACTTTTTTAAAAATTTATGACTAAATAATCCTAATTTGAATTTATTACATAAAAAACAACTAGCCTTCTCAATTGTTTCAAATATGATTGACTTGTGATTATAGTTTTTTAGTGTCACTAACCATTAAAAGATAAATTTGATTGAAATTTGAGACATTCGTTACCTTTAATATATTTTTATGCATTTATCCCATGAATGATTTCATATTTTTCTAATAAATAGTTATGTACGTATGCTTTTATGTTATTGTTATACAATGTTCAACAATACTTTCATATAGTTGTTGTAACTTTTGCCAAACATATCTACTGTGTCGTGTCGTCTCACACCCAGCACAAGTTAACCAAGTTCATATCGCATAAATGCTTCAAAACATACGGCCACATCTTTTCTGCATGAGAAACGTACTGGTATACATGCGATATATACACCAATATCTATTCCACAAAACATGCAGCCATATCGTTTCTTTAGAAAAGGTTGTAGCCTGTACTCCTATCGCTTAATATATCACAATATGTACCATTGTACCATATATATTTTGGGTTAGATACTTCACATACAAATGTATGAAGTTACATTAAGTATTGAAATCTCATATAGCAAGTGCGTTGTGTCTGCAAGCACATATTTAGCTGTTCTTAACTTCAAAATTAGTATAATGACAGCCAAGTTTTCCATATGCCGAATTAAACTTAAAATAGCACCATTACATTGTTATATAGCTATCCAAAATAGTCCCAACTAATCAAAGAATATGGTACAACAGTGAAAATCTAAATTAATCCAGCTCAAATTCTGGCGATAAGAAATAGAAAGGAGCGGAAAACACTATCCACTTCCAATTTTCTTATAGCTCAAAGGTAAACTGCTATACTATATAAAACCTGAAAGCGGATCTCTAAAGTAAACAACCAGCCGACTTTCCAGGAAGGATGTCCATCAAAGAGAAATCATGATGAGGTGGGCCTGCAATAGTAGATGGAGAACACAGGAAATAACTCTTATGATAGCTTATAAACTACAACATTCAAATTTTAAATACAAAAATCATATTAAATATCCAAAACCAAAAACGTCAGATTACCTTCTTGCCCACCTAGAATGTAAAATGGAATGTTAGCGATCATCTTTGTTTTGCCCTCGCTCCAATTGATTGTCCCTGGCTTCTGTACCAACCCACTTGACGGGCCTGACGGGCCAAGAACAGACAAACAAATTGCAGGTTCATTCATTAAGCCCAAATAATCACGAGCTCGCTTCCAAACTCTTGCATCAGAGATACGTGAATGTGCCACCTGTAATCCACATTCATTACAACCATATGTAAAATTATGTCATGGAAGAATCTTGGGGCTGCCCAAAAAGGACTAAACTGACCTTGCCCAGTGACACACGAGCTCTGGGCAGTAACTCGGGATGGTGTGTCGCAATCTTTGCTATTGCTGTCACAACAAAACAGAGAAGCCTTGATTGCGATGATCTTCTAACGGTTGAGTTACTGGAGCCAAGTACCGAATCACCAACACCTAGACGGCTTTCCCAAGAGAAAGAATATACATCCAAAAATAAGAAACAATACTTGATCATTTAAATTTCTTAGAGGAGGCCATTTCAACCCATTTACTTATAAATGGGTCTATTTGGGGTTGTGTTTTATCCTAACAGGTCTAATAAAACACATTTAGCTGACAGGGGAATGGGTAAGGGTTGAATGGGTTCAAAAGTTGCCCAAAGTCTAACAGCTTCCTACGTCACTTTATACAAAAAATTAGCACAAACTGTAATAATGTTGTTTTTGCAATGCTAGTTAAAGCATTTAATGTTTTATAAAAAAATTTAAGAAACAGATAAAAAGTGCTAACGGGCCAATCCAACCCCATCCAGCCCATTACAACCTGTTACCCAACCCGCCAACCTTGTCACCTCTAATATTTCTACAATGACGTAGATCAGAGAAACATACCTTGATGAAAGATTTTCATACAAAAGTAGTTCTAGACTCTCAAATAGTTCACGAGCTGCGTCTTTGTGAGAAGCACCACCCCCTCCATGTTCCCCAATGGCCCAGCATAATTGTAATGCCAACTCAGTCTGTTGAGCAATCATAGAACAAACTCAATAGTCCATATGGTAAGATTTTATTTCCCATTCTTATTGTCTATGCTCCACTTAACTAATGTTGCTAGTTGAGTACTAAAGGGTGAACTTAATTGTTGGAGCAAATATTTAATAATATTATATAATGGATGATGCTGAATACACATTGTCAAACCACAAACCTTTTCTGGACTCTCATAAGCTTCTCCAAGTCTGTCTACTATGGGTTTCTGCAAAAGTAACAATGGTTGTCATTTTCATAATGATGATGAAGTGAATTCAATACAGAAATATGCTTAACAACAGATTGCATAAAGTATTATATAACAGAAGATGCTATGTCTTGTGCTTAACATTATCATATTTTCACAACAATTTCACTATTATTATAGTAATGCCAGGGTTAAACCTTAGAACATTTTTCGAAGAGCATTGATGTGAACTAACTACAATAAAATCTCAATAGAGAATACCTTCAAAATTGCAACGAACTCAGGGGATTGATGAAATGCAGCCAATATGAAATTTAAAAGCCTCTTTCGTACCTATATCAAGTAAGTAAATATATAAAAAAAAAAACTGATTATTAATGTGAAAAAAGTTGTCTGAAAGAAAAGTAGACTCGGAAAATTTTGCATAACACACCAGCCGTACTGAATAAGAATATATCTTTAACATGCCATCCCTAACTCAAATCCTCATGTTGTCCATCTTCGACAT
>JAOXNX010000028.1:13918488-13938335 GCA_028566075.1 Solidago caesia
TTGCATAGTTCAAATGATTAATTATTTTATGATTATAAATCTTTTTTATAGTCTTTCGCTCCTATCTGATGAAACCCCTGCTAGAATTTTGGTCGTTGAATCATGTGTCTATGTGTTTAGATTTTAGAACTATAGATATAATTGGTATGGTATGTGTATCTCAACTTTTCAAAAAAAGTAGCAGTAAACAGAGAAAATGGAGCTGGCCGCCTGGCCGGTTAGGGGTGAACACTTTGACACCATAGACGACACACTGCATTTGGGTTATACAGCTCTAATTTGAATCAAAAGACTCATTCTTACATAATAAGCAGAATAATGAAAACTTAGTCGTTCATCTGTAATGAACTTTTTATACATACTTGCCGTTATGTTTATTGCATTCGTTGCTATGTATCCAGGACCGTATTAACGCTTCGTAATACCATGAAAAATATATGTCGGGGTGGTGGAAAGAGAGACCAAATACACCATCTCTACCTCCCAACAAGACTTTATATCGCCCAATCAGTGTCATGCTCAGTGGCCTAACCCAAAAACAAATTAAATACCTATTGTCATTCTCATATTCAACCTTAATTAAAAACTAATTTTTCTTTTTCACTTAAACAACCCATCCATACTTAAATTTTATCATTTATATATTTTTTTTATGGCAAAATTTATTTAATAATAAACTAGTAAGGAGCTAGAGTAAAAAAAACAGTGAGAAAATAAAATTACAAAGGGAGAAGAAACCCTTTTTTTATAGTCTAATTTAACTTTTGAGATGTACATAAAAATGTTGAGTTCTTTATTTCTTGGGTGATCTATCTCGGATTTGGTTTCTTGTTGGAGAATATGCAATCATTTCTAGCCTTCTAACCAACGGGTTAAAACCCCGGCGGTATCCCAGTCCCCCATGAAGGGTTCCTTCCTGTTGGCGTAGGTTCGAAACCTGGAGGGGGCAAAGGTTTTCTCCCAATTAAGTGTAGTGCCCTCGGGCTGCTTGGTTGGGAGTTTTCCCTTCCCCGTGGTTCCCTGACGCACGGTCGCTGTTCTTTGAGCACATTCTGCCCGGTGGGTCGGTCTCTGAGGTTCAAGGGCAGCCGTCCCGTTAACGTTCAAAAAAAATAAAAATAAATTCCTAGCCTTCTAGATTGTCTAGCACGGAGTGAGAATGATTAGGTTGATTATCTTTGGTCTCGGGTTTGAGAGGGCATTCACGAGCGGCGATAAGCTGAATAGCCTTTTGTAGAAAACACGAAAATAGTTTATGTTAAATAAATAAGTTACATTTTCAATAAATTAACAAAAGAAAAATATAAAATTAGTAAAATATAAAAATATAACATTTTTATGAAATAGTTTTGTTATTAATAAAATTTATATCAAAATGTTTGTAAAAGAAAAATAAAGAATACAATGTTTTTGTATATTTTTATAAAAAGTTGTAAGATAATAAAAAAAAACTAATAAAAATAAAGAATACAATTAATTTTATTTTTATTAAGTTTTTTTGAAATTTCACCCAATAAAAATCGCAAAATAAAAGAAACAATCACAACAAGAAATTAAAAATCGTTATGATAAATTGAAAATCGCAACGAGAAACTGAAAATCGCAACGAGAAACTGAAAATCATAACGAGAAGTTGGAAAATCGCAACTAGAAATAGAAAATCGCAATGATAAGTCAAAATCGCAATAGAAACATTGAATTGTTTCTCATCGTGTCAATGACAATACCACATACATCATATGAGTTAATCCCGATCCAGTCATTTCCGTTTGAGAAACCATACCAATGAATCTCGAACACTAGTTTTTTTTTTTGGCTAAATGAGCCTTGTTTTTAAGAAATGACAAATCTAGATCGTAATTCAGTCGCGAAAGAATGACTAAAACGTTGGGATTTTGCTGCATGAACCCCATCTGCTTTCCATGTATCTTAATTTATTGAAAAGAAGCATCATGATATTCAGGGCCGGTTCAACCTTTTTGGTGGTTTTAAGCGGGATCAATTTTGGAGGTCTTTTTTTAACAAAAACTCTCTTCTTTTATCTGGCATGAGACCGACAAAAATAAACTATGAAGCTTATAAATGACAGAGTTAAATTATTTTTTTATGTACTTTTTGTATGTGTGAAAAATATTTAAAATACTTATATAAAGTTTATTTTTAGCTTTTGGAAGGAAACTCTTTAATCAATCCAAGACACAGGCCGGGCAATTAGTGAAAATGAAGAAGCTTACTTGGCCGATCCAGGAAACATCCCGGGTAGAGGCATACGTTCATGGGATGAAAGAGTTACAGCTACACTTCGGATGGACGGGGAAATACATGACAGAGGGGTCCACAATGATCTTCGCAACGTTTTAATTTAACACATTAGGAACCTCCAGGAAAACTATCGTGGCCGTTGACGTATTTTCTTAGGATTTATAATGTTTTTTTATATTTTATTTTTAGGATTTTAATTTTTTTTATTTTAGGATTTGTAATTTTTTATTTTTTAGGATTTGTAATGTTTTTTTATTTATTTAATGTAATGTTGTTTTAATATTTTGTGTTTTAAAAAATGAAAATGATGTGTGTGGTATTTGGGAAGTTGAGGATTTGGTGAGGATGATGATATTTAATGTTAGGGTGAAATATTGGGAAAATCTTGAAAGTGAAAAATGATGTAGCGCTGATGTGGCAGTCCAAGAAGTGAGAATTTGCCCTCCTTATTGGCATAGGCCTAACTTATTTTCACAAAAATCATTTTAGGCTAGGTCAACTGAACATTTGCGAGAAACCGATATGTCGGAGGAATCCATTACAAAATGAATGATCTGTTTGAATAAAAAAATTTAAGGAAATTTGATGAAAATGAATTTAAAGATTAACACAAAAAATTCTAAAAATTTTTTAAAATTTTAAACCAAACAATACGCTACTATTTTTTAAGACTTCAAAATAATTTTAATTATTCCCTAACAAGTAGGAATTGTATAAATGAAAGCATTTCCAAAGTTTGGAGGTATATGAAAGGAGAACAATTTATATTGAAAGGAGAACGGTTTATAAAGGTAAATGAAAGAAGAACTGTTTATATTGAAAGGAGAACGGTTTACAGAGGTAAATGAAAAGAGAACGGTTTATATTCAAACCATTTAATATTCATATTCTAGTTAAATATGAAGTTCCTATAAATCCCCGCATTTCTAGCTAATATTCAATACCTTCTACCTTTAAGCACTTGGCGTCAATTCCTGTAACAATGGTTAAGAAGCGCAAAGTGTCCCTACAAGTTAACAACGACACAACCAAAACTGACTGTGGTGCACTAATCCATTCTTTGGTCGACAATCAAAGTCAAAATTTTCCGCCCCTTGTTTCATCTTACAATGACAAGATACGTCCAATACTTGATGCCGTGGACAGACTACGCTGTCTCAATGTTACCCAAGAAGGTATTTCTCTTCCTACCATCGTTGTTGTTGGAGACCAGTCCTCTGGCAAATCGAGCGTTCTAGAGTCACTTGCTGGCATAAATTTGCCTCGTGGACAAGGTATTTGCACACGGGTACCCCTCATTATGAGGCTCCAACACCATCTGGATCCGGTGCCAGAGTTCCTTCTTGAGTTTCAAAAGAAATCGGTTAAGATCATGAAGGAAAGCAAGATATGTGAAGCCATCGACGAAGCTACGGTGGAGATAGCAGGAAAATCAAAAGGTATATCAAATGTCCCTCTAACTTTGGTCGTTAAAAAGAAGGGTGTTCCTGATCTCACCATGATTGATTTGCCTGGAATTACCCGGGTTCCTGTCCATGATCAACCAGAAAACATTTATGAACAAATTTCAGGTACTTCTTTCCCTATTAACATATATACTTGTTTCATACTACGAACAAACCCTTGATTTCTCATAACAAGGGTCCATATAATATGGAGGGAGTCGGGCAATAGGAGGGTTTATACCTAAAATAGCTGTTCATATCATTGAGTTTCATAAAGAAAGCAAACAACCATATAAGTCAATTTGCATATGAACTCTTCCATTTTGTAGATATACCTGAGGTCCATTCACTTTTTCATTATACGAGTTTCCACTTGCAAAGTGTCGACTTAAAAAAGAGTAACATCTTTCAACTAGCTATTATCTATGCATGATCAAGAAAATTTCATTTATAATGTTACAGATATCATAATGGAGCACATACAACCAGAAGAGAGTATCATTTTGAATGTACTTTCCGCGACTGTTGATTTCCCAACATGTGAATCCATTAGAATGTCAAGGCGTGTGGACATCACCGGGCAGAGGACGCTAGCTGTTGTTACCAAATCTGACCGATCGCCAGATGGCCTACTTGAAAAGGTGACCACAAATGAGGTCAACATTGTCCTTGGTTATGTCTGTGTTAGAAACCGGATCAATGATGAAACCTATGATGAAGCAAGAATCCAAGAAGCCAAACTTTTTGAAACTCATCCTTTTTTGTCCAAGATTGACAAGTCCATGGTAGGTATTCCTGTTTTGGCAAGTAGACTTGTTCAAATTCAATCGGTGATCATGTCCAAATGTTTGCCTGACATTGTCAAGAAGATCAATCAGAGGCTTAATTTGTTGGTTTTGGAGCTAAACAAATTACCACAGAATCTTACTAGCATTCCTGATGCAATGGCAGCTTTTATTCACATCATTGGATCCTTGAAAGAAAACCTCCAAAAAGTCTTATTAAGAGGTGAATTTGAGGACTTGGATGATAAACAAATGTCTTGCAATGCTCGGTTGGTTGAAATGTTAGATGAGTTTTCAAAAGAAATAAACATGAGTGTCAAGCTTTCTGAAAATTTTCTAGTTGAGGAGATGCAAGTTTTGGAGGCAGCTAATGGAATCCAATTGCCTCATTTCCTTCCTCATGATGTGTTTTTGTACTTGCTCCAACGAAAAGTTAACATCATCTCCGATTTGCCACTAAGCTTTGTAAACACAGTATGGGGTTATCTTGAGATAGTTTGTGTTAAAGTCCTGATTGATCATTCTACTAATTATCCTCAACTCCTTCTTTCCATGAGAAAAGCAGCTCAGAATGTTTTGGCAAAAATGAAGAACAAGTTTGTGAAAAGGGTTGCTGAAATGATAGAGATGGAAAAGATCACCGGTTACACATGTGACCCTGATTTTATTGTTTCTTGGAACAAATTAAAGGCTAACAACTACGAGCAGCTCTCAAATGCTATGTGCAAACGCTCGGAGAATATTAAAATAAAAGAGTTTGGGACGATTAACGTTGCGCATTTGTTTAATGTTCCACAAAGCAAGAGGGACCAAGCTTTTGATTTGCGAATGAGGATGATGGCTTATTGGAAAATTGTTCTCAAACGAATGGTGGACTATATAGCACTTGAACTTAGGTTTCTACTTCAAAAAATGGTGACCAAGGAAATGGAGATGGAAATAGTGAATGAGGTGATGATACGTGGCGGCGGTATAGAGAAGATGTTGGGTGAATCACCATCTGTGGCGAAAAATAGGGAGAGGCTTCAAAGAAGCATTGGCTTGCTTCAGGAATCAAAAGAAATCATCCAAGAAGTAATGGATGACATTCTTGTTACAGCTGACTAATTAGATCGAGTTCTAGCTAGAGTTAATGGGATGATCATGCATGGTATGTATTTTTGGTGAATTGAACTTGTTTTTAGTAAATGGAACCCAATGGCCCATACCTCACGAATGGTGTTTGACATTCAAAGATATTTATTTTACCCTAGAAGTAAATCTTATTATCGGTCTATAATCTTTTTTATTTTAAAAATTGGTTCAAACCGGTCTGTCGACCAGTTTAACTAATATGCACTCGGTTGATTGGTTTAACTAAACGGTTTGTTAGTTGAACCGATCGGCTTTTCTGGTTAAACCAGTTAATTGTAATTTTAAGTTTTTAATCTTGTCATTATTATTTTTATATTATTAAAATAAACATTGTTTACCTGCTTAGTTTGATGTATACTTTGATGTTATTTTTATATTTTGTGTTGTTTGTTTGTGGATTTAAAATATTTTTTTATTATAATTATTTGGTATTATTTTTGAATGAATTGTAAATATATTTTTGTTAGTATTATAACAATTTTAGTAGCAATTTTATGAAAATACAGTTCAACTGGCTTAACCTTTTTCGGCACCCGGTCGGTTCACTCATTATTAATAATCTAATTTCTAATCTTTAATGTATAACTAAAAAATAAACAAGTTTTAAATAATTTTAAAAGTTTGAGAATTTGATAAAACATAAACTATATTATTAATAATCTAATTTTTAATCTTTAATGTACTACTATACATAGCATAAACAAACATTTTGTCACGGATCGACTGAGAATTGGTCGACAGAAGTCAAGATGGTTAGTTTGATAGTTAGTAAGTCACAACCTATGAGGTTTGGAGTGATTGGTTAGTGTTAAATTGATTACAATTACAATATTTATATAGTGGACAAATAATCGGTATTGTAATTGAATAAAAAAAAAAATTCATTTATTCCCTAAAAATTATTAAATGTACCCATTTGATCCCCGAAATATGAGAGTAGCAATACCCAAGTTAGGTGCTACTCACATTACGGATGCTTCCCCGTTATATAATATATTTAGGAGTCCATGTGTAATCAATTAGTCATCATTGATTATTGTAATAAAATTTAGATTAGAGATTTGTTCTTTTATGTGACATTTGTAAAAATTATGATTTTATGGGGATGAATAATTATGATTAGTTTAAGCTAATCTCCCATTAAGCATGAGATAGTTAAGTTAAAGCATGATTTAGTGGTTAAGTGTATGTCAATCACTTATTTGATTTCATTTAAACTATCTTAGCAAGTTTTAGACAAAGATGACGAACAACTTAACACTTGCTTAAGTCTAACAAGTTAGTGAATTTATTAAAAACGTTTAATGCCCTTAAACCCCAAAATTTTGCTTATAAAATACTTGTTCAAATCTCAAAGTAACCAAAACCATTATGAATACTAATTTGCATAAATAAACTTACGTGAAAAATTTCATATATTCATGAGTCTTCATTTCAAAATTTCAAATAAAAAGAACTTAATACATCACCACCTTGCAAGTTAAGTACAACACAAATTAATATTTAAGTACATGTTTTTCTTCCTTGCTCAATGAATGGGAGGTTGAAAAACCAAGTTCTCACACAAAACTTATGCCATGAATAATAAACAAATTCAAAGACCATACTAGTTTCTTTCTTCTTCTCACTGATCGAACACATGGCCAAGAGTCATTTTCAATCAAAGATTTTCCTTATACTCACTCCATGGTCTCCAAATTCACAAACAAAAATCTAAATGCTACTAATTCTATTTTTTTTCCTACACTCAATCGGCTCCAAGGGAGCATGCTTCTCAATAGTAAGACGATTCAAAGGGGCATAAAATTCTTTCAATTCATTGCTTTAATTTTGGCAATTTCTAAGTCCATGCCTCTTAACATTTTATAATACAAAAGACATGTAGTCTATATAGCTAGACCAAGATTTATCAATAAACTAAACAATAAGGCTAGACATACTTTCTTTACTAAGAAAGGGGGACGGCTGGAAGGCCACATTTCAACCCAACAAAACAAGATAGATTTGACACACCACATTTACACCATCTCCTTAGCAATAAACTAATACTAGGAGCCATGTTTATAAATGTTAGATTATAAGCTAGTCAATAAACAAATAGTAAATGGCTTGCCTCCTTTCTTTTTGTCATAATAGAAAACAGCCACAAGGCCTTGTCAAGTATTGGATTAAATTCAATTCCGCACTCTTGAAATCTCTCGAACGACAACTCAAATCCCATGCTTGAAAGACAAATCCTTACACATACAACCTAAAACATTAAACAAATAACCTAATGTTCCTAACACTAGCATGATCTTCCTTAAATTGTGGAACCAAGAGACTAAGCTCTTAACTTTTCTAACCAAAGCTTAACCATTTAGTTCAATGATGATAAGAACTAGTTCCATGGCCTTCTTGCCTATAAATAGAAGACCATTGTCTTCATTTTTCTCTCGGCATTTTACTCCAAACAAAAGCAACATCAAACTCATTTTGTTTCACCATGGCATGCAAGTGTAATACATTCACTTTACTACCTTTCCACCTCTTTTCCATACTTGCTAATATTGTTTGTTTCTTCTTTTGAAATAAGAACCAAACAAGAAGAACACTTTGAAGTTAATCAAACAAGAACCAAAGAAGATAAAGAAAATGAATGTCAATGAGGTAGAGAAAGAAGAACATTTTGACATGCGATTTCTTTGATAGATGATATTTTTTTTTTGGTTATAAAATTTAGCACAAATGGGTCAACAGAGCACATTTGGTTTAGTAGCTAAAATAAAACTGGTCAAAAGTGGTTGAAAGGTGTTCCAAATGTATTTGAAACAGATTATTGGATTATAAACAAATGTTATCTTTGAGATTTTGCATTATGTCTTTAGCATTTTGCTTGCTTTTTTACTTTCCACAGGATCTCAGTGATGGCGGTGGTCATATCTATATTCAAAGGCAGTGTGCGAGCATGTTGTTCATCTATATCGGAATTCAGGTATAAAAATGGTTAATTTTATACGCTTATATATGAGAACAATGCAGTGTGGACCAAATGCTTTCTTTCTTTGCAATTTCGGCTATATTTGGATTAGTATGGACCATTTTTCACATGCTACCTGAGATACTGAACGAGGTTAGTCCTGTTTTTCACCATTTCTGATTTGTTAAGAAGTTATAGCCAAAAATACCAAATACATGTAAACATTATATATAATAAGATAAGATTAGTATTCCAAAAACATGTCATGCATTCAATATGCCAAATGCATGATAAACATTATTGTTTTCATACAACCAAACAACTAAAAAAACCAACAACGTTCAACCTTAATACTAAATACATACTACACAAACCTTACAAAAAATTAACACAAAACATTCCCGATAGATTATCCCCTTACACCATCGTTGCTACCTTCGGTCACTTATAGTCTCGCGCCTGTGCATTTTTACAAGAAACAAATATGTTACAACCTCTATATAAGAAACAATAATCTAAACACCAAAACTTACATGTTGATTCTCTCATCATTAGATCACCTTGATAACAAACTAAACACTAAAATAGGCACAACTTTCACAATACAACTATAACAAGTAGTGGAATCTTCTAATTTGAGGATATCAACTATTCAAAAACCATGTAAATTAACTTAATTATCACTTCAATATATTTCAGATCTGATCAACTAATACTATTGCCACAACTTCACCACTTTCTAGAGTACATATTAGTAACAAATAAACTTAATAAATAGAAATATTAAAAAACAAAAAACTATCCTTCATCATCTGACCCCATTTTAGAAAATGGTAGAATCCATCATCTTCATCCTCTTCGACTACCTCTTCCTCTTCTCCGGAACTTATTTCCATAGCTATCATCTTGAGTTCTTCTATTCTGGCCAATATCGCGTTTTGCAAGCGGCTTAACGTTGCGCAAGTCTACGGGCTATCAGGAAACAACAAAGGAAACTGTTCCAACCACTCCAAATCACCCGTTTTCAAAAACTCTTAGAACATGGTAACCAGTAACATTCCATTCACCACTTAGGACTTCAACTCTTTCAAATATTGGACAATATATCCATGCAATAACTAGGGCTGTCAATCGGGTTGGTGGGTTGACGGGTTGAAAAACTCTGACACTGACCCGACCCACTAAAAGTTTCAGGTCAGAAATCTCAACCCGGACCCGACCCGGATCAACCCGGGTCGACCTGAATAATGCTTTGTCACATGATATCGGTATATATATCTGTGTAGAATATTATAATGTTGATACATATCATAATGTTATAATGTTTCCTTATAATATTATAATGTTATCGGTATATATATCTATTAAAAAGGCACGTTATCAACTCTCTCTCTATGTAACTCCACTAAATGAATGTCTAAATTCATGATGTCACCATGCTGCATGCGTCTTTTACATATACATATATATACAGTATATAAATTTTGTAATTATTCTCCCAACACCTGTTATTTAACAGGCGGCACAATGTTAAAAAAAACAAAACAGTCAGCCCAGTAGTCACAAGCCGAATCTCAAGCCCAACATTGTTAACAAATTCGGGTTGGCGGGTCGATCTAACAACCCAACAACCCAACCCGGACCCGACCTGAAAAAATTCGGGTTGACGGGTCAAAAATACCCAACCCGAACCTGCTTTTTTCGGGTCGGGTTTCGGGTTGGCGGGTTTATTGACAGCCCTAAGATAAATATTCATCTATCAACATGATGGTGCATTAGACCACGGATATAACAAATGCCAATTCTAAAGGGTCAATTTCTATATAAATAAAAAAAGATGTATAAGTTTTCCAAAACACAAATGCTCAAACTAATGTAAAGCCCCACCATTTGTAATTCATACCAAATAACATAACATTAAATTATTATAACCCATATATAAAAAATACTACAGGGGCACCCGCGCGTTACAGCGGCGACAATATACAGCATGTAAGGTGCCGTGACGACATTAATTTCAAACCAAACATTTGTGTAAAAAATGATAGCATAGTACTTGCGCAAAATATATAAGATAATATTCCACTAAATTTAACAAATTTATTATTATTTTTCATAATTAAAGATCATGAAATATAATTTGTTAAATTCTTGTCATACATGAATTTGTTAAATTCTAAATTGAAAATTAAAACCTTTACTTAATATAACTTTTACTCCTGATCTTTTAAGGAGTAATATCACCAGTTCTTTCAATGATCCTTCACCTTTTCTAAAGCTCTAATATCAAAAGTAACACCAAAATCGTTTGGAAGAATACCTTGAGCTAGGATTGGCTTCTCAAAATCATTTCCAGTAACCAAATCCTGCAATGTCATCACAATTACACATTTAACCATTAAAACATTTAACTTCATGGTTACCCTTTATATGGTGTCAGACTACATGAAGATGTCACTGCAAGTCACACTAACATGAGGTGAGAACAAATAAACACAAAACGGAGAATGGGTGTGGCATTTTCAACCCATTTATGTATAAATGAAGTGATTTGGGTGGTATTTCAACGGTCCAAATCAACAAAAAAATAAAATAAAGAGAAACAGGTCAACTGGGTCGAATAGGTTGAAAGTCGCCTATAATATATACTTATTGCATTTGCATACGCTATACTAAATTATCTTATTCAAAATGGACAAAAACAACCAGAAAAGAAGAAATGGGACTAACTTTTATTTGTCAAGACTTGATCCGTTATACAAATCAAGTCTGGATAGCAGCAACACAAAGACCAGCTCGCTTAAGAACCCGAATTCACAAAGTCAGATACAAAATCGAAAACTACATAATTTAATTAAAACACATCTTGTGCATCCAAGTCGACCCACGTATCTAGTGGAAGACTGAATGGTTCCAGAGATTAACTTTCAACATCCAAATATAAAGAAATTTAGGGGTTTTAAAGATCTGAAAACAATGAGTTTAACCCAGTTGACCCAATTCTATTCTAACTAAGTTTAAAAGTTTGACTATCGGAGATAAACACAACCCATATTGGTCCATATTTATGCAAATGGGTCAAAGTTGCACATCTAAAATATAATCTTTTAGCTAAACCATTTGACTCGTTGGAGATAAAAACATAGCCCAAGTCAACCCAATTGTATCAAAAATGCCGATACATATGTATAGAGTTACATAGTCTTACTTGGCTTCCTGGTCGGGCCATCTTTCGCTGCCAGGACCAATCCAAAAGTTGGTAGTATTAATAAACCATGACTCGACATACAGCCAAAGCTAAACTTCTGCTGTAGCTAATAAACACATTTTCATGCTGATTCTTTAAACTTTCAAATCTTTTTTTTTTCCTTTCTTCTGTCTCAACATCAAGCTCTGTGACTCCTTCCCAAATATTAACTGCCTTCCGATACCCTGCAACATGTCAGTCCATTATAAACCAAACAAAAGTAGTTCAAGTTGACCTGAAATATTCATGGTTTCCATGTATATAATGTTCGTACATTATCATCCCATATATTGGGATAACTTATGAATAATATGGTCTGCTATTCAAAAATAAAATATACTATTCGCACGTAAATGGGTCGAAATAGCCAACCTTTGATGGTTATCATTTAAATTTGATGGTTGTCATCTAAATCAAAATAAATACATTTAATTCAATCAATGAACTGAGTTTGAGAAACATTATATCATTCCCCTGGATCTCGCACTCTATTTTTTTCAACAACCTTAGTAGATGACTAACTACTTAATAATAACCCTCAATAAGAGTGACTTATCAGTTACATACAAATCTTTATTTCATCTTTCCTGATTATTAAAAACTCCTATATACTAATATATCAAAATCAAACTATACGTTATTAAACTTGCAACAAACCCAAACTTTACAGCATATTCAAACTAAAGCTTTAAAACTTCACAATCACAAAGGAAATCTCAAGAATAAAAGCCAATCTTATTAAAGTCAAAAGTTTTAAACCTGCAAAAAGATGTACATCCTTTTTTTTTCTTAACACGGGCTGGCCTCATTTTGGAACCTGTGCAATAAAAAGCCAAACATTACATCATATTCAACCAAAAACTTCACAATCCAACGACCAAATCATATTCTTATAAAAGGCACACAACGCATCTTCGCAAGTAATGAATGTTGTACTAACTTGACGAAGACTAATAGTACCAGCACGAAGCTTCTGATATATGTCTTAAAGGAGACATTCTTCAGTTTCATATAGTTTCGCAACACTCATAAGGGTATCCATGTAACATCCAATTAAGGAATTAATTTAACACACCAACAAAATAACAAATACTAAATTGTGGTATGATAATATAAAATAGGCAAAAAATAAAGTGATCGATGGAAACCTGGAAATCAAAATAGTGAACCTATTGACCCTAAATTAAAAATAAAATATTGTTAACAAATAAATAACAAATAATTATGGAAATTAAAAATAAACTAAAATGTATATTATATGTAGATAAACGGAATTGCAAGAAATAAAAACCGAATAGAAGTAGATCGATGGTAACTATTGGGTTCCCCCATTGATGAACGGGTATTGCAAGGAAAAAAAACCCTAGAAAAAAAAACCCGTTATTGATGAACGGGTATGGTGGAGATGGTGTCGGTGGTCGGAACGGGCCTCGTCTATGTGTGATTGGCAGCGGTGGTGATTGTCTGTGATAGAGGAGGAGGGCGGCGAGAGTGTGCGGTCGCGTGTGTTTTTTCTTTTGAGTGTCGGTGTATATTTTTCAAGGGTATAGTTGGTAGATCACAGGTGTGATGGTTGAATGTAGTTTAAAAGGGAGGGGTATTTTAGTTGCATCAATTCATGATTTAAGAATTGGCTTTTGCTTTATAAAGGATTAAAGAAAATCAAACATGAATTTTTTTTATAAAGAAAATGATAAACCTCGAGCAATTATTTATAAAAATACATGTCTATTTGAGTGATGTTGTTAGTGTCAAAGCACATTTATACCATACTCATTCAAATACATGCCATGCTATTTTCAAAAGGAAATAATATCACATTAATGGATAATCGACTTATTATCGACCCCAACAATCAATTCCACGGCCAACATCAAGAAGTTAAATCACGTAATATTGTGATTAAATTGATATAGAGTAGGATTTGAATCTCTAATTCTCATAATAGAAAATTTGTACATCTAGGGTATGTTTGGCAAAAGTAACTGTAGCTGGTAGCTGTAGCTTGTAGCTGTAGCTTTTAGTTGGAGCTGTAAGCTGTAGCTTTTAAGCAAAGCTGTTAGATAGAGCTGTAAGCTGTAGCTTTTATGTTAGAGGTGTTTGGTATGGTAGCTGTAGCTGGAACTTCAAGAGGTATTTGTGTTATTTTAAAAATTAAAAGCTCCATCCAAACTAAAAGCTCCTGAAACGCTACTTCAAGTAGCGTTTCATTTTGGAGCTTTTTCTTTAAAATAAAAGCTCAAACTAGTTGCATCCAAACAAAGCTTTTAACATAATATGAGCTTATTGTTCAAAATTAAAAGCTAAAGCTCCCAAAAAGCTCTTAAAAAGTTTTTGTCAAACACGCCCTTAAACTTACTTTTAGCCTACCAAATTAGTATCTTGTATTAATTTTTAATAAATAAAATGTTAAACATCATTTTTAGTTCCAGCTTTCCCGGTAAACTCTAGTGATATTTCTTTTTAAAAACTTGTGTTAAATGCACTTTTGGTCCCTGTGGTTTGTACGTTTTTACAATAGGTTCCCTTTTCAGGTTCATTACCAATGGGGGTTCCTAAGGTTTATATTTTTTTTTTGCAAAAAGGTAAAACCACGAGGACCCTATTGATAGTGAACCTAAAAAGAGACCCCATTACAAAAACGTATAAACCATAGGGAACAAAAATGCATTTAACTCTAAAAACTTTTTGCTAAATTTTCTATTTTTGAATGAACAATGGGCCATTAAAACCAGTTTGGAATTGGCCCATATTGTTAAATAGAAACTTAAGTGGCCCTCCGCTACCAACTTTTTTTTAAAAATAACGTAAATGGGCTTTAAACCTCAAGTTTAAAACACCAATCAAAGTTGGATCACATTACTCAAATGATCCTTTTCAAAATATAATCTCCTCCTTGATAATTTCAACTTTTAAAGTCCGGAGTAGATAATAACTTTTTACCTTAGTCATGTTTACCAAACGAGGAGAATATGCCGCGCGTTATCGCGTGTATCTTTTTGGGAAAATTTAAAAGGCAGTTTATCACAATATAATGCTTATATTAAAGTAAACAATGACACTTTGACAACAATGATATAATGTTATGTACGGACATAACATATAATAGTATTTTTATTTATGCAAATAACGACACTTTGATAACGATAATATAATATGTTACCAGCAGTTACTTTAACCAAAACAATGACACTTTGGTAACAGTTATATAATATGTTACTATATGTGAGATAACAACATAACATATAATAATAATTTTGTTAATGCAAGTAACAACTTTTAAAACAATGATAGAATGTGTCAGTATAAATCAAATACCACCATAAATAAGGTGAATATAAAGTTTTCGTAGAAATCTTCGTTTACCAACATAAGATAATAATAACCATCTACACAATTAATTGTTGGAAACAAAAACTATTAAAAACGTAGTATTCGAAATAATTAGTTGTAGAAAGCCAAAAAAAAAACCTTGTCACTTTATTTCAGAGAATAACCCAAAAAGAGAATGCAAAAACGAAAATCCAGGGGAAAAAACGAAGAAAGAGAATTTAAAACTCAGAGTTAGATATAATGAGCTGTACAAATCAAATAACAAATGAAAATTAACATTAGTTTAAAAACATGACAAAAAAAGAAAAGGCTAAAACCAAAAGAAAAATTAAACTCAAAGTTAAGTATAGTTAATTATAGAAAACAAAAAATAAATAAATAATAAACATCAGTTAAAAGCATGACCCAAAAAGAAAAACCAAAAAATAAATAAATATAACAGACAGTCTGACGAAAGTTAGATATTGTTAATCGTACAAAAAACAAATAAGAAGTAAGCATTATGTAAAAGCTTTAAAAAAAACAAAAAAAAAAACAAACAGGTAGCGTAACAACCTACCAGTCAAGCAGATTCATTGTTCAATGAATAGTGAATCCTCTAAATGGCACAAAACCATATACATGTTTTAAATTATATATACTAGCACGGTACCCGCGCAATGCGGCGGGAGGGGCGGCGGCGGCGGTGTGGTGGTAGCGGTGACCGGTGGTGATGGCGACAACTGATGGTGGTGGTGGTGGCGGTGTCGAGTGGTGTAGGTAATTTATGTAAAGGGGTTAGTGGAGATATGTTAGAAGATAAATTATTGATAATGTAATTTAATCATTAAGGACAATTTAGACAATTTGCAATGAGTAACTTTCAACAAGGGAGATGTATTCTTTATAAGCTATAGTATAGATATAAATTAAGTATTGAAAGGAAGGGTAAAATTTATTCCAAATCTTATGCCATCCAAGATAAGCACCGCGATTAAATCCTCATTTTTCTTTCTTTTTTTCACTTTGGCGGTGATCCACAATTCGTTTTCCTATTTCTGTTTCCATCTTCCTTTCTTTCACAAACACCCCAAAATCACCATTTTTATAATAAAAAATTAGTTAATAATCCGATCATCATAATAACATGACTCTTGTAAGTTCTTCCTTATTTTCTTTATTATTTTCCTTAAAAATTAATCTTAACTTTTACTCATTATTTCATTGTTTAAACCACAAATTTTCGCTGACTTGGTGTTGAAATGTAAGTAATTTTTACAAGTATCATTTATATTCCAGCCAAATAGGTTAAAAGACCAAGTTAGCAAAGCTAGAAGCTTCAACATCAAGAATAATAAACATTAGTGATAAAATCTAGAGTCCATGAAATTCAAAAGACAACCCGATCAATGTTAATGATTCAAACTAATGAAAGTTAAGACGCTGTTAATAAGAAATTAAAACAATAATTTGTTTTGAGAACTAAAAGATTACGAAACACAAGAACCACATTACAATATGGCCGGGCACACACTAATCATTTGGAACATGTATCGTTGTCTAAAGGCCCTAAGAAATTTTGAGCCTAGGACGAGTCAAAGAAAAAGGGCCCCTAGGTCAGGAGCAACGAATTCGACCTAAAAATAAAATACACTCGTAACTAACGTCTTAAACAACCGATCAGAGCGTTCATAGTTTATTATTAAAGGTAGAGATACTATATAACATATAATATATAAATAAATATAAAATTTACATGTATATGTATATATAAAATTTTAAAATTGGGCCCTCTAAAAAATCGGGCCCTGTGCGGTCGTCCACTTCGCCCTATGCCTAAGCCCCCCATTTTTGTATCAGAAAGAGGAATTAATTTCAAGTAGAAAATAAACATGCAAGAAATCAGAAAAAAATTTCAATGACAGAAGCAACGTCTGAAAGATAGTGCGTGTGATTCGTTGATATAATTTTAAATAACCAGGGAGACAGTTTGTGCTCACGGCTTAATAACAACAGTAACTTTCTTATGAGAAGACCTAAAGTTAACATAGACATAGTATAGTAACTTTCTTATGAGAAGACCTACAATTAACATAGACATAGTATAGTCATAAATACTGACAATGCTTAGAAACTCATGAATTTTGCAATGGGTGATAACTAAATGTATATTTATTTTATTTTTCCTATTCTTCTTTTAGTTCATCCTTAACCGTACGGAAAAGCTCTGTATCTCGTTATGACTTAGAAACTCATACATTTTACTCGACCATGATTGATTAACACCTCTTTTACTCCGTCGTTAAATTCTTTTAAAATAAGACCATAACTTATATCACAAACCGTACCATGCAAGTACCCCTAATTAAGTTTAAACATCAGGCTACCCCCCCAAGCTTACATGGTTTTAGCTATCGTTTTTATAAAATAAGTCCTCTGAATATTGGAAATAGCATTTTGACCTCAATTACCTATATTTACATCCCCTTAATTTGCCCTTAATTACATAACTGCTTGGATATGCCTATTGGGGACAGTTGAGGGAGTAATAGTGACACTAGTGATAGAGAGGAAAAACAGCTTGGGCTATAAAGGGGGACACCACACTTCTATCAACACTTTACAGTGTAAGGAAATCTAGTTTCATTTCATTAAAATTCTTGTTCTAGTATGTACATCAATGGTGCGTGCTCGCACAGTCATTGAACCACAACTTTGACTCATCTACTTAATGTGTAGATTCAGGTTACATTTTAAACAGGCCAATCGAACTTGTTTCAACACATACTAAAGAACTACTATTTCAACCTTTGACATTTACCCAATCCTCCCAAAATTACCTATATTGCCACCTCTACCGATAAGTGATAACTATAGAATAACCAGCTATCTATGCGCAAGGTGCTTATTCAATCCTTCCAAATTTCTTCATGTTTGTGTAATTGTGTTGGGTGTGACATAATCGGGTCTCGCTTACTACATCCAAGGAACAATAACGAAAGAGAGGGGTCCTGTTTTTGTAACTGCATTCAATCCACTAAGCATAATAATTGTCGCTATCATGGAATCCATTATTCTAGTCGAGAAACATACTTTGGAAGGTACAAAAAATTCCCAGTTTTCAATCATTTACCTGAAATATGAACAAAATTATTCGCCGCTAATTTATATTCTCGCAGGGTTCTTGGAGCGATTGCCATAGTGGTAGGGCTTTATCTCGTTGCGTGGGTAAAAACAAAAATCATAGTTCATTACATTTTATAGACTACCGGTGGATTGCAATATCCGGTCATCTTTTCCGGCGAATTTCCGACGACAACTCCATTTTTTCCGGTGATAAAAAAAATCTATCCACATTCAAGACATGATTCCCATTACAATCATGTTCTTTAATCTTATCTTATAATGCAATTACAACACATTCAAAATCCAAACTTCAATACTTTTTATATAAACAATACACATAATTCTGTTCCTTAGTCTGTGTCCAAATTTGTGGGTGTCTGTTCATCACAAATCTCATAAATAACAATATCAAGATTCATCCAAATTTGCATAAAATGTATATATCCGTCTATTATATGTCGTATATTGAGAAGAGAATTTAGAGAGATTTAGATACATATATTGGGCCATGGGTTATTATATTAACATTTATAAAATACAATTAGATCTGGAACTGAAGAATGAGTACAGATCTAGAATTCATTCAGTTGATGACTACTTTTTATTTGAACAAAAAAAAATAATTATATATATATATATATATATCAAACATCACAGCCACTAGATTCAATTTCTCCATGAAAAATTGTTTGGTTTGGGGGGTTATGATTTTATATACGTATATGCTTTTTCCCTAACAACAACAACACACCACCGTATTTTGTTTTTCCACATCACAGAGAGATGGTGGTTCGCAGGGCACCTGCCATTGCTGGTGCTCTTTCTCTCGATGTACAAGATCTAGCCACTTCGATCTCACAGTCGCCGGTTACTCCGGCAACCGGATTCAATTTCACCGATGATGGAAACTTACAATAACTCGATCTAAATCCGATTCCCTCCATCGGAACCCAAATCACACTGCCACCACATATGGTTTGCGGCTTAATAATGTATGTATAGATATAAGTGATGAATCTAATAATGGATAAAGTAGTAGCATTGATTGATTGATTTGATTTGATTTAGTGTAAAGTGTTTATGATTCTGATATTTCAACTGGTTATGGCTTAATAATACTGATTACATATATATTAGGGGGTTGCCACACGAGTTTGAAGCTCGCCATTGAGCTCGCCGCTTACAGGGACCATTCTTGTATTTTTATATCTATATTATCTTCACATTTCAACCATCTTCATCAATGGCTGACATTAGTCACCCTCCCATGGAACAACTTCAAGATTTAGAGTACTGTATCGATTCAAATCCACCTTGGTGTGGCCGGCTTGCAATAATAATAATAATAATAATAAAAAATTAGAGGGGTGGCCGGCTTCCTTTTCCGGCGAGACTAGGGAAGATGGTGTGGTGGTGATGAGGTTTGAGTGGTGGTGATGAAGAGTGTTTATATGTGTGTGTGTGATGAGGTTTGAGTGGTGGTGATGAAGAGTGTTTGGAGGTGTTTGGCCTAGCTTATATTTTTTGGCTTATGCTTATAAAATATAAGTGGCTTTTGACTTTTTTGCTTTAAGTTT
>JAOXNX010000028.1:13941148-13951349 GCA_028566075.1 Solidago caesia
GATGGTGTGTGTTTCAGTGTGTGATCGAGGTGACGGTGATTGACGCTGTTGGAGTTGGTGATTGATGGCGGTGGGAGTTTTTGGTTGCCGGAGAAGGTGGCGCAGGTGATGTGTGGCCGGAGAAGGTGGGGCAGATGGTGATGTGTGGCCGGAGAAGGTGGGGCAGATGGTGTGTGTTTGCGGTGGTGGTGATTGACGCCGGTGGTTTTGGTGATTAATGGTGGCAGGAATGGATAAAAAGGGGGAGCGGTGGTGGTGGCGATTCATGGCGGCCGGAATGGAAGAGATGGGGAGGGGTTTTGGCAGAGAAGAAAGGGTGGGTTTTTTTTTGTCTGTGTGTGTATCATCTGTGTTGTTTTTGGGGGTGGAGTAATAGAAGGGGTAGATTTGGCAATCCAGGAAGAGAAAGCAATGGAGTGTAAGAATCATGTTAGTGAGGTTAGGGGTAGTTTTGGTAGTTTGATTCATTATTTGAGAGTGCTCCTGTTTTATAATGTATTATAGATATATATTATTTATATATTAATTAATGATATATTGTTTTTATAATACACTAGCTAATTAACCCGGGTTCAACCCGGGCCTTTTAAAAAATTGTTCTTAACAAAAAGTGAAATTAATTATACTGTTTGTGTTGTTGATTTATTGGAATTTGATAACAATATACATAGGTTTCAAGATTCCATATCATAACTAAAGTTCCATTGAGATACTCATATCTAGTATCGTCATCAACCATACTATATATAGAACCTCAATATGATAGCCTGAATATGTTGTAACATCAATTGATTTTCCAAATGCTCTTACTTTGTTGACCTGTATGAACCCAACTTAAAATTTAGTGCAAAGTACATCTAAGAAGCAAATATTAAAGGGTATACATTGTTGTTAGAAGAAAAAAAAACATCTTTATAGTTGTTTCTTTTTCCTTCCTTGTGATCTTAGAAAGAATAAAGTAGAGGCAAAAAGATGAGAGGTGGTTATAGGAATAATTAACATTTTTGTTCTCTTAAAGTCTTTAATGTTATAGTGATTTGCATACTTCGAAAGATAAATTATATAAGCATTACAATTATCTAAGCATTAAAGTACACATAGCTTATATACACATTACAATTATATAAGCATGGTTGTTAGGCTTTGTTAAAAATTTCGAGTTATTAATAAGTTCCATTTATTCTGCTATACATATCATGCATTCACATCAGCTTTCTGAAAGAATACACATAGCTTAGGAGTATGGTACACGTTATGCAGCAGACAGAAAAATTACTTTGCGGATCTCAAGTTGAACTTGACAAAATTGGGGTCACAGTTCCCACAAAGACCATGTTAAGATACATAAAGAATATAAGCATGATGGTAATTGGTGAAGAGAAACTGGAAAAATAATAATTCCTAGTGAGGCGTAGGAAACAATCAATAGAGAAGGCAGAAAAAGTGTAGGAATGGTAGGAAACGTAGAAATTGGTGTGGAAATGGTAGTAACATGACGCCATGGGTGTGTGCTAATGAGGAGAAAGTGATGTCTAGTGTGATCCAGAAGTGAAGAAAACGAAATGAAGGTTGTTCATCCATTTATAAAGGTAAAAGTTTTGACTCATTTATTTTGGCTACCTTTTTTTTTTATCTCTAGCTTGTCAAATGCACCAAAATGTGAACTTTCCTAAATGACACTGGTGGTACAGGTGGACAATCATTCCACATGTATAGGAAGGAACAAACCTACCCTGCTACATTTCCATGCTAAGTTTCACAGAGTAGAATAGAAGTGATTCACATACTGCTATATAGTGCCACCAAATTAGTAGCTTTCTTTTCTTTCTTTTTTTTTTAATAAAAAAATCTGTTTTATAAATAGCAGTTGAAATGACCAATATGATGAGTTTGTAGAGTTCCCAAAACATGCGAAAAAAAGATGGACAATTGAACATGCTTAGGATCTAAATATGCATAGATTCATACCATAATGCAGCGGCCACTCTACAGTCCTTTAAGCCTTCTCTGAACCTTCCAAGAGCCATGCGAGTAGGGGCACGATTGCTATAGCACAGAAGAAGAGGCCCTGTGAGTAAACAACGTAGTGTACAACTATATCAAGTTAGGGAACAAAAAAAAACTAAAAAAGACTACCCTTTGGCCTTTCTTCGAATACCCGTAAAACATAACACAAACAATACCAGCAACACAAGCATTCAATACACCTTTAAGAACTTCATGTATCGGGTCAATCACAATAGCCGGCCAAAATTGGATCCCTATAAGCCTCGAGTCTTAATTAAGATAAAGAAGCCCTTGAGCAATAAGAAATAATATTGAATTGTTTTTGCCATAAAAGTCATGCATCTTTTTTAGATATCTATATTGAGATTCAAGAATTATGTCAAAATGTCAACTACGAAACCAATATGTAAATTCATAAAAAAATATCCCTAAAACTCTCAATATTTGAAAAATGGAGAGCAATTCACGTTTGAGGAGCATCAAGTTCAATAAATTATAGCTTTCAGCATTGAACACTTCTTTTTCGAGACTTCAAACTTTTGGGAAGAAGGTTTATAGAAAGAAATGTGAATAACATGAGCTGATCTAGATTCTTAAACTGTTACAATTGGCTATTTTGGTGTGCTGGTAGCACTCTTATAGATAGATGAACTGCTTCTATCATATGATCACTCTTATCTTATGCAACCCTCTTAAGGATAGATGACCCCTATCATCCCTTTCAGACAAAATGTGTTAATCATCTTGACAAATGAAGGTCAACATAATATTTGACTCTATACAGACCAGCAACTTAATAATCAGCACACAAGCCTTGGCAATCACCTGATATATTTTCAAATTGCATACATGTAGATTAGCACAAGAATTGTTTTTGCAACTATATAAGTCAGAGCCTAACCTGTTTTGACTTCATAAAATGCATAGACTAACCCATGTACATTTGTTGTAACTGCTATGAACAAACATTTCAGTTGAATTTTCGCAAAATAAACCCGCCAATGATTTATAATTTAACAAGACTAAAACACTTAAATTCAGCAAAAATCATGCCTTGAAGCTATATTCAGCAATCTCACAATGATTATAAGTGTGATATCTATCATACCTTGAAACTCTATTTCTATAAGACATTTCATCAAACATGTTTCATGCACTTCAAATATGACCATCCTTTTTTTTTCTTCCAATAACACTAAAGTCTGCAATGATAATGATATAAATATTATGAAAATGACATTTTTCTTATAATTATAAGAAAAACAAGAAGTATATAGGAGAGAGCGGTGGGTAAAACAAATGTAGGAAGGATTAACACCATTATCCACTATGCGATGTAACAAATTATGTAGTAGCGACACAACAACAACAAAACTTGTATCCAACATTGAAACAATACAAAATAGATATAGGCCAAATCAAATCATAAATATTTAATAAATATAATAATTGTCTTCTGTATAAAACTACTTCAGATATAAACAAATAAAAGTACGATCTGACCTCAATATACTTGTCTTCTGTTTTCTTCTTAAAATGAACATTAACATGATTAGAGTAAATTTAAAATAAAATTAAAAAAAATTATTTTATTAATTTAACATGGGAAGGAAACAGGGAAAGAGGGGGATGGCGAAATATTAAAAATATTTTCCTCAAAAACACCCTAATGACGTCATCTGTTTCTAGAAAGAAGCTTAAGAAATGATGCTAGGTTGCCACATCGGTATTTTTTTTAAAAAAAACTTCTAGAAACAATCTTGTTTTATATATATAAGAGATATTGGGGATTTTATATATAGTCTAAATAACATTTAAGGCATCTATATGGTCTAATAGTATTAGTTAGTAGAATAAACGAAATTCATTTAATGCAACTATTCAATTTTCAACTACACTAATCACCTTTTAGGTGGCTACAAGTTGGATTTATACATTTTTTAATGAATCTTGGGGAATACCCATGTGCATTTAACCAGGCTCCTCCTGTTATTTTAGAGTTTAGGTATCAAGTTTAATATGTTATTTAGTTTATGTAATACACTAAATATGTATTGCTATAGTATGTATTAATTATAACCTGTTTTTTATGTTTGTTGTTTGGTTATATTACGGAGGATCTTGTGAAGGAGTGTATAGCACATTGTACCAACTTGATTCAAGCAGTTGTTGATGCTCTTTTTAACTTGCTAGCTTCTGAAATGCATAAGGTAAATAAACATTGCCTCAAGTTGATACTTTTTATTTAGAATTTTCTGTAAATGAAACCAACTATTTGTAGCAGTATCACTTATAACCATCATCCAAAATGACCATCTAACAATAGTTGGGTCGAAATCACTAACTATTGCTAGCCATCAGCCTATTACATTACATTAGAGTTTTTGTAAAACATTAAATCAATCTGACTATAGCATTGTATAACTTGGATGATATCTGATTTGCACTTGGTCATATATTAGGTTCGCAGTTGCTCATTGTGCTGCAAGTTTTCTTCATTAGTGTTGTTTGCAAACAAGTTCCGTAATGTAGTTTACTTTGTAGTGAAATAATTTGTAGTTTACTTTATGATTTATGATTCATTATTTATTCGGATGACCTTTTTGTTCTCATTCATGTTGTACTTAATTTCATCTCATTCTAGTTGAACTTTGTGTTATGCTTATGTCACTTATATTTTCACAAGCCGACTACACCGTTTTGCATAGGATGTTGTAGGAGCACACATTGATGCTAAAGTTGCTGGTGTTAGGAGATGATGAAGAGATCCATAATGGTGGGAGTGTCTGCAGATTATAAATAAATTAGAAATGCTATCAAGAGAACCTGCAATTCCGTCATTGCACGACTAAATTTTAGTGTTTGAAGCCATATAATTTGTATAACATAAGGTAAAAGCCACAACTTGGGTTGCTGAAACCTCAAAGCTTCGCAATCAAACCATTAGAAATAGACTTGATAGAAGGGGCTATTTAAGTTCAATGTCTATCACATGTGACTCGCATGCTCTTCAAGGAATGGTAACTGTTGGTGAGCTTTCGAAGAGCCAATGTGGTCGAAGCATAAAGCCAATGTGCTCTATTAGTTGAACTTATTTTGAAATATGTGTAGTATTTCAATTTTTACGGTAACAAATGTAATTGTTTTTATTTGTATATATAACTTATGCTTTTGTTTTATGATAATTGTTCAACTTATTACATATCAGTTTTTTTTTTATATATATATAGGTATATTCTGTTACGTAATTATAATGGTTCTTATATATATAGGGTGCTTAACACCATTCTTTTTAAAAATATATATATAATTTAATTGTAAAAATATAAGTACAAATCTTTTATTTGTAGAAATATATGATAAATATATATTTAATTTCACACTATATATTATAGTTGTAGAAATGTAAAACTGTAAATATTCTGTTAGGTAAAAGTTTTTGAAAACACCATTTAGGAAAAAAAAAAATTGAAAAAAAAAAGTTTCGAAATCGGAAAAAAAAAAGGAAAAAAAAGAAGAAGAAAAGATTCAAAACTAAAAAGGAGAGTTTAAAAAAAGCCAAAAATTTTTATTAGTTACCCTGCAAACAAACCATTTAGGAACCAACTAGATAAATTTATTAGTTACCCTGCAAACAAAAAACAAGTTCGAGTATAATTACCTATACCCTATGTCTTGTCCAATCATGTCAAATATTGTAGTCTGTAGCACTAGAAAAATACTTGATATATGTTGTCGTACAATAAACCATAACTTCAGTTTCTATCCATTGCTCCATCGACCAGGGAATATATTCCGCGTTTTCCAGACTACTACGTACGGAGTATATTTTACTGTAAAGTTAAAAGTTTTTTCTAATTGTTTTAGTAATTTTTTTAAAAAAAAATTGTTACATATAAATCAAAAGTTATTTAATCATTTATATATTTACGAACAAAAAGAAAATACGGATAGAATAGGTTAAATTGTTTTTCAAACTTTGAGAAAATCCGTGTATAAAAATATATACACCCCACCATTTTCACTTTTCTAACATATATTCTTCACGTACCCTCGTCCCTCGATCGATCTCCTAGCTTGTGTTTCACTTCCAAAAAGCCAGCCATGGTTAAGAGCAGCAGGGTTGTTGTAAACACAAAACAAGAAGCTTTTCCGCCACTGGTTTCTACATACAACGAAAAAATACGTCCCATTCTTGATGCAGTGGACAAGCTCCGACGTCTCAACGTCACCCAAGAAGGCATACCACTTCCCACCATAGTTGTCGTGGGTGACCAGTCATCTGGCAAGTCAAGTGTGCTAGAGTCACTAGCTGGCATAAGTTTGCCACGTGGTCAGGGTATTTGCACCAGGGTACCTCTTATAATGAGGCTTCAAAATCATTCGGACACTGTCCCAGAGTTTCGTCTCGAGTTTCATAGCAAAACTGTAAAAATACTGGAAGAAAGTAAGATTTCTGAAGCCATTGATAAGGCAACAGTGGAGATAGCTGGGAATTCTAAAGGGATTTCCAATGTCCCATTAACCTTGGTTGTCAAGAAGCAAGGTGTACCTGATCTTACCATGGTTGATTTGCCTGGAATCACTCGTGTTCCTGTTCATGGTCAACCACAAAATATTTCTGATCAAATCTCAGGTACGTACATTTCTTTCTTTTTTGTAATGTTAAATATATAGTACTCGTCTTTTATAATATGTATATATATGTATTTGTATATATGTATAGTATATGTATATGTATGTATATTTTTAGGTAAATCGACATATTTGAAGTTAAGATCTTACTCATAATTTTTGAATATCGTATTGTATAGCCAGGGTGGTACCAGAAAAAAATTCTTAAAGGGGGCAAAATTAAAAAATGCATGAAAAAAATTTCAAAATGGGGCAAAATTTTAAAAACTCATAGGAAAATTTAAAAAATCAATGAAATTTTTAAAAATACATGGCAAAATTTAAATTTCGAGGGAGACATTGGCCCCCCTTGCCCACCATTGCCGTATAGGTATTTTTTCATGAAAGTAAATTGAAACTAAATAAAAATCTAGTGTATATAGTGTGAGAAATGAGAATAAGTTATTATTATTTTTTACAATTACAATATACAGTAGTATTATCTTCTTTAATATTTTTTTTTTATAATAACAAGAGTGATTGGCCTTTTAATTTGGTTTATTAAAATTTTAAACAAATTCTTGTAGAAAAATATGATATTCTGTCCAAAGAATTGAAGTCTATACTAGATACATACCACAGTCTTTTAGTTCATGGATCACCTCGATCACATATACCACTAGGTGAGGCCTTTTGTAATAATAAAACTAATTAATGTGAATCGAAAAGATAAAATTACCTTCAATTCAAGGTACTTTTATGTTATAATGGTGAAGCATTAATTGCAGTTGAAAATGATAATCCTTTTGGTTTGTTTTTGAATATTCTTAAAGAGATCATCATGGAGCATATCAAGCCGGAAGAGAGCATTATACTGAATGTGCTTTCTGCCACCATTGATTTCTCAACATGCGAATCAATTTGCATGTCACGGCGGGTGGACAGCTCTGGACAAAGAACATTAGCGGTCGTTACAAAATGTGATCAGTCCCCGGATGGCCTTCTTGAGAAAGTCACTAGAGATGATGTCAACATTGGGCTTGGATACATTTGTGTTAGAAACCGGATCAACAACGAAACATCTGATGAAGCTCGGATGCAAGAAAATAAACTTTTTGAAACTCATCCTAAGTTGTCCAAGATTGAGAAGTCCATGGTGGGTATACCGGTTTTGGCACAACGGCTTGTGGAAATTCAGTCGGGAATTATTTCAAGATGTTTACCAGACATTGTCAAAAAAATAAACGAGAAGCTCAATGCTTCCGTTTTGGAGCTGAACAAATTCCCCCGCAATCTTACAACTATTCCTGAAGCAATGGCTGCTTTTATGCAGATGGTTGGGTCTTTCAAAGAAACTCTTCAGAAGATCTTGATAAGAGGCGAGTTTGATGGTTACGTGGACGAGAAACAAATGCATTGTAATGCTAGGTTAATCGAAATGTTGGACGATTTGTCAAAAGAACTTCACAAGAGTGTCAAGTTCTCTGATAATTTTTTGGTTGAGGAGATGCTGATTCTGCAGGAAGCTAATGGGATCCGGTTGCCTAATTTCGTTCCCCACTCTATGTTTCTGCTCTTGCTCCTAAGAAAAGTGAATGGTATCGCTGATTTGCCTGTTGGATTTGCAGACAAAGTGTGGGGATATATCGAGACTGTTTGTGTTAATGTGTTGACGGCTCATGCCGGAAACTATCCACAACTGCTTTCCTCTGTGAAAAAAGCAACATTGAATGTCATGGCGAAAACGAAGGCCATGTTTATGGATAGAGTTGTAGAGCTTATAGAGATGGAGAAAATAACGGATTACACATGTGATCCGGATTTTATTGCTTCATACGATAAGTTGATGTGCAACCGAGATGCTTTTCTCAAGTCCATGAGCAGTTACTCAGGCACTATAAATGTAGTGGGTTATGGAACAGTTGATGTGAAGCATCTTCATAGTGTTCCAGCAAACACTAGGGATCAAGCCTTCGATATAAAGATGAAAATGACTGCGTACTGGAAAATTGTTCTGAAACGAATTGTAGATTGCTTAGCCCTTCATCTGCGGTTTCTTATGCAAGATGTAGTGAATAAGGGGTTAGAGACGGAAGTTGTGAATGAGGTAATGGTGCGGGGTGGGGGTATTGAAAAGCTGCTAGATGAACCACCGTCTTTGGCCAAAAAGCGGGAGAGCCTTCAAAAAAGTATCAGTTTGCTTAGAGAATCGAAAGCAATCATCGAGCAAGTCATGGACAACACCATTGTCGCTGGTTAGAGTTAAAGCTTCCTCATGCTAGTAGCGAAAGCGTTTTAGATGGTATTGTACTTGTTTTATATATGAACTACTAGGACTAGGACTAAGATTAGGAACCTTGTTATGATGTTATCCCTGTTATATGTTTGATTTTAATCTGATGCCGGTTTTTAATGGATACAAAGGCAACTCTGGCTTTGTCTCAGACCAGTTTTAGGCCCAACCGAGCCGGTCTCAAAAAAAGCCCGATTTAGCCTATATCATGCTGATTATTGGTTGATAACTCGGCCCTGCCTTTGGCCCTGTTATTACTTATTACCTGATTTGGTCCGGTTTAGCCTGTCCCAGTTAAAGCCCGGTTAAATCCTACAAGTAAAAAATTATTTGATTTATCATACTCTTTTTTCTCGGTTTTCAGTTGTAAATAATCAAGTTAAGAGTCTAAACCATAATAAGGGGAATAGAACTTACTGAATGTCAACCATGACATCAATTATAAGCCGTTGTTTTTTCAATTTGAAGATTAGTACGTGGTTAGATTTATAATGATGCTAAAATACGTTTGTTATATACTTATTATTATTATTATTTTTTAATCATAGAAACACGATGTTATAAGTAGACTTTTGCTGAACAAAAGAACTAATTGTAACGAATTATATTTCCTCCCATCTCAAGATGCACATAACTAAGTACATATCGAGTCGGTTTTGGCTCAAAGCTGAAAACTAAGCAGAAGCGTTCGGTTTTTGATTGATCTAGTTTTCGGTTTTTGATTCGATTTCGATTCGATTTTGTTTTAAATTTTTTATTTTATTATTACGCTTTTTATTAAAACATTCAATTGTTAAGTAAAAAGTATGATAAGGAAACTAAAATATACAACTGATTTTTATTAACTAACTACACTCATTTAGGTGTTGTAATCGATATGATTTTTAAGGCGAATCTAGAATTCCAACTCACGTAGGTCCTTAACTTTGATAGACGACTTAGTTAAGGCAGGAAAAATTGAAATTGGTCGGAGCGACCTATCGGGTCAAAATGCAAACATATAAACACAAATTCGATACAGGGGTGGTTTTACTATTGTTAATAATGTATACATTATCACTACCCATGGTCGTCCTGAGAATGTAAAAAAATTTCGGAACCCGGCTGGCCGACTCGAGAATAAAAAATAAGCCCTTGAAATAGTAATTTTATTTTACAAATCAAATGAATAATGAGTTAAAAAAAAAAAGGGTAATGGGGGGAACCCTAACCCCGGTACCACAATTGGATACCCATCGACCCACCCCGTATGAGCCTTATGATGCCGGTAAAATACCTCCATCCTAA
>JAOXNX010000028.1:14025801-14038245 GCA_028566075.1 Solidago caesia
ATATTTCATATGTATTAATCGGGTCAACCCGTCAACCCGACACGGGTCGGGTCAGGGTTGAGATTTCTGACCTGAAACTTTTAGTGGGTCGGGTCAGGGTCGGAGTTTTCCAACCCGTCAACCCGCACGGGTCGACCCGATTAACAGCCCTGTGTAGCTGGTTCAAATAAATGAATTTCTGGGTTTCTTTTAATAGACTTTCGATCTTTAAAAGACAACTTTGAATCATAATAGTAAATTACATTTTTCGTTCTTCAAGTTGTCACGTTTTGTAATTTCAATATCTTAAGTGATTTTATTACAGATTAACCCCTGAAGTTGGCAAAATTTAACAATAGAGGTCCAAGGGTGAAACGATGTAACTTTTTTGGCCGTTAACCCATCACATGTGAGGGTAGGATGGTCTTTCCCCTTTTCAACATCCTAATAAATTGAGTAAATTATATTTTTCGTCCCTCAAGTTGTCATGTTTTTCACTTTCAATCCCTTAAAAAGCCGTTGCACGAGGAAAAAAATTCAAACTTTTTTAAATTTTCCAATAGCTACTAGCATATTTTTTTTTCTTGTGAGTTGACCACAAGAACCCGTGTAACTGCCAAGGTACAAACCTAGGTGTTTTCCGACGAGTTAAACCACCATCGCACCGTCGCAGATCTGACTGTAACATGCCATCATCCACGTGTTTTCCGACGAGTTATTTCCTATTTTTTTTACACAAAATTAAATAAACACTTTTTATTAAAAATAAAAAACATTACATTAAAAACAATACGATATATAAATATTACGATTATTTTTTATAAACAAGTTACGAAAGAGCTCTTTCGCCATCAGTATTCCTATATTGCAACGAGAACACGCATCGTAAATTTGTAAACAGATTTCATTTGACTTCATCGACTGTTATATGGTTTGTAGATGATGAAGAGGCATCCATTTTGTTGATTGGAGATGTTGGTTGATTGTATGTAAGGTTGAAGTGGTTGGAGATGGTAGTAAAATGGTTTAGTTGTGGTGAAATAATATTGATTTAGGTGAAATGATTATGTTTTTATAGTAAAAAAGGTAAAAATAAAATAAAAAACAAAAAATATGCTAGTAGCTGTTGGAAAGTTTAAATAAATTGAAAACTTTTTTTTTTCTCGTGCAACAACTCCTTAAGAGATTGAAAGTGAAAAACGTGACAACTTAAGAAACGAAAAATGTATTTTACTCAATTTATTAAGACGTTGAAAAGGGGAAAGGACCATCCCACCCTCACATGTGGTGGGTTAACAGCCAAAAAGTCATGTTGTTTCCCCGTTGGATCTCGATTGTTAAATTTTGCCAACTTCAAGGGTTAAGTTGTAATAGAATCACTTAAGGGATTGAAAGTGAAAAATGTGATAACTTGAGGGACGAAAAATATAATTTACTCTAATCTCTATTATGACCATGTCTCGTGAATAAGTTTTTATGGGGATCGTTTTATTTGTATTTAGTTTTATTTTTGGGACAACTAGAGCAAACAACTGTTAAAGATATATGGTTAACGAGGCATACCATCACATGTTTTTTTAACGACAAATTAAGATCACTGACAGGCAGGAAGAGAAAACTTTGGCCCAACATGAAATCTCAATTTTTTGTTACATGTAAGACTTAAACAAATGACCCCCTTATTGTCAAAGTCATTGGGTACCTCATCTCAACCACTTAGACTGAGGGAACAACCATCAAATGTTCGTTAATCTTTTAAGTTTTAACAATAAAAATATTAGGAACAACAAAAAAAAAGGCATGCTTAATAGTGTAAAAGAACTCATGTGTAAAAATATGGGGTGGGATTTATCGTTTATTGGCAATAAAAACAAGACATGAACACTTCATTAATAACACAAAAATAAAAAAAGTGGATGAGACTTAAAAATGGGGCGTTCCGAGAATCGAACTCGGGACCTCTCGCACCCAAAGCGAGAATCATACCACTAGACCAAACGCCCACGTTCGATATTCTTACTCAATTTTTTTTGTATACTGATTTATGTTACGACAAATATAATCTCTTAAGCACTTAAGTTGATTAATATCATTAAATCACTTACCATAAAAGTGTTGTAAATGAAATCATAGGACAAGAATTTTTGTGCCTTATTCTAACATTATGATAGGAAACTTATATATAGTTTCAGGTTCATATAGAACTTTTATTTTTGGAAAACTCGGCAAAAACTTTTAAATTTTTGTGTTAGATCACGTATATTTTAAGTTCATTCACATTGTAAAAAGTTATGAAAGTTTATATAATAACAAAAAAAATTAAAACCATAAAATTAGCTTTTATTTTCATATAAACGAATTTGTTTACATGTACCATTTACATGTAACATATGAAATTATATGTAATTTTTACAAGTTTTTAACAAATATTTTTCCTCTCATATGAACTATTATTATGTTTTATATGTAAATGACTCGATCACATGTGATCTAATACATAATTTAAAAGTTTAGTGAGTAATTATTTCATTTTGACCTCAACAATTTCCATTTCCATTTTTAAATACTAGAAGGGTACCCGCGCAATGAGGCGGCGCGGTGGCGGCGGCAGTGTGGTGGTGGCGATGGCAACAGGTGGTGGCGGCGGCGACGGGTGGTGTTGGTAGCGGGTGTGTGGTGGCGGTGGCGACGGGTGGTGGTGGTAGCGGTGGTGTGGTGGCGGTGACGGGTGGTAGTCGTGGCGGCAAGTAGTGTAGGTTATTGATGTAAAGGGTGTAGCGTAGTTATTTAAGAGTTAAGAGTTAATGTTGTAAATTAATTTCATTAAGGGTATTATAGGTATATCAAGTGGAGATGTTTAAAATAATAAAGAATAATGAGGGGCATTTTTGGTATATCAAATCATCTTTTGAGAAAATAAGGGGGGTCATTTGCTTTATATATTAGTATAGATAAAGTAATTGTAGGTGTTGTATGTTAGAATAGCATTCCCATAATAACAACCGCATCCAATACCGTCTTCAACGGGGTTTTCCACTTCATCCAACCGAGCTTGTTAAAATACTAAAGTCAATCACGCAACATAGATTTTTCTTACAACTCTCATTTTGGCCTATTGATAGTCAAAAACAAAACTCCATGGATATACCTCTATGCTCCTAAACCTTTACTTACCAATGCAAATAAACATGTTTATATGTCGTTGTCATTTAGGAAGCAATGCAGAAATGGACCAATGGTTATCCTTTAAAATCATCAACTTGGAAGAAATGTATGTTTTTATAAAATAAAAATAAAACAGCAGTAAAAGTCAAGCTCTGCAATTCCTCAGACCAAGCCCAAGTTGAGTCAAGAAAACTAGATTTGACAAACAACTATGAAAATTGAAATCATACAAGACATGGCTAAGGTTTTATTTCTTGAAATGGCCCTAAAATTTATAATCAAAGAAGAGGCAAACAGGGTTTCGATTTTAAACTCTCCATAAAAACTTGTAATATGTTAAAATCGCATGCCCCAGACTGACGGAATCATGAACTTGTTTAAAGGAAACGAAAGAACTAGTCGCTATGGTTTTTTGTTCTTTCCCCCTAATTTATATGAACCAAAGAGATAGAAAAAAATTTGGTAGGGTTTTGATTGTTTTTCTGATTTGAAACGACATATCTTTGTCTCTCCGTATAATCCCTGATTCACCCATAGAATAAGACCAAGAAATAAGCTACTCTAACTTTTCCATTATCCTTGTTTCTCTACTTTTTGTGCGGAATAATAACAGGGAAAGGGAATGCATTTTTTATTGTTCACCCAGGTATTTGACCCGCTTTGAGCCGACTAAAACAAACAAGATAAGTGTTTATCTTTTCCTCTCTCCCATTCTCTTTCCATCCGACCAAACATCCCCTAAATGTTGTATGTCAAGGGAAAATAAAAAAGACTTCATCTACAATTCACACCAAGCAAACAGGCTCTAACGGTTCAAGTTGCATCCAGACTTATTTTGGTAAAGGACTTGCGATTGAAAAGAAAATAAACATGACTCAAAGTATAAAAGCTATTGATTGCAAGAATGAGGATGAGTTTGGTTTCCTACAACATGAACTTTTTATAAATCTCAGCAACTCAATGTTGAATGATAGTTATCCAGACAAGCTTTTTGGGAGAGGGAGGGGGATAAGATATACAACATTGTTCCCTTATTTTACGGCATCTTTTAAGTAGAGACGCTTGGAGTCAGAGAAACACTAAAGAGAAGCTATGCATTCAATTTCAATCCTAGCATCAAGCGGCAATGCTGCAACCTGGTACGTTGACCGTGCAGGAGCTGGTGCAGGGAAATCTGCCACACACCATTTTATATCAAATCTAAATCTATAGTATATGATTGAAAAAACATATATTAAGTACATTACATGACCCAATTTCGATAACGTTAAGAATCTACAAACACGAAATGGATACTCACATTTAGCATAGATTTCATTAACTTTCTTAAAGTCCTTCAGATCAGCCAACCTGAAACCAGATAAACATAGCATAGAAAGCAATGTCCATGTCTACACATAACATGTATATATATGTACACACACACGGAGATAGAGTTCATTTACATGATTGTGGTCTTAACCACTGAAGAATAGCTAGCTCCACTAGCTTTCAGTATCTCCCCCATATTCTTGAGGACCTGACAAAAATAAGCAAGATTACTATTAATATAACTTTCACTTCTTTCAACCGATTCATATGTATAAATTAAGGATTTTGCTATTCGTAGCCCTTATGGCTATGAATAACACACAGTAAAGTGTTGTACATACAAATAACCACCCCATAAAAATAATTCTCAACCACCATGCATATCATTTTCCTGCACCTTATCCATAACGCAAGGGGTATGAATAGCAAACTCCATAAATTAATTACCTGCTCTGTTTGTTCCTCTACACTGTCCGACACAAACTTCCCTGTCTGCACAAGTATCATAACAAGTTTAATACACAAATGTTACAATTGCATATGAGCATTTAAAGAACATGATAGTACTAGATTATAGAGTATAAGAAAGATGATACAAAAAAGGCATTGGATCAGAAATTTGTGAAATATGAGCGTCACGAAACCTCAGGAATAAGACCAAGAACACCGGACACGAATAGAGTATTGTTGGCCTTAATGGCTTGGGAATAGGGACCCAGAGCTGCTGGAGCCTTGTCTGTTACAACAGCTTCCTTTATACCTACACAAATACAAACAACTTATAATTCACGTCAACTACCGATGAAGACAATGAAGTACAAATCTTATAGGTTTGACGAAAATGAAGGTGGCCAGTAGCAAAAAGGACATGCATAACTGCTTTATTATGCGAGTACCTACATGACATCGAATATTTATCCTATAGTGGAGTATGAACATTAGATCCATAACAAAAGTACAAAACCCACATATCCAAAACGGAACAAATAATATATAGAAGATTTTCAAATCTCCTTTAAATACCCGTATACTCTAGTGCCTAACAAGTAATAACAGACTATAAATGCAGCTTAAATCTGACTGAGGTTGATTTGCTCAACGATCATTTAGTTCCTAAACAAGCAGATAAGCTAATGAAAGAACCCTTTCAAAATTGTCTTGTTTCTCTTGTTGCTTCATCCGATATCCTAGCAATAAGACTTTTATAAACAATATTCACTTTGCTTTCACATGGTAAGTAGCTAATTGAAGACTATATATCTATAAACAATCTCAAAAGGGTGTGTGGTAAGTAGTGTTTGTACCAATACTTGCATCCATTTATACCGCTAATTGAAAATTGAGTAGCACATGCACCTCAAATACCTTTCTAGACACTTATTGAGGGCTCCTCGCTCCATATCAATTTATGGATAGTAGGCCGTAGACATATACTAATTCATACCAAGAAGATGTAGCAATGCTTTCAAAATGTGCTAACAAAGTTCTTGTCCTTATCTACAACATTTGACTTTGGGATCCATGCCTCCATGGGGCCTAAAATCGTTATATAGGAATAGCTAAGCTAATTGCATAAAAGGATGTTTTAAAGCATTGAAATTAGCATATCAAGTAGCACCTACTGATAGTGACAATCCTTCTATTAAACCCATCGCTATGTCTTCCTTAATAGAAATTTGAACCATTAGTAATTGTACGACTCCATATATGCTTCTAAATAGACTGCACACCTTTAACAAGCTGCACAGATTCTATGTAATCTCTTATCTCTCTTACGTTTTTCCGAAGCCTTGGCCAAAAGAATAACTGACAGATTCTTTGTGATGGTGATAATAGAATGCCCCACCTAGAGGGGAATTATGCAAACCACTAGAATATGTAAGATGTACGCAATGCAAAAGAACCACATGATTACTTGATTACTGTAAATGGTATCCCGTTGCATAATACTAGCACAACACTACTTTTCACCCAGCCACTAAGCACACATCTTTAGAGATCGTGCATGGACAAATCCTCACTTTATTTACCAAGTGAAAGCTGGTCGGAAGAAGTCTTGTCGCTAAGAAAAACACTACACTAGACAATGTGGGACAAACGCCAAATTGCAAACTTACAGACAGTCTTCTATAGAGACTATATAACTAGCGAAGCACTTAGAACTCTATCAAATGATAAGATGAATGAAGTTGCTTATAAATTCTAAATTGTTCCTACTTATATCCATCCGACATTTCATGTCCCTCTCCTAAAGAAGCACAATGAACTAAATCCTAAATCCACAAACGTACCCGTTTATCAACACCCGTGTTCTACTTTTACCTAGCCATATCCACTAACTAACTACTCGAGCTAAAAACATCAAAGAAACACAACAATGCTCATATGGAATGGATCTTTAAATGGCAACATTACCTAGAGACGGAAGCGTACAAAGCAAACGCAATCGGAACTCAAAATGCAAATAGGCTCCTATGAAACTAATGGCCAAAAAGGGATGTAATCATTTAGGTAAACATTTTCTAAATAATATCACTATGATATTCTTTTTTAATAGAATCTAAAAGCAAACAAAATATTATAATAAATATTATTATACAAAAAATTGGGCTATAAAATAATTTGAGATAGCAGCTTACTAGCATCAGTTGAAATGCTCAAGCAAGCAAATGGGTTTGACCGGCTGTTGGTCAATGAAGACCGCCGCCACAAGGTGGTGCCGGCGACGGAGGCGAGACCTATACCGGCAATGATCGGAGCACGGTGGCGTAAACAGCCGATGTCTATCGCCGACATGTTAAAGGATCTTGCTAGAGCTATACCAGAAGCCGTCCAACCCATTTTTTGTGTTCTTTTCTTTTTTCTGTAAGATTAAAATAAAAATATACTTATTCTTTCCTTATTTGCTTTTAAGGTTCATAAACATGCTTCTAAAAAATTCCTTTATAAAATTTTCCATTATTTATTTTAAAATTTATTGAATATACACATTGTATTCCTCATTTAAAATTGTTGTGAGAAGAAAACAAATAGCTTATATGTTTTCGGAAGCATATAAGTTATCCCCTTGCTTTTAACTCAAGTTGGGCATCTTGTCTCGTGTAAAATGATAAATCTACAACAAGTTTTTTATCATCTATAACAATATATGTTTTATATAGACATATAGTTATACACTGTGCAGTATAATATGTACATTTGTTATTGATGGTTAAAATGTGTTATATGTTTGTCACTATCTTTTAATTTATCTTATACTACCATAATATCCACATAAAGCAGGCTTAAATATTTTTTTATTGGCGGTGTTGAATAATTTTTAATAGTGGTTGTCGAAGTTTCGTATGTAGTTTAATAGTATAGAATATAATGTGATACATGTGACCTTTTAAAAATAAAAATTTGTCTGATGAATTAAAATATTGTTTTAATAAATGAATAATAAAAACTTAAATTATGAATAACTTATATTGTTTTATATGTGTAGTATAATTACCGTAAAAAGTTCATTATTTTTTATAAATAATTTTCTAAAATATGCTTTTTGTAATTAAGAATTATAAAATATAAGTTATAATAAATTAAATTGGTAATTAAATAAAGTAATTATATAAATAGGAAAATTTGATTAAATGAATAAAGAGGGTATATATTACATAAGTGGCGAAGTCATAAGGGTATTATGGGTATTAGTATTATTAGTCGTAATACTCATACGATATACGAATTGATTATATATATATATATATATTGTATCATTAAGTTTTTGTATAAAAAAAATAAAATTTGAACATGCTCTATCACATGCATTTGGTATCTCTAATGGTAGACTAATAGTACGAGATATGTATCATACGAGTATTAATCAAGATTTAATATTATTTTTTGATATTGGTAATGAATATCCCAATAATTTAAAATAATGATGGTGGAACATGGTTCATGTTATTTTATAAATTTTAACTGTGTTTAGTTAGGTTAGCATATAGATAAATAATTATATAATAAGTAATATTAAATTATAAGATATTAACATAGATATATAATTAAATATTATTTATTAATCAATTTAACATGTCTTATGAATTAGAATAAATATTTTTTATGTATATATATATATATTATATACATAGCAATATGTTATTGTTTATGTTTTTATATGAGATAAATGTTCTGTTAAATTTAAATTACTATTATGCATGTTATTATCGAATCAAATGGAACATTTGATTGGTTAGATTTTTATGTGTTTGGTAGGTGGTATTTTTTTTTAAGCGATGCGTATTTATTTTTTAAATAATTAATATTTATTTTTAGGTTGAAAGATTAAAAATAAAATTTCAAATGGGCTGAATTGTAAACTTGAGATGATCTTGACTCTTGGATTAAAATCAAGTTAATTGAATCTTGACCCTTGATTTTAATCTAAAGGTTAAAATCTCTTTAACTTGACCTCTTAAATTGTTTTCAACTTGAGAGGATCATCTTTAGAAAATTGACTTGGGCCTAACAGGATAATTGAAAAAATATTACTGAAATTGCATTGATGGGCCTTGAGTGAGGGTGGTTTAGTGCCCCTATTTTCTATGGTGCATCCGCTACTTTGGTAAATCGGTTTCTATAATTCTATTAGATTAAATAAGCCTTACATAGTTCTAAATTCTAATCTACCTTTGGGTTTGGATTAACGAATAGAGCTGTTAACCCAAATGATCAATTCAGACTTGATCGGAAGATGATTAGGTCGAGGAATTGATAAGTTGACGGATCTAGAATTCACAACTCAAACCGTTAACTTTCTTATCGGTTGTAAGTTTGATTTTGGGTAGTATCAAGTATTGTTGGTCCTACAAATAAACTTTAAAATAACTTTAGACCCAAGTGAACTATGTAGAATCTTTGGTTTTGATTAATTTGACCACTTTGAGATAATCAAATCAAAGTTTGCTTACTTGTTAGTCTACTTCTTTGATCTTTGTCACAAAAGGAAAGAACAGAAACATCCAACTTTTTTACACTTTCAAAACACATCAAACCACCCCTTTGGGTTTCATATTTTAACCAAATGACCCCTAAACATCTCTTCTACAAACAGGACAAGAACCATTCCTAATTAACCACTCATCTATGCATGTTAAATGAAATACATGTCTACAATTTGGCAACTCTCTTCCCTCTTCTTTGTTCCTGAAGCTCTGTAGACAAATCACACAACTGGTCTCATGGCTTTCAATCTTTTTGCGAGATTTCTTCAGCATGCATTTTGGTAATTTGTTTATAGAATCTTTACATAGCCCTTTGGACTCGTCGTTCTCAAACATATCAAAAATGTCAACAAAAGTCGACTCGACTCCATTGACCTGCGTAATCATAGACCATAATGCTCAAAGTCAGAGAGATTTTTACCTTAATATTTGTTGATTAAGGTAAGATTTTGACTTACTTGCCATTGGTAGGCTTTAAGCATCGCAGGAGCGACCCAATCCGTAATGATTTGTCCGTTTATAAGACTACATAGCAAAGATACCTGTATAACCACAAGCATGTCATATTGTTGGGTATCAATATATTTTAGAGACGTTAATTTTGACCCATTTAACAATTTAGAATATATATATATATATATAATCAGTAACGGGTCAAAAGGGTTATATTTAATCAGTAACAGGTCAAACGAATCAGATGGATTGAACGACGTGAAAAGTCATCCGAAATGCAGTTGAATGTTCTAAAACAAGTTTTTAATAAATGGTAGAGTACAAATATATAGATTTTTAATAATAAAATTTTAAGTGATAATCTGTTATTACCTTTTTTTTTTACTCTCTCCAAAATATAAGCATTTCCAAATCACATGCATGTCCTATAGTTTAATCATTCGGATTATGTTTAATTTTTTAGAGATGGTAGCTTAATCATTCGGATTATGTTTAATTTTTTATGGGTTAAATAGGTTAAACAGGTCATATAAATAAAAGTTTAAAGGATCATCCAAAATGTAATGAAACCTTCTAATACAAGTTCTTAATTAACGTTAATTAAAGTTATTAACTAACGTTAATCATTCATATAAATCAAAATTCAAAAATAAGTATTGCTAATCAGCCCAGCATGTTTTGACCCATAACAAGGGCTATTTCGGATTGCTTATTGTACCAACTAACAATATATGCTTATTTCAAAATATTTATTCTTTTCAGAAACATTGTTATCGCTTATATACTGTAATATGCAGATAATATATACGAGCAAGTTATCCGTATATAGCGGCGGGAACAACCATAGCAAAATAATTTGCTATGTCGTCTGAATCTCTGTGTACACGTAACACATGTATATGTGTCTGAATCTCTGTGTACACGTGTATATGTGCATGGCCGGCCCTTAGTTGTAAAAAATTAAACACCCGCTTTTATCGGTAAATCGTTTTAACTTAAACTTAAAAGAGATTTTAAGAAACGATATACATGTATTATATTATATTATTAATAATATAGTATAGATATAAGCAGTCTCAACCGCAGTGGCGGATTTTGAGGAAAGTCATGGATGAGGCCGAAAATCACGGAGGGGGCCAAATGTTGCGGGATCTAAAAATAATACTAAGAAAAATAATTTTTCGAACAAAATACGGATAAAATAGCACTACGGAGCGAAAAAACGGAGGACGGCCCCTGGGCCCTTAATAAGATCCGCCCATGGTCTCAAGCACACAATATATAGGTTATAAACCCATGACCGACAACTCAACAAGTTATGACACACAATAAGTTAAACCCATGACCAACAAGTTATGAGGAAAGTAGTGGGTCAGGCCACACGGTCATTCTCAAGCACAACTACTAAACATTAATTATAGTTTCGACTTATTTATTACCGAACTTAAAGGTTTTTTTTTTATTTTTATCAGCATTACCGAACCTAAATTTTTTTTTTTTTTGAAACTGCCACCGAACCTAAATAACCCACCCAACATGTTATCGCATAGTTGTTAAAGAAGTAAAGAACTATAGACTAAAATACTTGGAAAACCATAAAATTAAACAAACCTTGGAAAATGGTTCACCATTAACGCTCATATCCATAACTTGTAAAGCAGTAATGGCACCTGTAACCACACCAATACAAGCTCCATGGACCAGCCCAGTTTCTGTAGTTGGCCCTTTTATTATTCCCATTATTATTCCAATACTTGCTCCACCTATAAAACATATTTATAAAAAACAAAAAAAAGCTTAACATTAACTAAACATAAAATATTAAAAAAGTTAATAATCCAACAATCAGACTATATATTATATTAGTATTAGTATTTATAAATACATACAAAGAGCAGTGATGCAAGTGAGAACACCCATAAACACTTTGTTGATCAAAACCATGGTTTTAGAATCAGCCATTTTTTGGTTGTTTGTGTGTATATATCCTATATATATATGAGCAGGTGAAAGGAGAGTTCAAAGTAATTGAATTAGGATGTAAAGAACACAAAAAGAGTGCATTTATACAAGAGAAAACAGAGGAGATTGAGTGCATTAATGGATGGTTCAGAAAGCTACGTAGCTATCCACATGCCATACATGCACGGTGTGATCAACGGTTTTCATTTAATTAACAAAGTTTTTGATCCTATCTTTTATTTAAAAGTTATAGATTCAATTTAGAAAGAAAAAAATCTAATAGATCTAATAATAATAAAAAGTTATAGAATTTTGCTAATAACAGTCTAAGAACGGTCAATAACATATGAGAAATTTGAAGAATTATTTCATTGATCTCAAACTATAAATTGAATACAAGCAAAATATTTATACAAGTAGGTTAACACAAACTATCAACTAATTACAAAATAGTCCTCTAATATATACATATCTCTACCACCACCACCACCACCATTTGAAGCCCTAGATACCCACACCACCCTTCCTCTCTCTAAAACAAACAAACTCACTTCACCAACCACCATCCACCTACTGGGGGGGGGGGGGG
>JAOXNX010000028.1:14047778-14058719 GCA_028566075.1 Solidago caesia
AATTGTTTCTCACCACAACGTCGTTCTCATCCTTCTTGTTCTTAAAAATCCATTTGGTGCCCACAATGGTCTTGTTCAGCGGACGACGAACCAACCTCCAAACTTTGAGTCGAAGAAACAGATTGAGTTCCTCTTGCATGGCTTCTAGCCAATCCGGAGCACATAGAGTTCAACAATACTCAAAAAGTTTGAAAACAAAACAAGAGACGAAACCGGCTTAGACTGAGACAAACCTGCACGCCGAATGACCTCCTGAATATATTTCTTTTGAGACAAAATAAGATCACCATCATGATAACTAATTTCAACACCCAAAAAATAAGAAAGAGGGCCCGGATCCTGGACCGCAAATGTGTTTCTAAGTCTGTGAACTATAGCGTCAATCACCCAAGAATTGTTACCTGTCAAAATGATGTCATCAACATAAACAAACATATATAATAAGGTTCCAAGGGAGGAGTATATGAATAGTGCCAGATCCGTTCAAGACTTGCGAAACTCGAAAGACTGCAGAGCACTAGAGAGGCGATGAAACCATGCCCAAGGGGCTTGTTTTAAGCCATATAAGGACTTATGTAGCAAACTGCAAACATACATGATCCGGCCTGTGAGGATCAATAAAACCCGAGGGCTGCAGAAGGTAGACTGTTTCCCTCAAATCTCCATGAAGGAAGGCATTCTTAACATCTAACTATCGAAGCGGCCATTTTTGTGTGACCACGAGAGAGAGAACAACTTGAATGGTGGCCTTAACGACTGGGCTAAAGCTCTCGTGATAATCAATACCCGGTTGATGGTGAAAGCCATTGGCAACCAAACACGCCTTGTAACGTGTAACCCGAACTATGATAAAAGCTTCTGTAGGGCAGCCACCTGATGACAAGACAGAGATGGTCAAGACAAAGGTGGTCTGACCAAGCTGACTTGGTGAAGGAGCAACAGCTTAGAAGGCTTGGGCACTAGTCACGTCAGGTTGTGTCTTCTTTAACATATAATCATGATAGTAAACCATACAACTCTGAGAACTATAATGGTGGTCGAGTAAGAAAGGTGGATTTAAACATCATGTATTCTTGCCGTAATCCTAAAACAACAAGCATGATAACATCTTTCTCCTTCATAGACTCGCCAATATTGGCGACAGCATCAGCATATTCCTTCACACCCTTCATCTCAATTTTCAATAGCCGAGTTTTTAAGGTGTATTCCCGTGAGGACGTGTGAGGGGCATATGCACGTTCAAGGGATAGCCAGACGTCACAGGATGTAGTCCCTTGAACATCCTGAAAAGAAGCCTCAAAGAAGGTAGATATAATGAGCATACGAATATGAACATCATTCGTGATCCAGGTTACGTATTCAGGGTTGAGTGTTTGAGCTGTGTTGGTATCGGGCACCTACTTGTCGGCGATGGTAGGTGTTACATACTGTTTAGGACACAAGATCGAGCCATCGACATATCCAAATAAATTGTTGGTGACGAGGAGGGGTTCTAGCATTGTTTTCCAAAACCCATAATTGGTAGGTGATAAAGTAAACCCAAATTTATGTGAATTGTGAGAAGTCTTTTTGGTTGTATTGAAAGCCGCAATAGCCATGAATCTGTATTTTTTTTTGTTAGATTTTTTTTTCGGCGGGCGGCGGCGTACGGCCGTAGAAAGTAGCAAAGGATACATTTAATAGATGGGTCTGATCTAAACTTTGGGAAGAAGGAGATGGCGGCGACGATGATGTCAAACGTGCCGGAAAATTGTATTTCTGGCCGGAATTTAAAAATTCTGGCGGTTAGCTTAGGTGGTGCGTGACGTGGTGGTGGAGGTAAGTTTTTTTAGGGTTTGGTCGGATTTTGTAGTGAAGGGTAATGGAAGTGTATTTTGTTGTGAGCCAAGCCTTGTAGGTGGTTTGACTTCTGTGGATGTGGCGATTAAGAGTTTATTGTATAGGGTTTGGAGGCTCTGATACCAAATTAATCCGAGGAAAAATATTGTGTGTTCATTATGTTGTAATATTGTTGTTTATGGTATTATAGTTGTACTCAAAAAAATGGTACTGTCGATGATGCACCCATATGCCGCTCATTTGCATAACACACATATGAATCGCCAACCACATGGGAGCAGAAAATGCACAGCCATGAAATCAAAATCATGACTTTTAATTGCTACCAAAATCTTGAATACAAAACCCATAACAGAAGTAACCATGTAAATAGAACTCAAACTGATGTAAGATGACGCTATTATCCACAAGAACAAGAGATCAGAAAGGAAACATAATTCCAATTTTATTCAGAGCACTAAAACGCCAAAAAAGAAAAGAAAAAAGGAGATCAATCAGCTGGCATTGTGGAACTTGAGCATGGAGGGAGGCATTTATTTTATCAGGTTCCTGATCACGTATTGAAGGATGCCTCCATGATCAAAGTATGTCAATTCTACCTGTAGATACAAACAATCGGGGTACTCAAATCTCACACTTTCATAAGTTCTACTGATTTAGACAAGAATAAATGCTTGAATAACAACTCAAAAGAGATAAAGACGACATACCTGTGTGTCAAATCGGACTGTACATGTGAAGGATTTACCATTGTCAGTTGTGACAATAACATCTTGTCCAGGCTTTATGTCACTGGCTTTTGATGGTAGATCAATGGTGTAACGTTCATGACCAGTCAAACCTAGAGAATCTGCATCTTCACCAGCCTTGAAACAAAGTGGAATGATACCCATACCAACCAGGTTACTCCTATGTATCCTCTCAAAACTCTTGGCTATCACTGCTTTCACTCCCTGGAACATTTACAAACCTTAGAGAGCATCCAATTTGAGACTCGGGTGCTCATATAAAATTGATCGTTCCAACTAGAGCTAGAGATGACAATTCAACTTAGTATGAATGGGTTGACTGGGGTCAGGTCGTATATCTAAAAGTATTAATAAAATCATTATTTAAGAAATTTTAGGGATTTTAGGGTATGAATGGGTTGACTGGGGTCAAGATGACAATTCCTCTTGAATCATGTTTTTTCAAATGCTCGATTATTATTAAAACCGTATCAGTCTTGTAAGCATATATACTGAACTTTTTTGGACACAAGTCTTTCGTGCCAACGCAATATAAACCGACAGAACCCAAAATAAGTCCAACCCAGACTACAAGTGGCCAAAATATCATTGAAATCTACAGATAGAACTAAGAAATCACTTGCCTGTAGCATTGGACCTTTGGCTGCCCAGTCTCGAGAACTGCCGCTTCCATATTCAGCTCCAGCCAAAACAATGGTGTCCTGTCCAGCCTCTTTGTACCTCTGCAACATTTTCAACAATAAAGGGATTCAGATCTGGCAAAAAGAACTTAAAAATGAACAAATGACATCATGAAGCAGTTACAGCCACATGTGCACATGGAGGAGCAGTAGGTTTGAAATATTTGAAATATTCCTGACGAATTCAATGAAGATAGAGGTGTTCTACATACCATTGCTGCATCAAACACCGAAAGCTTCTCTCCAGTGGGAATGTGAATAGTCTTCGGGCCCACCTCTCCATTTAATAGCTTATTAACGATGCGGATATTCGCAAAGGTTCCTCTGGCCATAACTTCATCGTTTCCACGGCGGCTACCATAGGAGTTAAAGTCCCTACGGTCAACCCCACGGTCAAGGAGGAACTTTGCAGCAGGGCTGTCCTTATGGATACTGCCAGCTGGAGAAATATGGTCAGTGGTGATACTGTCGCCGAAATTCAGCAAGCAGTACGCATCCTTCACTGTGCGGGGACCTGGTGGATCCATGGTCATATCCTTGAAATATGGTGGTTCGTGAATGTAAGTTGAGTTGGGATCCCAAGAATATAAACTGGATGAAGGGACAGATAAATTGTTCCACATTGGATTGCCCTGCGTGATAGCCTGGTAGGTACTCTTAAACATATCGGGCAGCACGCTTGACTGAACCACCTGTAAAATTATAAAAGTACCATAAATTTTAAGTCCCGTTAAGATTTGATGTGGTCTAGAAATGAAGTAAAATGAAGATTGAAAAACTTGTACCTCTGCAATTTCTTCATTACTGGGCCAGACATCCTTAAAATACACACTCTTTCCATCCTTTGTAGTTCCAATTGGCTCCTTCTCGAAGTCAATGTCAACCTAAAACACAACATATTTAGTCTTTGAAGATTCTACAATGCACAAAAATACTGTAAAATCAGGCATTTATGATTTCCAGCTTTCCACATACCGTGCCAGCAAGTGCATAAGCCACAACTAAGGGGGGTGAGGCGAGATAGTTGGCTCTTGTCAATGGATGAACACGTCCTTCGAAGTTACGGTTTCCAGAAAGTACAGCTGCAGCGACAAGATCTGGAAAACGCCACAAAATGCTAAGGAAAAACGACCAGTAACACTAACACTGATAATTTATCAGTCTTTAACATTTTACATGAGTTAAAATCACATACCATTTTCTGTAATGGCAGAGGCAACCGACTCATCAAGATCTCCCGAGTTCCCAATACATGTGGTGCAGCCATATCCCACTATATTGAATCCCTGCTGGTCTAGGTACTTTTGCAGGCCACTACATAGAGAGGAAAGCTGCTCAGCTACTTATAGATATGGAAAGCAAATTATCCAAACGAAGATATGATTTTGAAGGATGAGGAAACGAAAAAATTAAACCATCACCAATTGCAATTACCTTTGAAGCAAGTACTTGGTAACAACTCCGGAACCAGGAGCAAGACTTGTTTTTACCCATGGCTTAACCTGACAAGTTATAAAAGAGACTACTTCAACAACATGAACCTTTTTACCACATATAGGATAAATGAATATTCAGACCATATTAACATAAGTATATAACATTCTAGAGCTATATACTAACCTCCAGACCAAGTTCACAAGCCTTCTTTGCAACAAGACCAGCTCCAAGCATGACACTAGGGTTCGATGTGTTTGTACAGCTCGTGATTGCTGCTATCACAACACTACCATGTTTCAACTCAGCAGTTTGTCCATGAAATGGAAAGCTGACAACTTTTTCTTGAGCCTCCTTTGGTATGGCAAATCCCTGCATTAAACTGAAGAGATTAAAAACTGAAAAGCAGACTGTAGTGGCGACCCAGATCAAAGAAATCATTTAAACAGCAAATCCATGGTTCTCACTTTCCATTTATACCACAATCTTTTGATACATTGTAAGATAAAAAGTCTATAAATCTACGCTTCGTGTAAACTAATCAAAGCATCGGCAACAACGATGATTGAAGGTGAAAACCTCATATTACCATAAGCAAAGATAGCAACAATCTTATATCACCTTAAATCCAACTTTGTTATCAAGGCATGAGTGCCAGTCGCTCTTCATTTCTTTAATTGGAACACGATCATGCGGCCTGTCAGGAGATTGGGTATAATTTCAGAAATGGAAAGAAATAACATACAACAATGAAAAAGATGCGCCATAACTTACCGTTTTGGACCAGAAATACACGGTTCAACATCACTTAGTTCCAGTTGTAGATATGATGAGTAAACTTTCTCTTCCTGGGGCTGTCATTTCATAACATCATTAGTTATGAGTAGATGACACTACTGACAGATTGAAGAACTTCCAAAAAGTCAGAAAGGGGAAGGAAACACGAAGAAAACTAACCTCACTATAATCAACAAACATGTTGTTTGCTCGCAAGTATGCTTCAATCATAGCCACCTATAAGCAATCAAAACAGAAAATACCATAAAATGAATGCACTGTAATAATGCCAAAAGTCCAAAATATTCCAACTTTATTAAATTTTATTAAATGTTAATTTACAAACGAGAGAAATTAATTCTATATATAAAGACAACTTACAGTATCATCACTTCTTCCTGTTAACTTGAGGTACTGCAATGTTACATGATCTACAGGGAAGAAGCCCATTGTTGCACCATACTCGGGGGACATATTGGCAATAGTGGCTCTATCAGCCAAAGAAAGTTCACGCATACCCTCACCTACATGTACAAACATGACAGTAAAAGCGTGTGAAGCATGGTTAAATTATTTATTAACAATAATAAAAAGATATGATCGCAGGATGCAAAACATTACCGAAGAACTCAACAAATTTGCCAACAACACCATGCTTTCTTAACATTTGGGTCACGGTCAGCACCAAATCGGTAGCTGTGACACCATTTTTCAACTTTCCAGACAACTTGAATCCAACAACACCAGGCAATACCATGCTCATGGGCTGTCAATATCAGTGAAGAGTTAACCAATTATAATGAACATAGTGATCCCGACCCACCAGCCACTAGACAAGAAGAGATACTTCACCAAATCTAAAATGGGCCATACCTGTCCAAGCATTGTTGCCTCTGCTTCGATTCCTCCTACTCCCCAGCCAGCTACTCCCAATCCATCAATCATGGTTGTGTGGGAATCGGTTCCAACAACACTATCAGGGTAGAGAAGGCCATCAGTGTTAAAGACAACCCGTCCAAGATACTCCAGATTGACCTGAATATATGAAAATAAACTGCTTAGTTCCACATATATGTTTGGTTAAAAAAAAAAAGAAGCGAAATGCAAGCTGAAGCAAACATCAAAAATATACTTCAAATGCATATATCTTACCTGGTGAACAATACCGGAACCAGGAGGAACAACAAGCATGTTGTCAAATGCATGTGAACCCCATTTAAGGAAGGCAAACCGCTCATTGTTGCGCTGAAACTCAAGGTCCATGTTTGCCTGGACAGCATTTGCACTTCTTGCAACATCAACTTGAACTGAATGGTCGATCACGAGGTCTACTGGCACCTGTGAATAAAAGCATGAAAATAAAATTATTCACACTCCAACAAATATGTCATCATGGAGAGTTATTCCAGAATGCAGCATATTATAAGTTAAATTAAATAATTGAAATTAGATCAACTGATATAACTCCGACAAAGAAAGAAAACGTCATTGCTGGAAAGAATATGCAATCCATGAAGAATCCTCGACTCTCAAAAAAAAAACCATCAAGCAAGAAAGATGAACACGTAGACTAATCAAATGCACAAATGCTTGGTGATGGAAGGCAGATAGTTAAAAAAAAAAATAACTCACCAACGGGTTGATCTTCTTAGAGTCGCCACCGAGCCTGTTCATAGCATCTCGCATACAAGCAAGGTCAACTACAGCTGGAACTCCTGTGAAATCCTAAATAAATTTCATACATGATCAGAAATGACCAATCGGGTGCTAGCTAACATACTTGCATACTTAATGATATATACCTGTAACAGAACACGGGCAGGTTTAAATGGAATCTCCACTTGCTTGGGTGAAGTATTTTCCCAGTCAATAATCTTTTCAACATCATTCTGTGTAACTTGAAAGTTATCACAATTGCGTATTGCAGACTCTAAAAGAATCCTGATGGAGTATGGGAGCTTGTCTGGAAACATGTAAAAATCCACATATTAAAGAGAAGCAACATATGGAAGCAAATTCAAGGACTGAGTAACTGCCAATAAACACTATGAGTACAAATAGCGAATTCACGTGTGGAAAAAACACATTGTGTGATGGCAAAATCGAAGAACTTGGTAGCTGCCAACAAAAAAGCCAGGTCCTTATTTTGATCAACATGAGTTAACTAAACAAGACCGAAGTTTTAAACAAAATATTACGTTCTATTCTATAGCTACTTTTTAGTACCGACACAAACAAGAGGCAACGTTATATAATCAGCCTCAACACATAATAGATAAAAAAAACTTTTCTGATGAGTACAAGTTCCGTGTCCGTACCAACTCTGGGATCGTTTAAAGCAGGAAGGCTATAAAACTTTCCGAATTCACCTCCTCCAGGTCTTGGGAGAGTAGTGAAGATGCCCTTGAATGGATTTTCAGAAGCTGCATCATTTAACAACAAAAAAAACTCGGTATATATAAATGAAACAAAAGATAATAAATTTTATATTAAAAAAAAAAGAAAAGAAATTTCCAGCATATAAACATAAGAAGAATGTTAAGTGAGATATAGATTGAATTCCAAACAATCCTAAATTTTTTTTTAAAAAAAGCATCTTTATTCTATCTTTTTTTTGCTCTAATAATAAAAAGTAGACAATTAAAGTGAAGTGAATAAAGTTTCAATCAGTATCACTAATAAAGTCAATATTCCTACAGATTCAAAACATAAATCCAAATCAGTATTGATTTATTTTTCCAAATATTCAAATAAATAAAAAATAAATAAATAAATGCTAGTAAATAGCCTCGTGCTTACTTACACATCAAATAAAACCTGCACTTTGTGCGTGTCTGTGTTTATATATCTATAGAGATAGATACAGATACAGATATAAATATATATAAACTTAAATCCGTAGTCCATAAAGAAATACATAAATACATATATAATAATATAAAAAATAAAGTCAAAGTCTTATTTGACTAATCAAAATCATCAATCAATAAATAATATAATAATAAAATATATAATGAAATGAAACTATACGTATAGATAGATAGATATATATAGACTGATAGATATAGTATATACCCATGGAAGAGATTTTTCGGTGAAACTGTTGAACAAGAGGAGTAACGGTGGTTCCGATCTGAGCGGTGACAGTGAGACCGGATCTCCGGTGGAGCAAAGGCGGCGGCGAAGCAGTAGTGATTGATCGGAACGGAAAAGTTTTAAAGAGAGAAAGTTTTGATGAGAGAGAAGATGGTGATGATCTGAAAAGTGCAGCTGTTGAAGATGGTGATGAGATTATATGCATCACGTTTGTATTGTGTGCCAGAAGTTAATTTTAATTATTTATTAATTAAATTTTAATTATAATTATATATTATAAATAAAAATAATTTTAGAAGTTAAAAATGATGAAGAGAGAGGTGAAAGTTATTCATGGCTGCTGATAGGGGGATATTTTATGGTGTGGTGAGGTGTAGTGTAAGACGGTGAGGTTGAGTTAAAATGGATGGTGGGATTTGTGTTGGGGGGAAAGGTGTACGGTGAGGATTTGGTTTTGGTTGTGGATAAATATAGAAGTCGGCTAGAGATACGAGTGTGGGTTGCACACTCCAATAGTAATTTACCTATTTGGTTTTTTTTTTTTAACTGTTTGGACGACCCTATTTTTACTTTTTCAATTTAGATATACATTTTTAAATGTAAATGTAAATGAATAAAACTTGTACTTTTTTTCAATATATCTATACTACCTTAGACTACCCAGAGTGAGTGACGCTTTTTGTATTTTTTTTTATGTGGAACGCCCCACATCACCGCCCCGAGGGGCGTTCTATTAAAAAAAAATGTTTACTCCGTTCATAATAGAAAGCCCTTGCCCCCTGACATCAAAATAGTCCCCATTCCTTTTTGACTTCCTTTCTACCACTCATTTTTTCATTTTACTTTTATTTTTATTTTATAATATTAATATATTAATATGTTATATAATATAAGGTGGGATCTAGGGGCTTCTTTTTGGAACTTCCACACTCACACAAAAAGTGAGGAATGCCCCCTTGCCATCTCATCCGTCACATGGCGTGAAATGCCCCTATGGGGGCTTCCCCATTCCCATTGGTCTTATAATTAAACTCCCATCTTTGGGTAAATGTACGTAAATTTGATCACAAAGTTAATATAGATTTACATATATATATATGGAGAACTTACTCTTTGTAAAGATGGAGACTAAGGGTAGGAATGTCTAGCTTCATGATCTCCCATGATTCCTTCACCAATGCTTCTTGTTTCTCACTAAAACCCATTTCGATATCTCTTGTTGTTTCTCCTTTTTGTTAATGGTTGTTTTGTCTGTACCTATAACAACACATGTACGTGTGTATATATATAGAAAGCTTTTATATATATGATGTAAGTGATTACTATATATATGGCAATTAATGATCATATCCTTAAGGATAGAGATGTAAATTTATGTAACATGGCCTAAACATGTGGCTACATATAAGTGGTTTTGCCCTTCGACTTCATTAAGGGACACTTTGCCATTAGCAAGCTAGGAGTTGCAAAATCAAAATTTGGGTAAGATGAATGACCAATTATGCGTCAAAGTTGAATAAAATAGGTATGTTTGATTTTTACGCAAAAGTAAATTAAACACATGTATTATACTGTTACCCAATCTTATTTAATGAGTTATATATATCTGCAGGGACGGCCTAGACATGGGACGGAGTGGGCGACCGGCCGAGACCCGATTTTTAATTTTTTTAATGTATATATATATGTAATTAACTAAGCCCATTACAAATCTTAACAATCATCCAAAAATTAAACCATATAACTTAACCCACGTAAAAAAGCCCAATTACATATCTTTTGGGATAAAATAAATAAATAAGGACGCGAAAACAGATATGCCGCTGTGGACTTGCTGCGAACAATTGTTGTGAATTGTCAAATCAAGGTAACACAGACCGACTACACACACGCCAAAAAGGTATTAACAGATCAAAAGTATCATGATTTCTCTAGTATTTTAATAGTATATAAATTTCATATGTCATATTTCAAGCCCCCCCTTTTTTCTTTTTTCTTTTTGCATTAGACATATCCTAATATATACTCTTGGTTTTGTCGTTAATAATGTTTATTTGAAGTTAGCAGCCTATGATTTTTTTAATAGTCAACAAAAACAATAATTAAATTAATTAATAAAAGTGGGACATGGTTTGTTTTGTGGTTCATATCTACGTGTTTATCTATTTTCATTAGGGCCAGTGATATGTCCGACATAATTACTGACCGTTATATAAAGCATAGATAAGATCTACATAATACATATATGATACGAAACTTGATATAACTTAGAAACAGAATTGGATGTTTTTAATTTAGATTTGATTGCTAATGGTTTTAACTTAAGGGTTTAATCTTTGATTGTTAGTTTTAGAACTTAAATTTAA
>JAOXNX010000028.1:14121840-14132086 GCA_028566075.1 Solidago caesia
TGTACGGTTTTTGAGATAAAAGATTTTGAATGAATTAGTTGAAACTAATGATTTATGGATGAGAGAGAAAAATGAGGAAAAATGTGTGACTGAGATTTGTCCCTTGATTTCCAAAAAAAATTAAGGATGCAATTTGAATAAACCTCTTTAATAATAACTCTAATAATAATCATGGTCAAATAAAAACAATAAAATGAAATAATGAATCAATGAAACGCATAAATTAATTGGGTGCCTTCTTTCCCTTCCCTTTCGTCAACCTTGTATTTTTCTCATTCAATTCTCTCCTAAAACAAGATCCAGAAACTCGTCTTCATTAATTTTTTCCGGTAATTTAATCCTCACAAAATCTATATTCATCTTTCACTCCGAATTTATGTATATGTATTTATCTATATCTATATCTATATATGTATATATAGCTATTTTTTGAAAGGCATATATATATAGCTTCTAGTTTATATTTCGTTTTGATTAAACAGTTATATATATATATTATAAATCTGTTCAAAGCTAGCAGCGATGTTAGGTGTTTTCCGGCGAAAAGTCGTTAGCGGAACCGCTTCTTCGGCTTCGGTATGCTCCGATTTCATTCTATACCTGTATATATATATATATATATATATATATATATAAATCTATTTTTGTATAATGGTATCTTTATTAGTGTATTTCATCCTGTCATAGAGAAATGAACATGCTAGATTTTGTTGCATTTTGACCTAGAATTTTGTTATATATTGTGAATAATGGAATATAATTATCGTCTTAAACCGTGTGCGTAAGTGTTCGTTATCTGTGATAGTTAGAGACTTTTTCTTTTTAACTTTTTTAGTTTTAGTTCCAGTGTTGATAGTATATGGACTTTATGTGTAGAAAATGTTATGTAGCAATGTTATAATTGGAGCTATTAAGTTAAAAACAAAAGGATAATAGAACATTAGAACCAGAGTTTGATTTATTAAGTGTCGGATTTCGGAGTTGTTAAGGTAAACAGATTAACATAAGGAGTGTGTTTGGGGGTGCATATCGCTTGTTTGTGTTTTTCGAAAGGTTGAACATACTTAGAATTGGTTGGCTACTAGATGCGTGTTAGCTTATTTTAACATAACACAGTTGTTTTAAGCTCGGGGAGTACTGTTTATTTTGAAATCACTTTTTAATCTTATTAAGAAATAAGCACTCCCGACCAAGATATGAATTCGAGCTGTATCGTAGTACTAGGTATAGTTGTTGAAAATTTGAGGTGGACTGCCATAGATAGTTGGATGATATAGTATACTTATGTTCATACATGGCTATATAGGACTATAGGAGCGTAAAAATGGAGGGGCACTCATGTTATTTTCATGTGTTTTAAACAGATCCTAGGGAAATCATGGCGAGCAACTCGTCCTGCAACATCTACTATCACACCTTGTTTTGCCTCAGAAGGAGAGGTAATGATTGTTTTATGTTTTTTAGAACTTATTTACTTGTTAGATAATGTTTTGGAGCATATCACTTATGTTGTTGTCTGCTGATTCTAAAAATAAAAAGAATATAAAATATATCACTTATGTTGTTGTCTTATGTTTGTTAATTCAGTAAACTCCAAAACTATTTTTGGATTGTGGTGTTTAGCCGTTTATGTTTCAAAATACATTATTTTAGGTTTTTAGATTAATGATCTATTTGTTTGTTTTGTTAACCGAGTCAACCCCAGTACCATTTATGTTATAGACAACATTATTATTATGCTTCTGGAATGAAATTGGCATGCGATTATGCTTGAGATATGATTTATTGTCTAATAGATATACCAGATATGTGGTTATGATGAATGCCCAGCAAATTAAGCATTTGTAATATGTCTAGCAATCTTACTGGATGGGTGTTGAGCTAAAATTATCTACCATGAGCTTCAACTAAGTTTGCGTAATTACTATCTGTAAATGCCAAGTAAAAGTTATCTGAAGTTTCAGACTTACAGCCTATTAATGAAATTCAAATTAAGTACATATCTTCTAGATTTAGTACACACACGTTGCACCATAAGGATAATGATGCATGTGTGCATGCCATTTTCTTTGTCCTAACTTTTTAACATGTGTATAGGTATTAGTCCATGCTGGAATCATTGGGAACATTCGTAGTATACATCATGTTGCCCAACCTGGTAAGTTTTTTCCCACCTTTCCTATTTGAACTTGCAGGAAAGCGGAATCTTTAGTGTATTTACTTTGACACATCAGAGTCTGAATTTTATTTCTCCTCCTATTGCTGTCACAGGTGGTGCAGTGAATTTAAAGCCATTAAGGTCAGTGCATGGCTTTATCTTCTCAATTTTGTTAGGAATGAAAAAATTGTTGTGGAAAATCTAGATGAATGATGCTATGAGTTCATCTATTAATATTACATTACATGTTTATACTTTGGAGGCCTTGTTCCCAAACTTCCAAGCTCCGGGGATCTTAGTTCTCGTTCCTTTCTGTAATTCTTTTCATTAATTTATCTTTCTGTCTAGCAATGTTAAATTACTATAGTACCACTGTGATTGCTCTAACTAGACCTCTTTTGTGGCAGGGAAGTTATGACCAGTCTTAAGCCTTATGACACCATGCCAATGCAAAGCAGAATGTTCTCCTCGGGAAGTGGTATGATATTGATGCATACCTTTTGCTGACATTTCACTTGTCAGTACAACAATTTGTATGCATGCATGTAATACATGGGCTGATGAGCATGTGTTTGAGACATTTTTTTTATCATGACATATGTCTTTGGTGCCTTGGTTAGAGGTGGTGAGATAGGCAGGCTTGGTAACTGGTCAAAACACTTACGAGTAATTTTTTGTATGGATGAGACACCAGCATTTGTTACTTCCCTATAAATGAATGGCATGTCAATATGACTACTAAGTCCATACATTTCAGTGATAATCTAATTTCTTTTATGAATCAATTAACAACATTTTGTGTTAAAAATGAACTCTGGGCAGCTTTCCAGGCATTCGACCTGTTTGATCTATTTGGCATGTTCTTTCTAACGTTAGGCTAATCTTATTTATTTTGCTTGTTTGATGTATTTGAGATAGATCATAACCCGAATTGACCCATTCATAAGTAATTGGGTTTTAAGGACCACTTCTAGTCTTACATTTCTGAGTATCTATTCAATCATGTATTTCTAAAATGTTAACACTGATACGTTGATACATTTTGAGCTAATCTTTTTAATTTTGGCCGTCATAGAATAGATATAAAACATAACCTCAACTAATCGAATCTGTAAATAGGGTGAAATTGTCGCCTCTAGTTTTACTAAAGGGAGTATTCATGCGATTATGTCTCTTAAAGTGTCAAACTGATATTTGCTAAAGTTGTGGGCTAAAATGATATATTTATTTGTTTGGAATCTGCTGATTGCATGTTTTCCAAGTAATACTGTCATGGTTTATTAATCAGAATCTTGAATGCAGTAAAGGATATTGTTTCTGTTTATGTCAATGGCTCGTGTTCCTATCTTACAATTTCTATCACATAGTTTATGTTACCCATTTTAGGTCCTTTTAAGTGACTTTTTCCGTCTCTATTTCATGTTGATTGTTAATTCTAAATGTTAAAATTGCGAATCCTTTTTTTCTTCAAGGTGATTTGGTCGATGCTGTTGTTCCTTTTATGGGTGAATCTATAAGTGACGGTACTCTGGCAGCTTTCCTGAAGAGTATGCTCCTCCGTTCTCCTAGCACATGTTCGTTATTCATGTTATTGATTTTTTTAAAAGTCGATGTTTCTAATATATCTTCTTGGTGCAGAACCTGGTGATAGGGTAGAAATTGATGAACCAATTGCACAAGTTGAGACAGACAAGGTATTCATTAAACTTAACATCATTATTGAAGTTCACGAGCTTCTAAAATTGGAAATCTTTTCAACACTGAGTTCTTAATGATACAGGTGACTATTGATGTTGCTAGTCCTGAGGCAGGTATAATTCAAGAGGTAAAACATTTTCACTTCCGTATCTCTGTAGCTTATGTTATTAAAAATGGATGATGTTGATGGAAGCTCAATGAAACTGAATTTGAAATTTGATATTGGTAGTTTGTAGCAGAGGAAGGGGATACTGTTGAACCAGGTACAAAAATTGCTATTATTTCAAAGTCGGCAGAAGGTGCAGCTGCTCCATCCAAGAAGGCATCTGAAGAGGCTGGGTCTCAGCCACCTCCTAGTGCCGAGAAGGTAGAGGAGAAGCCAAAGCCAAAAGTGGAAACTACCCCTGTCATTGAGAAGCCCAAGCCAGCTTCTCCACCGCCTCAAGCATCTGCTTCTGAACCCCAACTTCCTCCTAAAGAAAGAGAAAGACGTGTAAGTTTCATGTTTTGTGCTAATCCTATAGTGACATATTATTATCAATATATCCCATGTTTTTAGTTTTTGAATGTTTTTGTTGAATTAGTATAATCACAGGTTTTTCTTACCTGTTCTTTTTTGCTTTTCAGATTTAGTCCTATGTCTTAACTTTTTGGGTAAGGTTATGTTTGATTGAGTGGTGTATGTCTGATGTCTTGCTTGAATGCAGGTTCCTATGACCCGTCTAAGAAAGCGAGTTGCTACACGTCTGAAAGATTCTCAGAACACATTTGCTTTGCTGACGACATTCAATGAAGTTGACATGTAAGTTTGAATTGTGCATGCATTTTATAAAGGTATTAAAGGGGTGGCTGAGCAGGTTTGTAGATGTCAAAAAGGGCTGCATTGGGTTTGCCTGCAACACTTCTTGTTCGAATGTGAAATTTTTTAGATATATTTTCTGTGAAATATGATTACAAAATGATATTCCATAATTTTAAAATCTACTTTGGCTTTAAAACATAAACTTTGGTCAACAGTTGACCAGTTATAACCATCCGTCCTGCTTCTTTTAAGCTAATTCATATTTTTATTTTACTTGTGGAACCTGTTAGTAATAGAACATATTCTTAAGTTAATGGGGGCAAAATTGCCTCCTCTGATACATATCAGTTACAAGGTTTCAGGGACCTCTGGGTTTGAGGGCTTTCCGAGCCTTTGTAGTTATTGAAGGAATGATGCTTCTATAACCTAATGATATATAGCTCATTATAACAGTTAAATCATTTAGGAGTTAGATCCCCATGGAATTAGTTGTCTTTGCATCCACAATGTAGACCCCTAAATGGGCTGTCTCTTATTTTATAGCATGCTTGCTTTTGCAGGACAAATTTGATGAAACTCCGTTCTGAGTACAAGGATGCCTTCTTAGAGAAGCATGGAGTCAAGCTGGGACTGATGTCTGGATTTGTCAAGGTACGTGTAATTGTTGAATCGAGGATGGAATGACATTATTTCTGTTTCAGTCCTCTTTCTCTCCTTCTAAGTATAATCAATGTTTTCTCAAAATTCAGGCTGCTGTAAGTGGACTTCAGAACCAGCCAATCATTAATGCAGTCATTGATGGAGATGACATTATATACAGAGATTATATTGACATCAGCATAGCTGTCGGAACTCCCAAGGCAAGTTTAAACTATTTGCGTATCAAATACTGCCATTGTTCCAAAAGTTGCTAGCACAAGTTACGGAGTATATTATTAGTCACAAACAAACACCACCTTTTTTTGGAAAGATTCTAATTCGCATACATCTCTTTGCCCATCATCAATAATTACCAAACATTGGTGAAACATTGACCTGGTGTTTCGTTTTTGGTTTTTTCAGGGACTTGTTGTGCCAGTTATCCGCAATGCAGAAAAGATGAACTTCGCCGAGATAGAGAAAGAGATCAACACTCTTGCTAAAAAGGCAGTTAATGGAACCATATCTATTGATGAGATGGCAGGAGGGTCGTTTACAATCTCTAATGGTGGTGTTTATGGGAGTCTTTTGAGCACTCCCATCATCAATCCTCCTCAGGTACACACTTTTTAGAGTTGGAAATTTTGACCTAATTACTTGTGAATGGGTTGATTTGCGTTACACATTATCAATAATGGGTCAAACAGGTAAAGTATAAGAAATAGTCAAATGATAACTGGTCAAAAGTCTTCCTAAGTGTATTTCTTCTCCACAGAACTTCTTAAACATTCAATCAAAGATTTAGATTATTTATTAAAGTATTTTAAGATTTAATCATATCTGACACACTAATTATTTATGTAAAAAACTAAATAAAGGTTGTTGAACCAAAAATGTTTCAGGTCAATCCAACCTGTAATCCTTTTTGGCTCCTTATTCGACCTACTGTCTTCCCTCGTCTAGCATTTTTTTCATTTTTTTTCATATAGGGGAAAAAACTGACTAGTTATTTGTAACAAGTTAGTGCACTCATTATCATAATTTATTGTATGACAGTCTGCAATTTTGGGTATGCATTCGATCGTGAGCCGTCCTATGGTTGTTGGAGGCAGCATAGTTCCAAGGCCCATGATGTACATCGCTCTGACCTATGACCATAGGCTAATTGACGGTAGAGAGGCTGTGTTCTTCCTGCGTCGAATTAAAGATGTGGTTGAGGATCCAAGGAGGTTGCTTCTTGACATCTAAAGGCCTCGAGACCTGAGTATGCCTGATGGATGTTAGTTTCTGGTATATTTGAAGTCCCCACTTAACCAGAATAAGTACCAAAAATTTTGTAAGCTTTTGCTGTTACAATGCGGCCATCCATGTTTGCTTTGATATGAGCACATTCTGTTATAACTTATAAGCTACACCTGAACACATGGTTGGATTTTACACTGCCCAAACCATACATTTGTTGCTGCCATTGGTTTGAGCTTCTTCTGAGACTCGCCTTTCACATTTCAACAACTTTATGGACAACATTTTTGGTGATGATTTTCTGTGCTTCACACTACCAAATCTGCGTAACTTCTTGGTGGTATGTCGGTTGTATATTTAGTTTTTCCAAAAATGCTTACATGGTATTTTGTTGCTCATTGACCCGCATCGAAATTTTATTAAAATTTTAACCTCTCAAGGGGACCCAACCACATGCTGGTGAGAAGTCTCTGTAGCGTTGGACAAACCAAACAAAGTTCATCAAAGTAACTTAAAGCCCATGAGATATCCTTTTCTGCGATTGGTATATCGAAGTAACTGAAAGCACAATAGCGGCTGTTCCATTTTGTATCCCGCCCTATCCGATTCAGTGACTCAAAAAGTCTTGGTTGTAGTCTTGGTGCTTCTTCAATTACTCCAAATCCACTATTTCCCCCCAAGCTTTCAAAACCATGAGCAATGCTTGACCCTTTGTTGCATTGATGCAAATGAGTCGAGTGTTTATCTCCTTATTTGAGTTGAGCCCCCTATAAACTAGTTTGTATCATCTAACGTTCAGGTTATATGGGTTCAAAATCCAGTCCCACAATCTCACTGATACCTGATTACACTTGCTACCAAGCTGGGGTTAGTTGACTCACAAAGCGGGTCGGATAGATAGGTTAACCAAACCCAAAAAAAGAAATGAAAAGAAAGAATAATGTTGTGCGTTGTAAACTGTCCTCTTGTTCAACTGATGCCTGACTACACTTTTCTACAGACTAAAAAAATTATTTAGATAAGGAAATATAGATGCCCAAGATTCCAAAATGAAACTTGTTATCAATTTCTAGTGTTTTATACAAAGCCAAAGTTTTATGTAAGAATATGATTCTTTCATTGAGATGCAAGTTTAGAATGAAAATTGCAACTCCAAAAAGTGAAAAGAAGAAAGCAATGCAAGACCTTCACATTGGTTATCTTTTCTCTTTGGTCATTTTCATCTCATTTGTTTGAAATTGATCAGAAAAAGGGGAAAAGATGACACCTCTACTGTTTATGGTTCTAGCCGTCAAAATGGGGGTAATCATGATCCTATTGTTTCACTCACCTTTGAGAAACCTAATCATGATGGGGTTGGATCGTTTGAAGCAAGGTAGAGGACTTGTGACCTCAAGAACCGTCGCAGCCACATTATTTGTAGTCTTTGTGTTCAATGTGTACGCTATTATTAAAACTCAAAAGCGCACGATGGAGGCTGGAGCAACTAATCCAACAGATCAAGTTCTTTTGGCCAACCATATTCTCGAGGCGTCGCTCATGGGTATTTCCTTTTATATCCTAATGTCTATCAAGTTAGTTATATGCGTATCTTGGTAACTAACAATATTTACGCGGTATACATGTAGGTTTCTGTTTATTTTTGGGGTTGATGATCGACAGACTTCATTACTACGTGAAAGAGTTATGGTTATTAAGGAAGAGCTTGAAGACGATTCGTAGTCAGATAGGTGATTCTGATATTATTCAACCCATCAACAAAAATAAGTAAACTTATGATACACAATCACATTATTGAATCAACCTTGGTGTAAATAGTTGATCTAGTTGAACATAAGAATAATATTACATTACATTGTAATAATTGATAGGTTGGACAAATAATAATCATACTTTTTTTTAACGGCGTGTTTCGAATTACCTCTAACTCATCATACAAGGGTGAGTGCCACTCACGGTAGACTATATTGTCTTAACCGGGTCTGCACTATCGCAAAGTGGTTCTCCAAGAAAAAATAAAACAGGCATGTCATTTGAACCCATGATCTGTGGGTAAAATCATAGGTGCATCTGTCAGTCGATTTGGATTCATTTGCAAATAATAATCATACTTGAAGGTCCAATTAATCAAATGGTATTTATGCTCTTCATTATTGATGTCCAATATGATACTAATATTAAATTTACCTCGCGTGACTTGTTTAAATTTGATTCTTTCTAAACAACGGTAGATTATAGAACTAGTTTCACATGTCAATGTCATATAATACACTTTCTTCTGGATGTTTATTATTTGCATATATATAGTTTTTAATATAGTACTGTATGTAATAACGAACAAAAGTCATCAAAATGGAGATAATCGATTGACTTTGCAAAAGACTGTTTCAGACACATTGTAAAAATGTAACAACAAAAAGGTTGATTTGCAATAATTTTAGATAGACAGTTTTTTATTTTTCTATGTAATTATTAAAAGGACGGGGAAATTATAGGTGTTGTAAAACTGTACCCACCATACGTTACGTACAACAAAAGGAAAAATAAAAATAATGGTTATAAATTCAACCCTCAAGTTTTATAAACATTTATAAATGTTCCTTAAAAATACCCTTACAATATCTAAATTGTGTTCCTTTCAGAAAAAACATGTTTGTCTTAAAATCCCCCCAAATAAATGTTATATCCTTTTGACTCGTCATACTACTCATCTTTACTCTTATATAAAACAAAAATACCCTCTCCCCTTTTCCTTTTCAACTTACTATTTTTGAAATACCTAAAATGCTCTCATTTTTTCCAAAAGTTTTCTTTTTATAATTAACCCATATATCTAAAATACTTTTAATTAAATAATTTACAATATCTATTCCTCAACTCCTAGAATAACTACACTACCCTCTTTTACATCAATTATCTTTACATCAATAACAACACCGTCGCCGTCGCCGTCGCCACCACCACCACCCGCCGCCGCCACCACTATCGCTGCCGCATCACACGGGCATGAGTCTAGACTGTCCAATAAGTACGTGTAATTGTTAAAGTATTTTAAATTTAAATGTATCTATATACTCTAAAATCTCTAATAAATATACTTTTATTTGAGTCTATTATGTGTATCTATTCTTTAAATATATTTTTTTGATGCATCCATCCAAATATACATGATGTCCATATAAATTATCATGCCTATTGCCTAGTGTCATACTGTCATGTCGTTAGTTTAGAAGCCTTTATTAGTCAGATACACACAACAAAACAACAATATTTGAAAGTTAAAATCATAAAAGATTTATTTAAAGGGTGATATGTTATAAATTGTAAAGTTGTTAACAACAGAATTAATCAAAGTCAAGGCTGTATTAACCTAGGTCAAATGCCATTGAGTTTGATAGTTTGATACCCAGTTGACCAGTGACGGATTTTGCTAAAAGTCACGGAGGGGGCCGAAAGTAACGGAGGGGGCCGAAAGCCATGGAATCTAGAAATAATACTAAGAAAAATAATTTTTCGAACGAAATACGGATAAAATAACACTACGTAGCGAAAAAACGAAGGGGGCCGCCCCCCCGGGGCCTAAAGAAGATCCGCCAGTGGATGGGAGTATTTATACTAACATCAATATTCTAAAGGGATTAGTTTCTGGGGATGTAAAGAACTATGACCGAATGTTCATAGTAGGAAATAACTAAGATCGTGTGCAT
>JAOXNX010000028.1:14132186-14144559 GCA_028566075.1 Solidago caesia
AAGTTTCATGATGAAGCTCTAGTTGCTAAATGTGTCAATATGGAGAGTCTGATGGTAATTAGTCACTCTCTTAGTGTGTCCAGAAGTGGGATGGTGGAACTCCAGTACTTGGGTGGCTTAAACATGTTGATCATCTTTGAATCTAAGGAGGTTGCAATGAAGTTTTTTTACGCTAAAGACTTATGGCGGGGGTGGTTCTCTAAGCTTGATGTGTGGACTGGGCAATCATTTCCGTTTGAAAGGGTTGCTTGGGTTGGAATTCAAGGCGTCCCATTGCACCTCGCCTCGGCGGATCTTTTCAATCTTATTGGGGGAAGATTTGGAAAGGTTGTTAAACAGTCTAGCTATTCTGATGATGAAAAGAACAAGGCGATGGAAGTGTTGGGCTTGCTGGTTGGAGAAGGGGATGCGGTGAATGGAGTCGTGTCGTTAAAATGGAAGGATAAAAGGTATCGTGTATGGGTACTGGAAAAGGATATCGGGTGGCAGCTGAGCTGCAATTTGTCTAATGGTGGTCGTCATTCAAATTCATCAACAGATTATTGCCTGGAAAAGAACTCTCCGGCATTCAATGAAGATGGAGAGTCAGGTGGGGAAAGAAAAGAAAACGTAGAGTCGCCAAAGAAGGATGGTACGTTGGGGAATGAAAACGCATGCATGGGGGTGGGTCCCAATGGGGATTCTGTTGTGTTTGCTGACAATTATTGCAAGAAAGTGTCTACCCGACACTCTAGAAGAAAAGAAAGAAGAGTTGGCTGTAGGAATTCTGGGGGTCCCACCTTAGAGGATCTTTGGGCAAATAATGTGGCAGTTTCTCCACCTAGATCAAGAAAAAGAGCTCGTAGACCTGAGAACCTTTCAGTGGACTGTTTTGTGGGCCTGGATAATTCTTTTGGGCCTAACTTACCTCAGGAAAATTTATTTGGGCCTTTTCATTTCTCTCAACCGGTTGGGAATGCTGTGGGGCTTAACCTAAATGATAGTCCTAATTCTAAAAGTTCATCGTGTGTCCCAGATAGTGTGGGGAACTCAGGGGAAGAAATAAACAAGAGCAAAGAAGGGTTGGGGGTGGAAACCGAATCCATGGAGGTGGACAAAGAGGCTAAAAAAACTATTGAAATTGGAAGACTCCTACGTGTCGACTTGGAAGCACACTCTGATAAAGTTAATGAGGTGATCGTGGAAGAAGGTACCAATGGGGTTCTCCAATGAATATGTTATCTATCAACATCAGAGGTATTGGCGGGGATGGAAAGGCAGAATGGATCAAAGGTATTATAAATATTGAAGGTGTTTCTTTTCTTTTAATTCAAGAAATCCAAAAGTGTGGGGTTGCGGTGGGTTGTTTACAAAAATTTTGGGGGGACTCTATGTTTGAGTGGGTGAACGTCGAGCCCCAAGGTCGTTCTGGGGGTTTGGTTAGTTTGTGGGATCCAGGGATTTTCAAAAAGGTAGATTGTATTGTTGATAGTAATTTTATTTTTGTAAAAGGCTTGGTTAAAGGTTGTGATTCTTGTGTGTGCATCTTAAACGTATACGCTCCTCAGTGTATTAATGCCAAAAAGGAGCTTTGGGGGAAAATAATAAATCTTAAGAACTCTCATAATGGGTTATGGTTTATTGGTGGAGACTTCAATTCTGTTCGGTTTCGGGAAGAAAGAAAAGGTTCCAGTTTCAATCTTGTTTGTGCCAATTATTTCAATGAGTTCATAGACAGTGCCGAATTGGTTGAATATTCGATGGGTGGAAGTAAGTTCACCTTTTTGGTTGATGGAGTTAGGGGGAAAAAATTAAGCAAAATTGATAGATTCCTAGTTGGTAAAGAGGTTATGGATGCCTGGCCTTCGGCTGGGTATCGGGCTCTTCCTCGGCGGTTTTCGGATCACAACCCCATTTTATTGACGCTTAATGATATCAATTTTGGTCCTAAGCCGTTTCGGTTTTATAGTTCGTGGATTGATAGACCGGATTTGGAAAGTGTGGTAACGGAAGCTGCGGGGTCGTTTTGCTCTGGTTATGTTGGCTCGCCTGATACTCGGTTGATGCTCAAGCTTAGACATATTAGGAGAAAATTAAAAAAGTGGAGGGATGAGACACGCAAGAAAGAGGAAGAGGAGATGGTAGATTGTACTAAAAACCTGGAAGAATTGGATGTGTTTCTGGAGGATAGGGAACTTAACGATGAAGAAGAATGGATTAGATTGGAATGCAAAAAAAAATTGTCCGAGATACAAGAATACAAAGACAAGGATATTAGACAAAGAGCGAAAGTTAGATGGGCTCTCGACGGGGATGACAATTCTCGCTTCTTTCATAGCTTTGTCAATGGTCGGAAAGCAAGTAACAAGATCCACGGAATTCTGGTTAATGATGAATGGGTTGCAAAGCCGAAGAAAATTAAACAGTTTGTTTTCAACTTTTTCAGAAATAAGTTCAAGGAGGAATGGAAGCTTAGGCCTTTTTTGGACGAATTCTCCTGCCCCAGAATTGATATTTCGGCGGCTGAGTGTTTAATCGAGCAGTTCTCATTGGAGGAAATAAAACTCGCTGTTTTTGAATGCGGAGATGACCGAGCCCCGGGCCCGGATGGTTTCAACTTCAGATTTTTCAAGCGATTCTGGAATCTATTCGCAGATGATTTTCTATCTCTGTTTCATGCTTTTTTTGTATCAGGAAAAATAAACAAAGGCTGCAGTTCTTCGTTCATCACTTTGGTCCCCAAAGTGAAGGACCCCGGAGTTCTTGATGAGTTTAGGCCGATCAATTTGATTGGGGTTATCAACAAGGCTATTTCTAAAGTTCTTGCTAACCGTGTTAAAAAGGTTATTGGGGGTGTTATCTCTCGCACCCAAACGGCTTTTCTGAAAGATAGGCTAATTATGGATGGTCCTTTAATCCTCAACGAGCTGGTATCTTGGGCTAAGAGCAGCAAAAAAAAGATGGGTATCTTCAAGATTGATTTTGAGAAGGCATATGATAACGTCAATTGGAGATTTTTAATCGACATTATGGCAAAAATGGGGTTCCCTTCGATCTGGTGTGAGTGGGTTTTAGGAATCTTGTCTTCTGCGCGTTCTTCTGTCCTCGTCAATGGGTCGCCTACTTTTGAATTTCAGTGCGGGAAAGGTATGAGGCAAGGGGATCCTTTATCTCCTTTTTTATTCTTAATCGTTATGGAAGCTTTCTCTTGGCTTATGAATAGGGCAGTTGACTGTGGTGTGTTCAAAGGAATTTCTCTTCCTAATAATGGTCCATGTATCTCGCATTTATTGTATGCGGACGATTGCATCCTCATTGGGGATTGGTTTAGCGAGAATTGGTGTAATGCGAGGCGTATCCTAAGAATTTTCTTCATGGTGTCCGGTCTCAAGATTAACATGAAGAAATCTCAGATGATGGGGGTTGGGATGGATGAAAGGGAGGTAAAGGGTATGGCGGATAACATTCGTTGTGGGGTCGGGATTATTCCTTTCAAAGATGCAAATGTTGCCATGCTGTCTAAATGGGTATGGAGATTTCGGTGTGAAACTGATGGGCTGTGGCGGGAAGTAATCTCGGCTATACATGATAACAACAGGTGTTGGTATTCTCTTCCTATGAGAAAGGTGGTTTCTGGAGTTTGGAAGAACATTGTCATGTCTTTGGACAAGGTTAGAGTGTCGGGTTTGAGCTTTAACAATGTGATTAGAGGCGTGGCCGGGAATGGTAAAAGGATTCGGTTCTGGCTTGACCCGTGGGTGTGCAACATTCCATTGAAGGACAAATTCCCAGGCCTTTTCAAACTTGAGATGGCCAAAAAATGCAAGGTTTTTGAGCGCTACAACCCCATGTATTCGGGTTTTGGTGAAGCGTGGCAATGGAAATGAAATCCCAGTGGGGGTAGTGAGTTAGGGGAACTGGAGGAACTGGTATGGGACCTGAGCAATTTAAGCTTATCTTCGGAAAACGATAGGTGGAAATGGATGGGTAGTAAGAACGACTTATTCACTGTAAAGGAAGTTAAAGTTTTCCTTAAAAGTGAAAAGGATTATAGTGATAGGTATGTGCTAAAATGGTCCAAATGGATTCCTAAAAAATGCAATATTTTTATGTGGCGGGCGTCTATGGATAGGATTCCGACTATGGTTGCTCTTCAAAACCGGGGATGTTTCTTTGGGAATGTAATGTGTGGGTTATGCTTAGGTGAACCAGAATCTGTGGATCACCTGTTCGGTGCATGTGGTGTTGTTACTAAGATCTGGGACTACATCAGCAAATGGTGCAAGGTAATTCCTTTTATCATCTTCTCGTTTAAGGATGTGATTGAAATGCATAATTATGTGGGTCTTGGGGAGAAGTCACGGCTGGTTCTTAAAGGCATCATAATGGTCTCGTGTTGGAGTATTTGGAAAGCTAGAAACGAGCTCAAGTTTTCGGGTATTGAGATCAACATCGGAAAGATTATAAACAACATCAAGGCTACTAGTTTTTTGTGGTATAATGCTAGAACTAAGAATTGTACGATTAGTTGGGATGATTGGTGTAAATTCAACATTTTGTAGTTTGTAACCGTTGGTCGCGCATTATTGTGCGGGGCTTGTGAATAATAGTAACCTTTCAAAAAAAAAAAAAACAGAATTAATCAAAGTCAAGGCTGTATTAACCTAGGTCAAATGCCATTGAGTTTGATAGTTTGATACCCAGTTGTTCCAGTTGACCACTATTCATTTGCACCTATTTTTCCAGCCGTAAATAGATCGACGTGAAGAATTTCAAGTTAATCTTTATAACAAGTTAGGAGAACGTGGAGTGCGCACATGTTTAAGCTAATTAGAATTTCTAAATTGAAAAGATGTGTTTGTTATTTGGTGTCTTTTCGTTGAAAGACACAACTCTTCGTGAAATAGTGTAATCATTCATGGTTACTTTTTAATCAAAAAAAAAAAGTGACCAGACACCTTTTCACCAAAAGATGCAACATTTCATTGTCAAAAGATATACCTTTCATACTCTATATATATAGAGTTCTTGTTTCAACACACATACAAAATTTTCCATACAAATAACTCTTTGTTCTTGACTCTAGTTATCCTATTTAAAGATTTTGTGAAACCCTAACAGATATTTGGTCGAAATACTTTATTACAAAAGTATTTACATGATTCAAATGTTTATCCGGTCCTCCCCAAACCTTATTTACCAACAACTATGATGTAAACGATAATTACAAATACGAGTTGATCTTGGTGTAAAAGGGCTAATTGTTTGAAGATTTATTCAACTTTAGTTTAAAATATGTATCCATTTTAAAATGTCACTATTGTGTTCTAAAATCTAAACAAGAAATACAAATGCGATGTAACTTTAGCATAGATAGATAACATAGAACATTTTTATTGTGTGTACACAACTTTCAAAAATTTATATTAAATGTGTCAGGTAGTACTTTACTGACATGACAACTTATATAGATGATATGCTACAGTATTAAAAGTATTATCAGATACATACAATAACAATATTTGACAGTCAGATACATATAATAAAAATATTTTAATATTTTATGTTAGATACATACAATTTCCAACTAAAATTGAATAAACATTTTAGATACAATAACAATTTCCAACTAATTACAAATAAAAGTTTACAAACAAATCTTCCACCAATCAAATCAAATCATTTTTTATCTTTCTTCTTTCTCTTTATTTGTTGATTGGTCCACATCACACGCCACATGTGTTTATAAACTTTTGTTTGTAATTAGTTTGTAGATCTAACATTCCTCTAACCTATATTAAAAGATAAAATATAGTGAGAAAAGTCAAAAAACTGCTAATATATCCTTCTATAACTATGAACCAAAACGCCTTTGACTATCATCATTCATCATTCTATATACTTTATATATATTTTAAAAAAGTGGAATTATTTCAGAACATAAAATGCTATGTTTATTAAAGAGGTACTTCTATTTTAATCGTTATCCATTTCACCTACTCATTAAGACAATGTGAATCTGGTATGGACCATTTGTCTCTTTGGTCATAAATGGTATTTTAAAACAAGATAATAAAGATAACATTAGGTATTATTCTTTTTATCAGCATATAGATAAGTCTAACTAATTTGGTATTTGGTAATGACTTTCTTTAAGGATTTTGCCTAATGTCAAGAAGATTACCACAACACCACTAAATAAAGAGGAAAGCATAGGTACTGTGGGTAGTACTTATGATAAGTATTGCCGTTCTCATAAACAGATGATTTAATGTGTACATTTAATAAACTTTAGGAGGTAAAACATAATTATTTTTTTTCTTCACAAAACTGTTGTACGTATTATTTTCCCCTAAATAAATATACTTACCTAAATTCCAACACACAAATAGCCAAAGGTATACTTGAAAGCCTATTTGGACAAAATGTATAAAACCACTTGGGTTGGTGTTTCTCAAGTGTAAAACCACTTGGGTTTGTGTGCAAATGTGGCCCAACATCCAAAAAGCTGAAGCCTTTTAGTAACACCTGCAGAAAAGGGCAGTTGACTTTTTTGGGTCTTCAATAAAACTTTTAGAATGTGAAATCTTCAAGTACGCCCAAGAAGAAAAAGTCAAAGTCATTGACTTCCTCCCTGTCTTTGTAACTAATCTCATTTTCTTCTTCTTTTACCAAACAATTCTAGAGGGGAAATTGGTTGACCTGCCTAAGAAATTGACTTGGTTGCGGTTTAAAGAAAAGTCAAACATGTTTTTTCGAAGATAAAACATTGCATCGAAATCAAGGTTTAATTTAACAGAAACTTAAACCTTTCAAGACCTTTCTCATACATTATCGTTCGTTCTATGGATGTTTTGGGTCATAAAAGGTAAAACAACCGGGACATATAATAATAGCCGGTTTCATGGCCAACATGACACGTAAATTGCAGTATCTCGGTAAACTTTAGTTTTAACGCACTACCGTATTAAAACTAACACGAGTACTATGTTGTAAGCTATAGTTTGTGGTCTGGCAGATAATACGAGTACTATGTTTTTAGCTATAATTCGAAGTAATTTGATTCAGGTTAGCAATTTTAAGTTTTTTTTATTTGTACACTAAAGAAAATCTTGTTGGGTAACTCTATACCCAATTGATAATCTAATTAAACCTCTGTCTCATTGAGATTTTTGGGCATAACAAAATGTATTTAAGCAAATAAAATCTAACATCATGAATGCATAATATATAAATATATGCTCTTTCATTTGCAAAAATATATCATTAATTATATGTTCAAACTCAAGAACTCTTGATACAAACAAATTATCCACAACACCATAATCTTCATCTCTAACTACACTATGAAGCTCAACTTCTTCATAATCAACACTCGAAATCGAAAAACTAAGCAACTCGACATCTACATTACCAAAATCGCCATCTAATTCAACGTCCATTTGCTCGATCTCATTACTTCTAACCGCGATCCAATCTTCATTATCATCCCAATTAGGCAAACTTGAACAACCATTTTCAACCAATTGCCTTAACCTCTCCACTGGAGACACCCTAACAATGCCACCACTATGGGTCATCTCCGGTGAAGTTTCCGGCACAGATAAGGATTCCCAAAAACCTTGATCCAATATACTAGTAGGCGAATTCCTTATTTCACAACCCGAACTCGAATTACATACAAAAGGGTGTCCCAAAAGTTGTTTAACACTCCACCTTTCTTGAACATCAGTTTTCAAACACTTTTCCAAGAAATCTTTCGCATCTTCAGGGAACCACTTAGGAAACTCCGGTACATCACCGGAGTATCCTATTCGATATAAACAAGCCACCGGATCATTAACTTCCGGCCAAGGATTAAACCCTGTTGCCATTTCAATAATTACACACCCAATTGCCCATACATCAGCTAAAAACCCTTGCTCTTCACCTCTAGCAACCTCAGGCGCCATAAAAACCGGTGTACCGGAAATTAAAGAACTCGAAACACCACCATTTTCGATCATTTGCGCACAACCAAAATCGCCAATTTTGATACCATCTTCACAAACTAATAAGTTCATGCATTTAATATCACAATGTACTATACTATTATCATGAAGATACTCTAGCCCAAGTAGAATTTGATGAATATATGACCTTATTATAGATATATCTAATGATCCACCATGTTTCTTGATCATATCAAAGATTGTGCCGCCTTTAGCATACTCCATGAAAAGATTATACATGGGTTTGTTGTTATCATAAGTAACATCAAAGCCCATGTATTTGATCACATGTTTATGGGTTATTTGTGAAAGAAAATGTTGCTCTTTTTGCAAGAATGTTGAGGTGGCAAGCTCAGTGGACTTGACGGCGAAAACGTCGTCGGTGGAGGTGGTGGCGACGGAGACGGTGGCTGAAGATCCCCGGCCGATGATGGGACCTCTTTTCCAGTTCATTGTAGAGAGAAAACGTGAGAAGTTTGAAGGGATGTGAGGTGTGATTTGATGATGTATAATATGTGTGTGTCTATATATATACACAACACAAGCACATGATACAACTAGGATAGATTTGTATGACAGTTGTTGGGGTCTTTAATTTTTGTTTAAATATATTTTTTTATTATAATATGACAAGTATATTGACTTGTGTATAATTTATATTTTGTTGAATATGTGAAACTATTTGGCAAATATTGGAAAGGTATACAAAATAGTAAAGTTGGATAACAATCTATTATCTCTTCATATGTTGCTATAAATAGATGTCTTGAATTGATTAGATCTTGGATAATGTTAATCTTTGTTTTGTAATGAAAATTTAGAATGTAATAACTTGTTTTTAACATTGATAGATTTAATGTCATTGTATGTATTTCAATAATTATAGAATTTTGCTAGCTATAGTACTATTGTTATGATTTATACGAGAAACCAAAAGTATCCGTCCCACACTTTTCACATGTAAGAAACATTCTTACTAAAATTTATGTGTTCCGATGCTTGAGTTATCCGTTACATGTTGCAAACGTTACATCAAGTAACTAAGACTATAAAGACTGCACACATGGTAACGTTACGTGATCTGGATGATCAAGATCTCCTCGACGCCATCATAACAATGTCATCATTGTTACGATCAGGTGTGACGTATGTACATAGAAAACATTGCGCTCTTGATAACCATCAAGATCTTTGGTTATTGCTGAAAAATTTAATCTATCGTTTTTTAGATTATCATTTCTTTATTTTATTTCTTATTACATGTGATATATATGAGTGTCATGACATACAACCTTAAACAAATGCCTCAAGTTCACATTTCAAAAAACGGGTAAACTGGGGAGGTATTTCCTGTTGGGGTTACTCGGGAATGGTCAGTCAATTTTTGACTGAGATGTAACAGTCTAACTGGGTTTTGTTTTCCCTGTAACAGGTTCCAACCATTTCAATTAAAATGATTTCCTTCTTTCACATTAATCAATTAATAGGCTAATGGGGGTGTCAACAATGATGGATTATACTACAATACTTAAATATCTTTTTTTTTTCATATTTAATTTGTAATATTATTTCAGTGATAATATGATATAGCTAACTATATTTGCAATGATGATGGAATCAATAATTACAAAACCAATGGTAATAAAAAAGTTCTAATTTATTTGTTACATAAGTGGAAAGACTATTTTCCTAACGATTTCAAGATTTGGAGATATTATGGCAGCGTAAAGGAATCTATCCTCCTTCACGATACTTTAAAGAGACGAACAAAGAATGTCGGTTAGATCTTTGTGCATTTGTGGTATGATGCAACGGGTGTTCGGCTTCGTCCATGGGAGGTCATTTTTTTCTCGTTTTGTTGAGACCTCCTTTCTGTTTTTAGTTGTCGTTGGTATGTTACTAGTTTGTCTTGAATCGCTAGAACTTGTTTAGCTCCTGATTTCTTTTATTCGTCGGATCGTGTATTGTTCTTGCTAGTTTCTTACTAGCATTTTTTAATAAAATTTTAAATGTCGTTAAAAAAAAAAAACAAACCTTTAACTGGAAACAACAATTGATTCCAAGGGTAGAATGGATTTATGGTCTCCTATTTAATCAAGGCACACTTTCCGGAATATGATAAAAGTAAAGATCTATAAAAAGACAAATCAACATATATCAACAAATACTTTTATCAATGATGAGTTGGTCTAGTGGCTTGACATCTTTTTGGTGACTGAGAGGTCCCAAGTTCAATCTCCACCTAGACCAATTTTGAGATAAAGGAAGTCCTTCCATGAGGGCTTGGATCTGGGGAGACCCAGGTTCAAGTCTGAGGGGACATGGTTTACCTCTATTAATTGTCGTGCCTCTGGGCGGATTAGTAAGGGGTTTTCCCCCCATCGGGTATTTGAAATAAGCATTTCTGCTTCGAGGGAGCTCTCTAGCGCTGACCCAGTTAAGACAACGTATGCTAGACCTCCCGCGCTGTCGAATCGTGACACGAAGATCAGACAAAATTCTCCTTTAAAAAAAAACAAATATTTTTGAAAACTAGTATAATACCTATACAATGCTCGTCGATAGATGGTTTTTCAAAAATATTTACATTCTGGTGTAAATTAAATTTATAAATAAATTCATAAACTTCAGTTAATACACTCAACTAAGGGATGGTGGTGGCCAAAGGCCGCCAAAACCAGGTTTGGGTTATCTAACACATATATATATTTAAATTATGTTTTTTATTTATTAGTGAAATATTCAAAGATGAAAATAATTGACGAATATAATTTTCATTTGTTAGAGAGAATAGTATAGTAATATTGTAGTTCTTAAAAAAAAAAAAATCAAATTAAGATCTTCCCTCAAATGCTTTATAATGTAATAAAGATAAATATTTTTACTTATAAAATTATTCTAGGGGGCTCTCAATTGCCTTTGTAAATTGTAATTGTAACTAATCTAATTAGGCGTTGCTTAATGTCATTGTTCATCTATTATAGATAAATGGGTTAACAAATGAGTGTTTGTTTCATCTATTATAAATAAATGGGTTAATAGATGAGTGTTTGTTATGTAGGTTATTTGAGATAGCAAGTGTTTTGATACATATAAATATGATCTAATCAAGGTATTTTATGATCATTTTTAAACTTTTTTTTTTGACCATTTATAAAGTTCTAAGATTGTATCTAGAGAATTTTGAATCCGATATCTTTTATTAAATAGATGTTTATGAGTAAACATTCTTGAAAATGGTTAGTAGAAAGAATATAAGTAAATGCTAAAATTTGTTTCTAGAATTTTTTATAATTCTTATTATTAGTTTCTAGAATTTAGCTTTTAGCATTGAAAAGAAAACAATAACAAATCATAAACGTGGAATCATTCTCGTTTTCCGTCCAATGATGGCATGCATTTATTTATAGTAATCTATATCTATATTTTATATTTAAACAATTAAATAATTTATAATTTAGAAATTAATAAATAATAAAAGAAAATAATGAAGGAGTAATGGGTGAGTTGTGATTGAAGCGCGTGGGTAAAGTGTGGAGATTGATGACAGCTCCGGGCGACGGTGTATTTGCGTAATAAATAAATTTTAAACAAAATAATGAAAATCTATTTATCGTTCACATGAAGAAAACACGTGACAGCATGTGTCCGGATACGTACGCGTGATCCTTCCATGGGCTTTAAAGTAACTAGTGTCGGAAGTTGGCTTCACATTACGGCGCTATATACTACTTTCATGGTAAAACTGTAAAACTTATTTTCTTATGCATTCAAAAGTAGTGGAGTTGTATATAAAGAGAGATTAAAATGATATAACTACAACATCTATATTATAAAAATGGATAAATAGATGAGATTTTTTTTGTTCAAATTACTCGAGATGAAGGATATAATGAGTCTTTTACTCGGATGATGAAACGAGCTAACTAGGTATTCCGAACCTTACCCATGACCATCTACAAGAGATTTTACTCGGAAGTTGGAATTTGGGGCTTCTTGTGAGAATACAAGTAGATTTTAACTACTAAACCACTTTGGTGTAACAAGTATAATGATTTAGAGTTTAAGGGACTCTTTGTTAATGAAAGAAGTTGGAATGGGATTTGAATTTGGTATGATAAAATTAGTTTGATATCGACGAATGTGTTTTGTATTTGGGATTTAAACTCATAAATGGTATTCAAAACCCATGAATGATAGCAATTTTTCTGACAAAATAAAATTTTATATATATATATATGACTCTCTCAGCCCTTCTATACCTTTTATTTAATTTTTAATTATTTAACTTAAATTATCAGTAAATACTCTTTTTTAGGACGGGTAATCTGGTTCAGGTTTGTAATCGGGTAATTTTTTTTTGGGGGGGGGGGGGGGGGGGGGGGTTTAAAATAATGCCAAAC
>JAOXNX010000028.1:14147069-14167957 GCA_028566075.1 Solidago caesia
AGACCATTTGTAAGGCCTAGGTGAAAAGAAAGGTGAAATGACTAGACATGTAGGTGAACTATTAAGGTGGCTTGGTGAAATGAATAAGTGAAGCAAGCTAGGTGAAATGGATCACCGGGGTGGGTCTTTTTATTTTTAATTTTTTTATTGTTTTGTTTTATTTTGATTGGGTATATGGTAGTATTGTGGGGTATTAAATTTGAAGGTGAAGGGTTAAGGGGAAAAAGAGAAGGTGAAGGGGGTGAGAAGGTGACGCTGACATGGCAAGAAAAAGTGTAGGTGAAAAGGGTGAACGGTTAAGGATGGTCTAATAGATAGCCACTTTAAAGATTTATGTATGAAATCACAAAGACATGTAATTTTAGTGTCTAAAAAATATATGAAATGTCAAAATGTAGGAAAAAAGGAAAGCAGAAGCGATTTTTTTTTTTTTGGATCATATTTTTGAAGTCTAAAATGCAAGGGAAAAAGATAATAAAAAATGACGAGAGCAAAAAGAATATATAAAAATGCCAACAGCCAACAGGTCTCAGACAGAAGACCATAACCATTCAGCAATTATGGGAGCATTATTCCTGTCCCATCAGACCAGCCAATCTAGCACAAAACATATTCAGCAATTTCCTTCATAATATATGTAACGACTAACAGTTCAGATTTTTAGGGGCCACGACCCCTCCTTGCCCCAATTAAGTTCTGCATGTGACAGCGCTGTATAATGATTGGTAGTTTAACGGGCTGCTTTGATAGCCTAATAGAATGTGGGCTAAGTTGCCAGCTCTAAATCACATCAATATTTTTCATACCAAAAACAAGTTGCACATTGAACAAAATCATGGTTTCTTAATGTCATATGCATGGTGACAACCTATGGATAAGTAAATTCGTGTGCATTTCAACAGAAGGCTGTACTAAGGATACCAGAGACTACCTTCGGTGCCTTATGCAGCTTCATATTTGCTTCCTCAGGAGTTTTCTGACCTTTCTTAGAGTTGCAACTTAAACAAGCAGTAACCTTTTAAGAAGAAGAACTACATTATCTCTTGTCGGGGGGAAAAATTATTTCAGATAAAAACAATTTGCATAGAGCACAATATGAATATGTTATAACTGTACACACGATCGCTACTTGATTCTTTATTGAATTAACACGAGGATTGACACTCCGACCTAATATTTCTATATAAGCTTGTTCTCTTCACATGCACAGTGCATCCAGAAAAGCTTACATTTTGAGAATTATATATCCAATCATGTAAAGTAATAGAGTATAAACATAGGACACAAAAGTAGAATTATCAAGATGGTTGGTGACTTGGTATTGTATCCTATGAAGGTTAGGTAACGAATCTTAATGTCTTACCAGATTTTCCCAATTCCATTCTCCACCTCGTGACATAGGTAAAACGTGGTCAATAGTTAAGTTCGTGGTTGAAGAACAGTACCTGTTGATATTATAAATAAGTTGTAAGAGCAGTAGAGCGCATTGTAACTATTACTGTATTTGCTAACCACAGTTGGTACCTATAGAGCTTCCTCATAGAATAAGACATTCACTTGGTAAACAAACCACATAAATGACACGGAATTTTTTTTAAGAGACTTGTGATGTGGAAATTTGTTACTTTGTAACAAGGAAGGTTGGTCGATTACTCGATTAAAAGTTTCATAGTTAAAAATGCTTAGTATCAAACTTAGTCAAGTTATATAACATTAACCATCCAATCTCATACTTGACTACTTCAGGTATTTAGAATAATTTACTACTATTTTATAACATCCATATGTTTAGCAGAGTTCTTACTGGCAAGAGAAATTGTCACGGGCCAATATGTTTTTTCGACTAAGCATACTAACATGTCTTCTTCTCTTGACAACTTGAAGCAAATGTTGAACCTGGAAGACAGGTGAAACATTCAGACATTCATTGAGTCAGATAGATGAAGGTGTTTACCACAAGGATCACTAAACTAATAATAACTTCTTTTTTATTATTAGCACTTAATAATGCATTACCCTCAAAACAGCAGGTATATAGAAGGAACCACTAGGAGAGTTTACAGTTTGATCATAATATTCCAGAACATCAGCCTGCATAACATATGTTTGAACACAATTAAAATCCATGAACTGCTTATCCAAAAGCCTAACTGAAGTAGAATACCAGTACACAGTGAACGGCATACATGATTGATGTCAATAAAAAATTTTAACGTTACATCGCTACGAGTTTCCACTTGTCTAACCTTTTCCATGAATTCCAAACAAATCGCACGTTTCCAGCAGACAACATTTATAGGCCTAGCACAATAATCACAATCAGATCCTGAGATTGCCATCACTATACAGAAATAAGCTAATCATTTCACGAAAATAACAACTTAAACTCCAATCACAAATTCATAGGTGGTAACTCTAGCAAATAGATAGTTGAAGAAAGTCAGCCCTAAATCAGGAAGGACCCATGGATGCATGGTAAACAGTAAACACGGACTTACATTGGTTAATCGCTTAGAACAGCACAACACTTTTACATGATTTTACTGACTATAGTAATGGAAGATGAAACTTATCAATAATTTTGTTACTAACAAAGTAACAATAGTGACATGACGTTAAAAATCTTGCTATGCTAACACAATTATCATAATTGGTAAAACAATGCAAGGACGTTAATGTTAATCAGTTAACGGTAACTTTCATAGCAAGTTGGTAACACCTAGGTGAATCCATCCCACATCGATAGTTGCCAGGAGAGATTTCATAAAGAAGTCTTGGCCTTACCTGACACAACGCATTTTGGGTCACAAGCACAACAGTCATAATCCGTAAACGTGCTTTGGTAGTGGTAGTACCAGGATGGGCGACCTACTAAAAAGTCCCTACCTAGTCGCTATATAAGCAGTTAACCTGAACTTAAACAACAATGACAATGCACTAACAGATATATAAACAGTAAACTAATAAAAAAGACTTATAACACCTCATGATATGTGATTTGGGCTATTGTGGAGGATTTGAGATTACAAGTGAAGATTTAAGTGACTGAATATCTCAATGACTAGTGTAAGTAATCACTTTCCAAAAGTATTTATACAACCCTCTAATTCCAAGTGTCATAAATATCATTTTTGAGATAATTGATGGAGTTTATATATATATATTTATATATTCCTATTTAGACACCAAATCAAAAACCTGATTTCCCAATAACAGTTTTTCTTATAAGTTACAAACCTTAAAGTCATTAAAATTGCCAAATAATTTCCAAAGTTACAGGCGGTTACAAGATAGTCACTGATCTTGCAAGTCCATGATTCCCCTTGACCCTTGCTGTCTTGGTTCCGGGCCAGGGTTTCGTGGTTTAACAGGCATACATCTTAACCTATTTCCGATTCTAACTAACATCCCTTGATTACATTAACATTAAGATTGTGATTAATAAATAAAGTATTGGCTTCAGGGCAGAGCTAGAGAATAATTATCGTGGGAACAAATTTTGAAAAATACCTTCAATACACTATTTTATGTTGCTAAATTTTAAAACGTATCCTAAAATACCCTTTTTTTTACACATGACTAGAAAAAGTCGAGGGTCAGCTGACCCGACCGGATAGTGGCTCCGCCCATGATAGGCTAATATATACAAGTAACATAGTCTTAGTATATACTGTACTATAGTAAGTACAGAACTTTGAACAACAAACCTGTAAGATATATCCAAAACTAAACCTCTAAAACACGACAGATCATCAGTTTCATAATCAGGATCTCCCAACAACTCATCATAAATAGCTTCTTGATCAACAACCATGTTCGTGTCCTCCTCGTTGATTCGCATAGACTTACTTCCTGATGCAAAAACTCTAGTATTTCTAGTACTAGGATCATAATTATAATTACTTAACCTCACGATCTTACGTTTATCACTTATTCTAAATCCCTTTGGGTCGAATCCTAACGACATTTCGTCAGCAACGAATACGGGTTTCAAGGGACGGAGGGTGGTGAATTCTGCCATTAATTGATGAAAGAGATGGTAAAATTGTGTTTGATTTTGGATCAAAGTCTGGAGTGGAGTTAAGGATGAATGGAAGAAGAGTTGTGGAAGTTATGTTTAAATCATTTTTGGAGGAAAAATCTGTTACCACATATTCTGTATTACCAGGCTACAAATATCTTTCTTTGTGTTTAATGTTTTCAAAGTTGTTAAAGTTACTATTTTGTCCTTGGCTTCGAGTGCACATAAAAGAACACGTGCTGGATTATTCGAGCATCTCCTCACCCCTACCAAACCCGGAATACTCGACACAGTTTTTACTTTTAAACTTTATAGTTCAGCTTTATAACTTTGCTTTTTTAATTAAAAGCCATGTTATATTTTTATTAAAATTACGTTTTAAATATATCTCACTGAATAAAATGGACAAATGGATACCAGGGGATTTTTTGTTTTTTGGTTTTTTTGGGTGGGTGTGAGTGTGTGGTGGTGGGGGTGCGGGGTTGTTAAGAAGGACACCGTGTCCTTTTAGTAATTTACCATTGGATATCTTAAAAGCATTTTCATCAAAGAAAAAATATATATTTGGATAATCATCGTCTCCATCATCTATACATAAGTTGCGCCAATCTTTATACAATCAAAAGTCTTTGTTTTTCATAAATTATACAAGTTTCACTTTTTCCTGATTTTTTGTTCCAAACTTTTTATGACTAATATTCTCAAACACTAATGTTCAAAGTTTTCAAATGAATAGACAAACTTATTTAAATGCAAATACATTTATAGTTGGTATAAATATAAGTAGTTAGTAACTTACCATCTTATTCTTAGTTACATTATATCTAACCATAAATTAAAAGATGATGTAATCAGGGACACAGACTCACATATATTCACACTTATATATAAAGAGACTGGCTATTATAAAACAACTATTAATGTAAAATAAATAATACAACATCTTGACCATTAGATTATGATCAAAATAATGAAAAATTAATGCATGAATATTCAGAAAACACAAGTATATAAAACTGATGCATCAATGATAAAACCAATTAATCATAATAGTCATCTTTATTCATCAGTACCGAGCATGATGCACAACGATTTTCAGTTAAAAGAAAATGATTGTTTTATTTTAATAGTTGTTTTATTTAAACTAGAGTAAATTACATTGATGATCCCTGTGGTTTGTGTCAAATTACACCGATCATCCCTAACTTTTTAAAATTACGATGGTCATCCCTATTTTTGAAACTATGCACACCTACAGTCCCTAGATTTATTAAACTTAACATAATACCGTTAACTAATTGTAATTGACCAATTTACCCTTTCTAAAATTATGGTTTTAATCCAAAATTTGGCACAAGTCTCTAAATATTATATTTTTTTAACACTCGCCATTCTTCAAAGCATTATATGGACTATATGGAGCTTCATTTTCATTCTATTCCTTTAACACCTACCATTATCAACTATCCAAAATCACCATATATTTTTCATTTACAAAATTGATTACAATTTGAAATGGCTATTCCGAAATCCACGCAAATCTACAAGGAACTTCACAACCAGATGTGACGGAATTGATACAGATGGCTTCCGGGAAATGGTAGGAATAAGAAAACATTCTTTGATTTTAATTTACCGTGTCTATGAAGATCTGGTGTTGTATGATTTAGAAATGGTAAATTGGTCAATTATAACTAGTTAACGGATTTAGGTTAACTTTAACAAACTTAGGGACTGTGGGTGTGTATAGTTTTAAAAATAGGGATGACCAGTGTAATTTTAAAAGGTTAGGGATGATCGGTGCAATTTAACATTTTTGAAACTATCCGTCCATCGGACGGGTCCTAAAACTAGTATTCTATAAATAAAAAGTCATAAACTCTTTATAATGTACTAGAAGTATACCCACGCAATGCTTAGTGGTGGATGATTTTTTAGAAAAATTTTAATTTGTAGTATACATAAAATTTGTAAACGTCGTCATTCAGTACATGCATCAAAAGATGATGGTGGTCGGCAGCTTGCTTCGCCGACCTCATGTTCTAGATTATCTAACACACGGGTATATAAAAAATGTGTTTGTTATTATTGTCAGAATAATTAAAAAATAAAAATGATTATGCAAGTTAATATATAAATAATATAATATGTACCTTAAGGGGACACATAAGATGCAATTAATGCACCAAATATTTATCTCGAAAAATGAATATCACATATTCCAATAAAAATGTTGGTACCTTTTTATTTTACAAGAATAATATTTGGTGCATTAATTGCACATTTGCACCTTATGTGTGCCCTTAGGGCATATATTAGACAACCCCAATAATATAAGGGATAAAATAAAATAATTAAAACAAATACAAACATAAAATTTCATTAATAATTAAAATAAAAGAGTACATTGAAATAAAACAAATGTAAAACAATTATTGTTAAACAAATGTAAAACTATAAGGGATAAAATAAAACTTTTAAATTATTGTTAATACCCTTTTGAAATTACTTAAATACTTCAAGGAGCAAAAGTATAAACATTATAAAAATTCATCTTCTTCATTAGAAAGTTGCATGTTTTGGACCGGCTCCTCCCAAACAATTAAAAAACATTACATTCAAAAAAATTGCAAAAGTCCGCTTCTCATGGTTCAGGTGGCGAAAAAGTAAAAAATAAAATATTTAAAAATCACCAACAAAAAACCAAGCCACGCTCCCCTCTCCATGTCTCTTCAGCAATTATCGTTGAACTATCCCATGCCGCAGCCATGCCGAGATAGTGGCGGTGGTTTGCCGCAACGACATCACTCATGCCTTGTGCCATACTGAATGAAGGCGTTGCCACCTCCTAATCCACTAATTCTCTATCCTAATGTCATCATTTGACTTTACCAAGTGTCGTGATCACATTGTTAAAAGGATTTTTAGGAAGATTTTTTAGGAAGATTTATCGTTACCCCACTACAACAAATATGTCATTTATATACACTTTTTCTTCACATTTTTGAATAAGTGTGTACAAATATATCAATTATTCACACTTATAAGTGTGGAAGTCAATTTGTAACACCAAATTTTTCCACGCAAGAGGAATCGTGAAGAAATTGGGTGTTACAAACTGATTTCCACACTTTTAAGTGTGAAAATATATGACATTTGTTCACACTTTTAAGTGTGAACTTTTTTCCACACATATATAAGTGTGAAAAAATTATAATTTTTCAAATTTCTTCACATTTTTAAATGTGATTTTTTTTTCCACATACATATATAAGTGTGAACAACTTAACAAATTTATTTATACTATTTAAAAGTGTGAAGAAATATGTATGGAAAAATGAGATATTTTTGTTGTAGTAACCAGAGTGTATATATATATGCAATGTACTTATTTACCGCTAAATTTATTTAAAGCAGAATAAGGGATGGTAAGTTGACAACTAAACTAGAGTGTGCCCAAATCAACACCATAATATTATTGAAAGAGTGCATGGCAAGAGGTCAACTTGTCCCTTTACTCACCTTATAAAACTTCAAATTCATCATCTCCATATCCCTCAACCAATCTCCAATTAATCTAAACAAACGCAAGGATCATACTCTCCAAATCAAGCCTTTTGAAAGATCTTTTTACCTTAATCTATCATCATGAAGATTATGCAAATAATCTTCATGATAACCATCACCATGATCACCATCACCATGGCCATCACCCTCACCATCAGCTCCACCACCACAACCAACAAACCATCTCTTGTTGCCACTAAGCACTTTCCAACAAGGTCTGTGAGTCGTTTTCTAGCTGAAAAACCACAAAACCCTAGGGGCGCCGCAGATCATTGCAAGGATGACAATGAGATTTGTTACATCTTGGAAGGCAAAAACTCGACTTGTTGCAATAACAAGTGCATGGATTTGAGTGAGGATAAACACAACTGTGGAGCATGCAAGAAAAAGTGTAAGTTTACGAGCTCTTGTTGCAATGGAGAGTGTGTGAATTTGGCATATGACAAGAGGCATTGCGGATCGTGTGGCACCAAGTGTATGCCTGGTGGATATTGTATATACGGTCTTTGCAACTACGCGTAAACATCGTCATATCATTATTCAATCTTGATCCTGATTTAATCGTTAATTATTCGTGCATATGTGATACTAATATAATAAAGACCTTGTTTGTCATGGTCAACACAAAAAAATGTTGTTAATTTATACTTAGACTTAATTTCTATCATTTGGACCTGTGTTATTTTCAAGATTTCTAGTAACAAAAAAATGTATAACTATGTTATTGTGAAAAGTCACTGTTCAAGAGCTTGGGCCAATTTTGCTCATTTTTGATTAATTTTTGTTTTGTGTCTCTAATTAATGTTAAGATTTTCCATAGCCACATGGAATATTTGATGCTTTCACAAATAATGACCGATATTATGGGCGTAAAATGAGATAATATGACGTGCATTTGTTGTTCAATCTTTGCTTTATTCCAATTTGAAGGTTTCCCTTGAAAAATGGTCGGCTATATATATATAAACACTAGTTTTATATATATTTCTTGTAAAACACCCTTTTGTGTTGGTCGGAAAACTTTTAAAAAGTTTGGGACGCGTTTAGTTGGAGAAAACACCCTTGTTTTCCATTTTTGTTTTCTAAGAAAACATGAAAAACAGAATACGCAATCAAATTAAAATTTTTAAGAAAAATTTTCCACGAAAATGGAAAACACCATTTTTCATTTCCATTTTCCATCTGCCCCTTCCCATTCCCTCCACATCTCCAATATATATTCTAGTTTTCTAAAGTGCAAAATGAAATTAGCATATTCTAATTTTGAACACGTTTTCATAATTTTCATTTGTTTTCTAGAAATTGAAAATCCTTTTCATTTTCTAGAAAATTAAAAATGGAAAACTATAAAACATTTTCTACAACTAAATGCGCCCTTAGCAATCATGATTCTATATTAAAACTCATTTCCAATTTATTAGACGTAATTTTTGAATATATTCAATCTCTTGGTAGTGTTTGTATATAAACTTGACCGACAAAAGGTCCATGGTTTACTTAGAAAAGAAAAATAATTTGTTAAACTTAACTTATAAATAATTTACAAATACATGTCATACTATTCAAATAAAGTTTTTTCTTTCTCTTATTTATCTCTTTATAAAGAATTGAAATTATAACAACTTTACACTAATATCCTTCTGAACAACATTCTTTGATTTCAATTGATGGTTCTCATCGAACTAAACACGTACGTTTTGATGGATATCTTAGAGCTTTTTAGGGCCGGCAAATGAACTTCAGAGGCCTTGTGAGGCATTACAAAAGAGTCTTGATAACACGAAAATTGTGCTGACCAAACATTTTATTTCAATAATGTGTATCAGATCCATTTTAATCGGTATTGTTACCAAATTTCTAGCACTCCTTGTAATATTGTGAGCCATAAGTAGCAAAATTCAACATCTTAGGTTTAAATATAGTTGTCACGGTAACGGAGACAAAGTTATAATAATGTGGCTTAAGTTTTGCTATTGTTTCACAGTTATTTGAGACTCTATCTAACAATTGTTTTTTTTCATCTGAGTTATTTATTATCCAAAGATTATAAGAACTTAAATATTCGGTGCTACTGTTACAGAGAAAGGATAATAATAATATCCTCAATTGTGAACTATTTGAAGCTTTAAATGGAGTTTTTTTTTTTTTAATTTGATGTAGTTTCGGTAAACTATTTGTACATGTTAAAGTAAGTTTTTCTACGTCCATAATACATTTCTTGAATATATCAAAAGATGTGTCATAAGAGTATCAATTGTGATAAACACGCCCTAAAACGATCAAAGACGCTATATTAGTGCCAATGACACGACATTTACCACTGATTCATCTTTATATCACACGTATTTGGATCTATGTGTGTGTTACAAGAGAAAAGGGATGCTAAACATATCCTGCTCCGAACACACCGAGTTCAACGTTAATGTTGATGGGCAGTGATGGCATCTTCGAAGACGACGAAGATCGATCCACATGGTGCTTTAATCAAGTTTTCATTATTTGAAGGACTATTTGTGCAATAACTTTATACTCAAAGGGGTTAACCATAAAACACATTCCTTCCAAAATCCTCCTGCTTTTCTGTTAAACCCAAAACCCCATTTCCTTCCTTCCCTCCCAATCACACTCTTATCTAATACTAAATGACTTCATCATCATCATTCTCACTACTCACTCAAATCCCTCTCCCGCCAATACCAGACAGCCACGTCACTCACCGGAGCATCACTCTCAGGCGAACCGTCGTTTTCCCCACCAAGAAATGGCGGTGTTCAGTCTCTTCCGGTCAACCACCACCGTCGAGCCATCGAAAATCCAAGAACCCAGAATCCGGAATTGACCCAGTTGGATTTTTGTCAAAATATGGAATTTCACATAAGGGTTTTGCTCTTTACCTCCGTGAAAGGTGTGTTACTAAATCAAAATTTTGATTTTTTTTTTTTTTTTGTGCTGTATATTATATTTTTTTTAAAGGATAAATGACCCTATCGACCGGTCCAACAACCAATATGAGAGAATGTAAATTACGCAATTTGAACTCCAAACATCCGCTTTGTTATTAGTGTAGAAAGACTTCATTTTTATTTTTTTGATTTAAGAATTATGTCTATTGTAGAACATTGGGGTTCTCTTTGGGGAAAAAAATTGTGATTTTAATGCACTAGAATGTAACCGTCTTGTCACATTTTGCTATTGTGTATATCCAACTTTAAAGACTTCAGTGTTGTATGGATCAAACTTTTTTGTTATTGTTATTGTATGTATCACGTGCCCGACATCACGTTACCTGTATTTTTGCTGCCGTGACAGTCATATAAGTTGATATGTTATCAAAAGTGCTCCCACCATAGGTTTACAAGAGGTTATGTACACATAATAAAATTGAATTGAAAGTATGATACATATTAATAAACAATATTGAAGCTTCATACAAACTATAGCAAAACATGACAACTTAAATACATTTTGGTGCACCCAATCTAAAAACTTTGCAAGGCTTTGTTATTTTTGAATATTATAATTTTGTTTAATATGTTTTGGATATTTGTTATAAATGACAGATATAAGTCTCTCAAAGACCTAAAAGATGAGATCTTGAAGCGCCACATTGATTTTAGAGACATGGCTTCTGGGTTAGTTCTACAATACATTTCTTCATGTTTGTAGTTCAGATTTTTCTGTGTGTGCCGTGTTTAATGTTGGATGTGTGTTTTGAAGGTGATTATTGCAAACTGTTTACATTTGGTTATGGTTATCTAGTTATATAGGTCAAACTATGTGTTTTCGAAAGATCATGATGATACTAGTTGCAATGAAACTAATTATCAAACTATAGCGTGAAATTAGTTGTATATACTTGTTTTATTGTAAAGTTAACCGTTACATCATTAAAGAATCAGAATTTACCGAACCTTAACTCCGTCAAAGTCATTTGTTATTACAACTTCAATAAAAGTACATCTGAATATTAGCTCATGCACCATGATTTATCATGGTTAATTATCTTAAGGTGGTGTTTGTTTAGAAGTTAATTAACTTAATGAGTAATTGTCTTAATACAATAAGTCATAAGGGTTTGTTTGTTTTGAACTTAATCGATAAAGTATGACTAACTGAAAAGTCACAAATATACTGCTTTATCAAATAAGACATTGATTTTCAGTATTTTTCTTTTACTATTCAGCACATAAAACAAACAAAAATGCCTATACAAAAACCTTCTTATCAAAACTTGGAGAAGCAAGTAAGAACTTGCTGCTTGAATACCGATGATTGAGATAAATCTAAACTAACCTTATTCATCCCTATTTTAATCAGATAAGTATTTAATTAAGATTGTTCAGTCCATACTACTGACATTTAAAGAACATTAAAACACTCATAAATTTTCAGTTTTCAGTTTTTTGTTGATTCTTTCTTGTTTGTTCTTTGTACCAGATTCGAGCTGTTAGGAATGCATCGCCATGTGCAACATCGAGTGGATTTCATGGAATGGGCACCAGGTTTTCCATCATACTGGGACTGTGATCCATATTTCTCTTTAAAATGGCTTCTACATAGTAGATGTGGCAGTTTTGACCTGTTTACTTATAAATAGGTTAATTTGGATAAATTGGAAAAAATAAAATAAATTCATACCCTAAAATGAAACAAGTCAGAGGAGTCAAAAAGGTTGAAAGTTACCCAACGTGTATTGCTAATGCATAAAACCTTCTAATTCTAAACTATTTTATTAAAGTTATTTGATTATTATTGAATAATGTTATCTTTGTAATATTTGACTCACTAATTGCTTTAATGGAACTTCAGAAAATGAAAGAAAGTGTTTGGGGTTAAGCAATCTGTACAAAAGTTACTCGTTTTGATTTCAAACTCATTTGACCCATTTTTCAACCTGTCTGATACTCTGATTTGCCCAATTTGCCACCTCTGCTACTTCTAATGTTGGAAATTGCTCAGGTGCGCGTTACTGTGCAATTGTTGGAGATTTTAACGACTGGTCTCCTACTGAAAATTCTGCACGCGAGGGACATTTTGGGCACGATGATTACGGCTATTGGTTCGTAATTCTTGAAGACAAATTAAGAGACGGAGAAGAACCGGATGAACTCTACTTTCAGCAGTACAACTATATCGATGATTACGATAAAGGTGATACCGGATCGACCGCTGAAGAAGTTTTCAAGAAAGCAAATGATGAGTACTGGGAACCTGGAGAAGACCGCTTCATAAAATCCCGTTTTGAAATCATTGCTAAATTATATGAGCAAATTTTTGGTCCAAATGGGCCGCAAACGGAAGAGGAATTAGAAGATATACCAGATGCTCAGACACAATATAAAAGGTGGAAGGAAGAACATAAAGATGACCCTCCTAGTAATTTACCATCATATGATGTGATCGATAGTGGAAAAGAGTATGACATTTTTAAGGTTATAGATGATCCTGTTTCACGAGCTAAATTCCGGGCTAAAAAGCCTCCGATTGCATATTGGTTTGAGACTCGTAAAGGGAGGAAAGCTTGGCTTAAAAAGTATGCACCTGCTATTCCTCATGGAAGCAAGTATAGAGTGTATTTTAACACCCCCAATGGGCCTTTAGAACGGATTCCGGCTTGGGCTACTTATGTGAATCCAGGTAATGTATTCTGTTATATTTAAGTCTTTTGGTTGTTGTTATGTAGGGTGACATGGTGACATAGTAGGGCTGTAAACGAACCGGCCGAACACGAAAGGGACGTTGTTCATGTTCGTTAATTAGTTAAACGAATGGTTCACGAACAAATAGTCGAACGTAGAACTGTATTCATGTCCGTTCATTTGTGCTCATGAACGGACGTAAATGAAGGTAAACAAACACAAATTAACTAATATATTACTAGAAACCTTACGATGTAAATTAAACATTACAAAAATATCCAAATTGTTAGATTAAGTTATAGATATCTCAAAAGATAACGTCTATAACTCTATATGCCATGCGATGATGCGAATATAAATGCATGACATAAACGAACGAATGTTAATGAACAAACTATCGAATGTTTACAAACAAATAATCGAACATTCTCGAACATAAATGAACGAACAAGAGCTATGTTCATGTTCATTCATTTAGTTAAATTAACGGATTTTTTTTTGTTCATGTACATTCGTACAAGTGCTGTTTATGAACGGTTTGTTGAATGTTTAGTTCATATACAGCCCTATGACACAATAGATAGGCTCTGAATACGAAAGTATTTCAGCACGTCTTGTAGGATTACTATATGTTGAGGTCACTCGTTGACTTATTATGGGGTCAATTTTTTGGTTGTGATGGATCAAATGGGTAATATAAAGTTTTTAGCTAATATGCAAATGGAAATGCGGCTAACAGCCCGAAAGTCACCAAAGTGTATTCTAATGCATACAACCTACTAAAGTGAAATACAATCTACTAAGATAAAAATCATGCAGTTTGGATAAAATTTGTATTTTCGGTCCGCAAACATATTTTAGGCCGAAGGCTGGGTACCACACATTTTCCATGATGTTACTGTTCCATAAATGTGTTGGTCAGTGGCTTAATCTGTTCCACATCATTATGCTAATTTTCTGATATTATTTACTGTCATGACTTGTTCATGCAGAGGCTGATGGAAACCAAGGATATGCAATCCACTGGGAACCGCCTCCAGAGTCTACATATACATGGAAACATAAGAAACCAAAAGTTCCCAAATCTTTGCGTATCTATGAAGCACATGTTGGTATTAGTGGATCTGAACCAAAGATCACGTCTTTTAGTGAGTTCACTGAGAAGGTTAATTGTTCGTATGTTTAGTCACTGTCTTATTTTATTTCATAATATTCTTTCCCTTTTCGGGACGCTAAATAGCATCTGAATACTTAATATTGTTAGGTTCTCCCTCATGTTAAGGAAGCCGGATATAACGCAATACAGTTAATTGGGGTTGTTGAGCACAAAGACTATTTTACTGTTGGTTACAGAGTGAGTTTGATCTTCAACTCTCTTTTTTTTTGGTATTTTGTTTTTCACATTTTTATTCAACTTCTCTGAGGAAATTTCAACCAATTTACTCATGAATGGGTCAATTTTGTTGTTTTTAATCTCACAGAAATGGTTTAGCTGAAGAAAACGTGTCAAATGTAGGTTAAAAGTCACTCCAACTGTATCATTTATGTGGAAAACCTCCTGAATCACTTTATTCAAAGATTCAGATTAGTATTGTAGCTATAAGAATTTTAGAAACATATCTAATGCATTGACCATTAATTAATAAGTTAAGGAATGGACAAATAGTGTTTTGGGTCAACCCGACCCATACTTGACATGAATTCATTGCAACCTTAACTCATTTTGACCTGTTATGAGACCCACTGATGTCAATGCAGGTAACCAATATGTTTGCTGTCAGCAGTCGATATGGGACACCTGAAGATTTCAAGCATTTAGTTGATGAAGCACATGGTGATCACAGAATGCATAAAACATTAGAATTTATTGTTGATTGTGCATTGACTTTTGTGTATATCATGTCAGCATAATTGATCTTTCTTATGATATAGGACTCGGGTTGCTCGTCTTCATGGACATTGTTCACTCTTACTCAGCTGCAGATGAGCTGGTTGGATTATCACTCTTTGATGGATCAAATGACTGCTATTTTCATACCGGTAACACGTTTCAATAGCATTAATACTTTAAATTTGAAAAGGATACCCATTTATCTTGATGGGATTTGAGGCTGGGTAAACTGCAATAAGATGTTATATTGTTATGTACTTTCTGCTTTTTATTTTAGTTTGTTTTTGTTTGATGGACCACGCATAACTTTTGAATGAACACTTTTAAGTATGGTTATGGAATCAGATAGATTACCAAATATGCATACTGATTGGAGTCTCCAATTTTCTCTTGTAGGTAAGCGAGGACATCATAAGTTTTGGGGTACAAGAATGTTTAAATATGAAGACCTTGATGTTCTTCATTATTTGCTCTCCAACCTAAATTGGTAATTGTCAAATGTCATTGTTGTTCATTAACTTCTACATTTGCAGTGCCTTATTTCTTATTTTTGAAAATAGTATGTCCAAATCACCTACCTTCTAAACAATCTTTCTCATTTTATAGGTGGGTAGTGGAGTACCATGTTGATGGTTTCAATTTTCACTCTCTTGCATCAATGATGTATACGCACAATGGGTTTGCCTCATTTACCGGTGATATGGAGGAGTAAGGCTTCCCTGATCCTAATATTTTTTCATATAGCAATAAGAGAGCTACATAATATGTCAACAAGAGGGGGAAAAAAAGGGGAGAGGGGGGAAATTGGTTACATGCATAACCAGGTAACCATTTTTAAATCAATTTCTATTTGCTGTAACCATCTTCTCCTTTACTAGAGAAAGCCCAAATATTTTCTGCAACTGTTTAAAATTTCAAAACTTCTGCTAACTCCCTCAAAATTTCAATGTTTCTGGTATAGTTTTTGAAAGTTTAAGGGTTTATTGTGGAAACAAAGTTGGTTACCTGAAATAGAAATTAGACCAATGTTGCTTATTTTTAATGCAATTAACCTTACTTCTAATACTAATATCTCACGCATAACTACATACATTGCCTTACCTTCCTTTATTTCAGGTTCTATAACCAGTATGTTGACAGGGCCGGCTTATTATACCTCATCTTGGCAAATGAGATATTGCATACTCTTCATCCTAACATAATAACTATTGCAGAAGATGTAAGTAACTAAAGTTTGGTGGTTTATTAATCTTGAAAAACAGGCAAGTGTCGTTTAATTTGGATTGATTGACTAGGCAACACTTTATCCTGGATTATGCGAACCTACTTCCCAAGGTGGGTTGGGGTTTGATTATTTTGTGAATATGCGTGCATCAGAAATGTGGTTGTGGTTTCTTGAGAACGTTCAAGATTCCAATTGGAGCATGAGTAAGGTTTGCATTACTTAGCCATCAGAACTTCTCTTTTGTTAGATTTGGGAAAATGGGCGGGCGTTGTGGGTTAGTTAACAGATTATAAATGGTCCCAGTCGTTATCGTTCCATCAGGTTGGGTTTTATCCAAACATTTTAGTTTTGTTTATCTGAATAATTTTTTTTGGTAAAAGGATTACCCAGGTTTTGTTTATCTGAATAATTAGTGTCTAATGTAGGACTACAAAAGTTTCAACTTTTGAATAATGAGCTATTTATATATTTTGTTTGACCCATTGATGCATTTGACTGATTGAAGATAAAACTCAACTTGAATTGACCCATTCAGAAGTAAATAGGTCGAACTTCCTAGCTATATGCATTGTGATTACTTGTATTCTGTTATCTCTTCATTTGAAATCTCAATATTTGTTTCAGATTGTGGAAACGCTTGTAGGGATCAGCGGAAGCTCTGATAAAATGCTTTTATACACTGAAAACCACAACCAGGTAAATCTTGGGTTTCTTAAGTTCTCATTAGTTGCCTTTTCTAACATTCATGTGTAAATGAATTGGCAGTCCATATCTGGAGGGCGATCTCTTGCTGAGATATTGTACGGTTCAACCTTAGAGCAGTCGCCGGTAATGAATGACTCGTTGCTCAGAGGTTTTTCTCTGCATAAGGTTGGTTTAGTAACTAGGGACCAAAAAATTGAGGTGGCAAGATGGGCGGGTTGGATAATGGGTGAAACATGTTACTTTTTGTATAGGTAGAAATGGCTTGCGTTGAACTCTAAATTCTTTTTTGTCCACAGGTTATATTTTTAGAATTATGCTTAAATATTGATTACAAAAGCAAAACTATTACAATAATAAACTACATTTGTTTATAAAAAATTATTTAGGACGTTGTATACATTATAGGCTTGGGTGACGTTTGGTTGGACCCATTAGAAGTGTGTCTAGTTTGGTACTTTGGTTAAGTTTTATAATTTGATCCATTTCCAGTTTAGCTATAAATTTTATTGGACCCGCTGCAAAACCACTATTAAAAGACAATCTGGTCATTCATAAGTAATTCCCAACTCTACCATAAAAGAAGAAAATGGTGTAATTTAAGTATTGACACTCACATATTCCATTATATAGATGATCAGATTAATTACTTACACAATTGGTGGCCGTGCTTATCTGAACTTCATGGGAAATGAGTTTGGGCATCCGAAGGTGAGATTATCCGATCTCTTTATTATTTCTCTCTATAACTCCCGAGTAAATGCAAGTTATGAAGGTTGTTATTATGTTTGATAGCGGGTGGAATTTCCTATGTCAAGTAATGATTTCTCGTTCTCGCTCGCTAACCGGGATTGGGATCTACTAGCTAAAAAAGGGATTCATCAAGATCTGCTTTCCTTTGATAAGGTACCTATTTTCTTGAACCAAACACGACTGTTAATGGAACCCACTTATAGGTAAATAGGTCAATTTAGGATGTACTTTGCCCTAACGGGTCATACTGGTAAAATGTAGAAGATTCGCTAAAATAGAAATGGGTCAAATGTCACCCACAGTTTATTCATAACGCATGAAATCTGCTAGCATTTTTTGTTTCTTAAATAAGATTACTGATGTATCATTCCAAAACATTAACTGTTTATAGAGTTCAAGAAAAAAAAAACAAAAAAGTGGTATCAATTAACCGTACTAAAATAACCCTTTCTGACCCGAATCGCTTACATCTTTTACAGGACATGATGAACTTGGATAAAACAGAAAAAATAGTTTCAAGATGGCTTCCTAATATTCATCATATCAATGACCCTAATATGGTGAGGACCTTATTGTTTATGTTTGAATAGTTTTTAGTTTAGTCAGTTGATTACAGAATACTAAAATGATCTTTTACATGGGCATAGGTGATATCATATTTGCGAGGCCCGTTTCTTTTTATTTTCAACTTTCATCCCACAAATACATACGAGAGATACAATGTAGGCGTGGAAGAAGCTGGAGAATATCAAGTATATATACCGTTGTTCTTTTATGTTTTATATTTTTCGTGTTTTGTATTTTCTATGGTTACGTGATCTCTTTTTACGTGGACACAGGTTATCCTGAATACGGATGAAAAGAAGTACAGTGGTCAAGGATCAATGTTACAGGATCAGTATGTTCAAAAAACCATGAGTAGAAGGTAAGCCAATGACATGTTTTTCTTTGTTAAAACAACAGGTCAAAGCAGGTTTTGTGCAGAATCAATGTTGTCAATATTTCCAGTTTTCATAACAAACTATACTAAATACAATTATAATACCTGTTATACAAATAAAGATCCAATTTTTTCCGGGAATTGTAAATACCTGAAACAAATTTTGGGCGATTTAAACCATTTAATCCATTTTCCATTTAAGTAAATGAAATATAACCAAATTGACACACATTTTTACAAAGATGCTAAAAGGTTTTAACAGTTGACCCGCCTGGCCCGTTCTTTCTTCGTTTTATCTTATTTTAAATCTCCTGTTAGCTTTAGAATATAACCCATGGTGACTCATTATTATATATGTGGATTTTAATTGCATCATCTATAGCTACCATTGATATTTGAATTGTTAAACTTTTTGTGGTGCAGAGTTGACGGCATGCGTAACTGCCTAGAAGTACCATTGCCGAGTAGAAGCGCCCAGGTTTATAAATTAACCCGGATTTTGAGAGTGTGAACATTTCGAGCCGGCAATATTTATAGATTATCAATATTTCAAGCAAACAGGCCTTTTATGCCAATGTGCTAACTGTCAAATGCAAGTGCTCACAAGGTACCATTAGTGTGCCTATTTTGTGCTGGGTCATCTTTGTTTGACGTCGAAGGTCAAACTTGTATTTAACTACTGTTTAGTACTAGTTCTTTCTTTGTATTTATATTACTTATTGCCCCTTGTAATGTAACATGTAAGACCCTATTCATGGATGAAAATATCCGGTTATTGGTTAAATGTCTAAAACTCCAATGCATCCACAATTGTAACCCTAAACCTATTTACTTTGACCCACATATTCTGTCTTTCTAAGTACATTGCATAACCAACTTGATAGCTCATATTTGACCGCCACAGTGATGGATTTGCAACAGCCAGATGATCCCGACCGTACAAGTCAACACGTGTCCTCTGGTTCAATCTTGTATTCCATATAATGTGCTCCCATACGTTGGCTGGTTTACCAAAATAGTTATTGGACACCCATTCAAAGCCTAAAGGCGTAATCTGTATCAGTACTGCCCCTTTGGGTAAAAACTCTTCATTTGTTAGCCTAGCTATATGAGCGCCTACCATAACGCTGCATGAGTTTACTAGCTTTGAAAATTTCTTCAGGTCCGATCGACATATTCTTCTCTGACCAATCTCTTTGTCCATGTTAATGATGTATTGTTTTTATAAAGAAAGGCTGTTAAGTATTATTAATGTATTAATTAGATGTATTGTTTCTATCGTCCATGTGAATATCTGATATATATATATATATGTTCTGAAAAAGGTTCAGGCTTTTGTTTGTGCGTGTGTGTTTCTTTTTCTTTTTAGGACTACAGGAGAGGTGGTTGCTGCTGATATATATATATATATATATATATATGAGAACCATGTTATGGGTGTTATTTAGTTTCTTTGTGTCTGTGTTTGTATATGTCATTTCAAAAGTGTTGTTCATTTATTTTGCTAAGGTTGGCTTATTATTTTGAATATAAAAATATATTTTTTGAAGTATTGTTTGTATTTGTTGAAGAACTGAAAAAGAAAGTAGTTGCATTATGAATGGAGATGGAGCCAATACAGTACAAATGATTGCTGCTGATGTATTATTAATTTTGTATTGTTTTTATAAAGAAAGGCTGTTAAGTATTATTGATTGCTGCTGATATTCGTGAATATCGGGAGGTCTAGCATACGTTGTCTTAACCGGGTCCAGGCCCACCATAATATGTCTAGGGTAGGACTCGAACCCCTGACCTCTTGTGAGGAAAGAGATCTCCTTGCCACTAGACCATTTGGTGATGGTTTGCTGCTGATCTTAATGATGTATTATTATTATTGGGTTGTAATCATTTGCACATGAAAATTTGTGTGAAAATGAGGGGACAAATCTCAGCCACACATTTCCCCTTTGTCTCTCCTTTTTTTGGTATGTATTTTTATTTTTATTTTTTTTATTTTTTATTTTTTGATTTTTTTTTTATTTTTTGATTTTTTTTTAACAAAAACCCATTCAAAAAAAAAAAAAAAAATCTATGGAGACGGTACGGGCGTAGCCCTTAATCGAACGGCTACGCCGTTCCGGGGGGCTTCGCCCTTACCGGTCGTAGAC
>JAOXNX010000028.1:14193265-14204183 GCA_028566075.1 Solidago caesia
TATTTAGTTGTAAAACATTTAATTATATAAATGATTAAGTAAATAAAATACAAAAATAATATAAATATGGAAATGTTAAAAAATTTAAAATTTAAGACAATATCCATTTGCTTTATAAAGTAGTATATATATATATATATATATATATAAGCAACTTAAGAATGATAAATGTACATAACAAAAAAAGGATCATCATGTCCTTAAAGGAGTTGCTATATATACACGTCCAAGAAGTCTAAGAGCTTCAAGAAGAGTACCCTTAAACCTATTTACATCCACCCTTATATTTTGCTTATCCAAATACATTTCCTTTCCAACATAATACCCTTTAGCAAATACGGATCCTGGATCCGAAATTACTGGGTCGTTACGTGGGTAAGAGTCGATGAGCGAACTCTCATCCGGTCCAATCTTGTAATCCAAGTAATGCAACCCCATCCCGACCGCGGGTCCACCAAAGTAAACCGAAGAAGGCCACTCCAAAGCTAGTGGCACCACTTGTACCACCACCGCACCCGATGGTAAAAACACTTGGTTTGTTAACCCGGCACCGTGAGCCCCAACTAGGACGCTGGCCGTGTTCACTAACTTTGCAAATCTATCCAAATTTGACATCTTTTTGTTACTTCTTACTACCACAACCTCAAACCCTAATTCTTCCATCATGTCCACCATTTCGTCTTCATTCAAAAAAAGCCTCGTTTTTCTACGAGAAATGAGGATTAACGTGGGTGTTGTAGATCCTGTACTTGTAACATTCGTGATCTTTAAACCGTATGTTGTTTGGAGGAACTTCTTGAACTCTAACATGGAGTTCCCTTTAGGAACTTCAGAAGAATTTATGGATAAATAGCTATGGAATTTGAGACCAACAACAGCTCCAGGAAAGCAATGAACACTCGTGTTTATAGTCGGATTTAACACGTTGTAATGCGATAAGCTAGAAAAAATGTGTCTGTATTTCGTAACAAAAGAAGGGTTGTAATCAACGAGAATGAACTTAACGTGCGATTTGAAGAGGCGGGTAGTCATGAATAATGGGATTATCATCTCATTGAACTCGTGAAATAAGTTTCCAGCGAATCCACCAGATGAGAACAACACTGCCGGAATCGTATAGTTATACTCACAATATATTTTCGGACTTTGTGGTGATTCTTGGAAGAAATTGACCGGAGTAACATTTTTCAAGAGTTCAAATTGTGCCCATGCATATGGTCGAACTTGTACACCTTTTACTTCATCTTTAATTGAAAAATTGGTACTCTTTGTCGAACTTAATTGTCTAGGCATATAAATGTTCATTGTTTCGGTATCGATCTTTACAGGGTTACTTGCAACACAAACTAACAAGTGCACGGTCGAATCACAAGCAAAGCCGGTTGTTTCGAGCTTTTGTAGATCATCAGGATCACCTGTAATGCAACGAACAAGCGCAATACGTACATTTAACTTCAACTATATATATATGGAGACATTGTGTAGATGCATGTTTGTTTTCTATATTTTCGTATTTCAAATAAAACATTAGAGATATGATTTTTGATTGACCGTTTCATCGAACATAATTTTATATGTTATTACGTGTAAAAATACAAATATATAGGTTAGAGTTTTACCCCTTTTAATATTAAAAATGGCCCCAGATAAATCCATTATCTTGCTGGCAGATATTTGTCTTTTAGAGATTATTGCTTGTATAATCCAAATTTCTAGCTAAATAAACTTGTCATTTTCTTTCCAACTAAACGATCATTATAACATATATTAACTAAATTAACCATTCTAAATAGTGTTGGAAATGCCGGCGATGTCATGAGTGGTGGTGGTGAATTCTGGTGGTGGTGATGGTGGCGGCGGCCTAGGACCGATCTATTGATAGTTAAAGGTATGAACATAAGCACATTGAAACTTCCTCTTATAATATAAAAATTAAGTTGAAGTTATTTATATATATAACGACTGAATGTACATCATATAAATATTTTCTTGTGACAATTTAAAGTGCATGCATACACTTTTTGAAAAGCCTAATTCGCAGCGATGATAGTGATAATAGTGACGAGGGAGGAGAGGAAAAATGAAAACGAACCTATAAGCGATTTAAAGGATAGTTGCAAAGTATCTTCAAAAATAACAACTTCTTCCATCGTATCATTTAACTTCAACAAATTTCTTGTGCCTGCATAATATAAAATGCATGAAATAAATGTTGTGTATTCAACAAAATTACATCGCATATATATAACAAACTGAGAGTACGACAACCGGCGAAAACTTAAAACTTACCAAGCCAAAGCTTGATGGGATCGAATCCGAAGGATTGGGTATAAAACAAGTAGATGAATGTAAGTAAACCCATTATTTGAGTTGCACCACAAACCACCCTTCTTCGATGCCCCTCCATTATTTCAAGAAAAGAAAGATTTTGATCTAAATAGAAGTAGCCAAAAGGAGAAAAGGATCACTCGAAACAAGAAGGCTTATAATACCTCCATATATATATATATAAATCCAAGAAAGTTGGGCCAACTTTTATAGTTTTATCAATAATTAAGGGGTTAATAAATTTCCGGTCGCTTTCAACTTCACTTCTACACTTCTATAATTCTATTTGTATGGTGGGAAATAAAGATGTAAAAGGTGGTGGTGTTTTGTAATGGACGCCCATGTGACCTTGTAATTGTTGCAATCACATTTATTTTTTTTTGGTTTTTATACTTAAAAAAAAAAGATTTTTCATCAAGTAAATATTTAAAATGAAAGACTGAAAGAGCCAAAGTTGGTAGAGGCCCATATCTCTTCGGGAAAAGTTTAGGGTTCAATCCCACATAGATGAATTTAAGATTATTTAGGGTAGTTTAGGTGTAAAAGTATAATTGCCGTTCAAAAAATATATATATTTAAAGTGAAAGACATTAACAATTATTTGTCAAACTTGCTATATAGTTCAATTTAGAGGAATCTTGATCAATAACTTGTTAACTTTTAGTCATTCATAACAAAACATGCTTTATATAACAATATGCTTTTAGTCATTCCTTCAATTTTAGTCTTCGACTTTAGCCGAATATTCTATGTTCGCTGATTAAGGGTAACTCGATGGTGAACTTACTTAAATCTTTATCTTTGTTAACTGGTAGTCTAGTACGAGTCTTGAGACACTAGGTTAAATAATTATATATACATGTTAAAAACATTACTTATAAGAAAATTGACTGCTACTCTTTGTAGTATTATTATTAGATTAGAGTAGAATTTGATGCATATGAGGCATCTCCATCGGATTGGGCCAGTCAATTATTCATATTCATCTTATTTTTATCCTTTTATTATAATTCTTTTTGTCGATTTCTTTTTTAATTGTTTATGTATTGTTTGTATCTCAACTATTTGTGTCTTCCCTTTTGTTTGATATACAAATATCATCGGTTACTTGTTTATTTAAATTCATATTTTATATTTAGCTGATGGAGTATTAGATATACCATATAGATATGTACTAAGAATTCAACACAAAACAACATAAAAAGTAAGTCCTTCCCATTACAAGTTTTTAATGATCAATTGTAATTTATTTATTTTTTTTACGATAAATTTGGGTTCAGTGGCATTGTCTTTTCATATATCCAACTATAATTTTAGGAGAAATCCAAGACCTCAAAGTCTCAAGTTTCCCTAACTACCAATTCATTTATTGATGTTGGTATGATCAATTGTAAAATGATGTGCACAAAGTCACAAACTCACAAACCCCTTGTCCTAAGCTATCGGTACAACCCGAATGGTTTATTGTTTTACAAGGAATCTTTAATGTTTTTGATATGCCATTGAGGAACGTGTCTCCTCGAGACACTTGTTTGAATGACAAGTGTCCTGCTCGTTGTGGTTCATTGTTTAGAATGGTCTTGGATAGAGGATCTTAAATTCATAATATTCTACGGGTTGACAATAAGGAAAGAGCACTAGTAGTAAAGCACAAATATATAGTTTTACCAGGTATCTTTGATGTTTAATGTTTTTGATATGCCATTGGGGAATGTGTGTTTACTGTTTTCTTGTACATGTTTTTTCTTTGTTTAAAGTGAATACAAAAGAAATATGTAAACAGGTTAATGGATAATGGATGAGGTTTCTTCTGTTCATGTTATTCGAAAAGGATGAGTCTTAACTCAAATATACATAAGCTAGCCAAAGTATGCCCATGACCGTTTCAAAACTCTTTATATAGAGGTTAAACTGAGATCTCTTGTGAAAATATCTGAACACTAGACCGTCTTGGTATTCGAATTAGCCATAAGTAGAAACATCTGGCCATGGAAATAACCAGTTATTGTTTGATTTGGATTTTAATACATGCATTTGAGAGATTTTGTTTTTGATATAAAGGTACTTTGGTTTGCATCTGCATCAACAGGGAAAATATGATCTATTGCTACATAACGGTAGATATTTTATTGATCATGATTCATGCATGAATTGCAATAACCTTCAGACTATAAATTACTGTAAGACGCTAACATAGCCAGCTTTAAACAAAACTTCAATAACCCCCAAAGGGCAGCTGAACTTAACATTACAAAGAACACTGGTGAATCTCGCTGTTGGTGCCCTTCGTGTTAAGCCACGGCATTCAGATTCCCTTTCCACCAACCAAAAAGAGGACAGGCCCCATATTTACAGATATTGCCTATTATACTGTCTTAATATTACGTCGCCTACCAGAACCAGATCAAGAAGAGTATCTCTTACTTGCTGTTACGCCCAAGGCAATCATTAGGTGGCCACGAAAAATGGTTCAGTTTCTTGAATATTCATTTGAGGTCATTGGGTGCAAGGGAAATGGTCCACATCAACATACTTTCTAACGTGATCCACAAATATAATCTACAGTAACACACCATTAACATAGTTTTCAAACAAAACCACAACTAATACCAACACAAATCTGCAGGTTCATTGGTTTCTTACTATGAAAATACTTCAAACAAGAGAGCATATACTGTATTAACATAAAACAAGTTAAGACGATTGAATCCTATGTGAAGTTTTAACAGAATCTCAAAGCTCAACATCAACATAGTCAAACATAGATAACAACCAGCTTCAGCAAAGTTCAACCGACGTTTCTACAGCACATACCCTGGATCACAGAGTATTCTACATCCAGAAGTTGCCAGAGTTGCCTCCAGTTTGGTGCAGCATTGCATCTATCTCATCACCTTCTTCCATTTCAAGCTGAAACAAGACATATCAGATGTCAGCGATTAAGGTGCCAACATCATCCCGTTTACACAAACAGATCAGATTGGGTAGTATTTTAGTGGTAATGGCACAAGACTTAAGACTGACATGATCAAATATCGAACAAGTCAAATTGATCAAGTAAACGGGTCAAAAGTCGTTTTAATATTTAATTCTGATGCAGATATCTTAAATAGTTCAATTTTAAAGTAATTATAATATTATTCTAATAAGTAATAACAAAGTTTTTGTAATTATGATTAATACATTAACTGTTGACAAACTTCAAATAACTCAAAGCAGAAGCGATGGTGGGGCGCCCAGTCCATCTTAACCGGCCTAAAGTCTGTTGTTTGACCTGTTACCCAGCCCAATCATTTTCGCTGACACTGGTCAGCAAAGTCAGATGAAGAGTACATGTAACAGACAAGGGTTGAACACGCGGGTAGAAATGTCAGCGTTTTTTTTGTTTGTGTGCGTGTGTGAGAGAGAGAGAGAGAGAGAGAGAGAGAACCTCGTCAGGAGTCTGCTCCCCTCGAAGACGACGACCATCAAACAAGAAAGCAATAGAATTAAGCTCGACAGATTGTCGGTCACAGTATGCATTCATAAGCTTCTTCAGTTGTGTGCTCCTTTTGATCCTGAAGAACACTTCATTACCATCCTGAAAACACAATGGCCAGAAGCAAATGAGTCATCACTTAAAACAGAGAAAAGATTATATCAAAGTACATCACGTGTTCAAAGATTGCAGAAGTGGTTATGTGAAGGACTTAGAAAGTCGGAGCTGATAGATGTTCCATTGTATCACAGCCACAGGTGTGGAAGACAGGAAATTATTCTTCAATTTGTTCTACATTTATCATTATGGCAATTAAATCACACACAGTTTGTCCATATTGGGACTCCATTCACACCTTTGTCCCTACCGACACTTGAACTCACGACCTCTTGGTTAATGGCTACCTCGATGCAACTAGGCTAAAGACCTGTTGATCTAATCTAATCTATTCTTAATGAACATATTGTAGTTGTACCTTCAACCTTAACAACGAGGCATCTATTTCAGATAATGAAATAAAACAAAGAAAACTATGTGCAGTTGGCCAACTTCAAATCATTTCCCGTGAACTAGTTTAAGCAGGATTGAAGTGGAACATTGTAGAAATTGTAAAGTAAATCCACGACATACAATCCCTTTGGAATATCACATTCCCTCAAATTATCCCATAACCTCCTCCTCATAAAGCTCTTATCTTCAAACATGAAACGGTAACAACCACCAAAACCTAGCCTTGCACACTCCGCTCTCCACACAAAACTGATTCCTACATCCAAAATAGTAAAATAAAAACAAAGAGGTATATTTTCAATCCATATCGTTACATTATGGCACCACGTCTACGACAAATTCATATTCAATCTCCAAGTAACAAGTCATTCTTAAATTTAAGTTTTACATGATTTGCAAAGTCATGACATTTAAATTCTATAGACACATTTTCAAAACAGATAAAGAAAACTATAAAAGGCCAATAAAACTTCCAACTCCAATACTTAAAAATCGTTACTTTGACACAACTAAAACAAATTTCAAGTTTAAAATGACAAATAAACCACTGATTTTTACATTGTACCACCAATCCAGTGGTGGAGCCACATGGAGGCGAAGATTGGCCACGGCCCCTCTATAATGTCTATTAAACTCTATATTTCTAGTACTATATTTATGTATTAATTTAGTCCAAATTAATTGGCCCACCCACAAAACATAAGTTCGTCCGCCTCCCTGGACATAAATTCCTGGCTACGCTACAGCACCAATCTACTACAAACAATCATCAGACACTCTTCTTCAATAGCCAAATAACTTTCAATTCCGAACAAATAACTCTCGGAATTCAAATTTTACAAAAGTTGCATACATTGCTATACAAAAAAAAATACTTCATTATTGTCCTGGCTAAGTTTAAAAAAATCCAAAAAAATAATAAAAATTAATTCAGTAACAAAAAAAAAAAGAAGTCAAAACCCTAAAAGTAATTATAATAGACCTGGCCTTTGACTTTCAAATTAATATGAACGCCGCCTTGATCGCCGGTGCCGGGCTTCTTATCTTCTTCATTGTTGTTCACTCCTGACATGTTTTCCGGCCGATCGATTTGACGGAAAATTAATCAGCGTCAAATACACGCACCAAGTGTGTGGTTTGATACTTTGATAATGTGTATATAGATTAGATAGAGATAGCGATATATGGACCCTCTAAGTTCATATGTTTAAATTTAAAGTACATGTAGTTTTAAATAATGACAACATAACTCCCTTAAGAAACGATTGATTAAGTATTATTTTTCCTTTCAAAATTCAAAAATGATTATATAAAAGCATTTTTTTATTACTCATTTCCTTCCGATTTAAATCGATTTAAATGTTTTGATTTGACTTTTTAAATTTTTTTTTTAATTTTGATCTTAAATATTTTTGTTTGTATTATATAATACTTGATGTACAATATATGAATGGATTGTGTTTTAAATGTATTTTTATTAATATAACTTTCATCAAATATTATATAAAAAAAAGAAAATTATTTTACGGTCAAAGTTGAAGAAAAAAGATTTCACAAGTCAAACTAGGACATTTAAATTTGAACGTATAGAGTATTATTAACTACGTATAGATGGCGAATAAAATCTCAATTTAAACCGGAAGTCCAAGAATTAAGCGGGTATAAGAGGGGGAAAGTTCCCCGATTAAGAGAACCATAGAGAGGAAACTGTAAATCTTTGATTTAATCTCTGAATCGGAACACAAAGATATATGTAATATTTGAGTACGTAATATTCAAAACATCCTTTATGTATATTCTACTTTGAACTTATTATGTTAACTTTCATATTTCATTGTTTTAAAAATTACACTAACAATAAATTAAGTTTTGAAACTTTAGTAAAATATGAAATATTCTAAACTATGGCGATATTTATAGGATTTTTGTTACTCAAAATATATGCGTTAAACGGCATTCAGTGTATTGATCGATAACATCATTTTCTCTCAAATTAATACAAATGCTTTTTAGTTTTATGAACTTTACACAAGGGTGTAATCGAGCCGAGTCGAGCCGACACAGTGTCAAGCTCGAGCTCGACTCGATTATAAAACTCGAACCTCGAACTCGACTCGAGCTCGACCGAGCCTTTATTTTCAAGCTCGAACTCGAGCTCGCTTTTCTAATCGACACTTTCGAGCCCGGATCGGCTCGACCCGATTAAGTATTATACTAAATTTTAAATCAAATTAGTTCTATAAGCTCGATAATTTCAAGCTCGACTCGATTAGCTCGGCTCGGTAGGATAATAAGTAGGGTAAAATTGTAAAATTGTAAAAATATATAATATTCAAGGGTAAAATTGTAAAATAGCACAAGCTCGATTAAACTCGCGAGCTTTTCGAGTATGCTATTTTGAGGCTCGAGCTCGATTCGGAAGTCTACTCGAGTAGCTCGAGCTCGAGCTCGGCTCAACTTAGACCGAGTCGATTTCGAATAATTTACGAGTCGATTTCGGGTAGCTTGCGAACTGTCTCGTCTCATTTACACCCCTAGTTGTCCCCCATCTAAGCTTAGATAGAAAAATCCTCACATGTTAATATTTTAATATTTTTTTTATAAATATAACAATGATTTGGGCCCCATGTTTTAATAATTAAAATATTAAGATGTGAGGGGTTTCCAATCGAAGCTTAGATGGGAGACAACTTCATATTCACCTTCCCCATATATATATTAAACACTGCACATTGCGCATGTAAAAGACCTAGTATTTATGTATATATTCGGCTATGCACTTTTAGTTTCTACATTATTTGCAATATAATTAAGAGAAGTTATAAAGGTACCATAAAAATTGATAAACTTATCATCTATATACATGACTAACCTTAACCTTTACAGTATGCTGTAAAGGTTGTATTTAAAAGTAAATTAATAATAAAAGCTTTGTACCTATATCAATTCCCTATAATTGAAGACCAGTTTTACTACAGTCTAAAACTGCTAGTTTAGTTTCTGGTTTTTCTTTACCATAGAAGAGAAATATAAAAGAATAACAGAATATGAATCATTTTTTTGTATCTGTACAACTAACAAAGATAAAATCGAATATTCACAGGCTTCTTATAGATAAATTATAGCCAATTATAATTAGTCTAGTAATATCTTTAAAGATTTTTCAATACGTACACTTTAATATGATAAATCGCATACTCATGTTTCTCACCTTTATTGCATAGAAGTGATGTTTAGCGTTTGGCACATGTGCTATGTATTCTTTTTTGGTTTCATAGTTTTATATGGACCATGAAGATATATAAATATAATTGAGTAATATTTTTCTCACAACATATTGTGCTATATTAAAGGTGTACTGAACCTTTTGGCATTTAGTACTGAAACACTCATGTATTTTATAATTTTTTTTTCTAAGCTAGATATACAGCTAATTTTTTTCTAACTTGAATATATAAAGATATCCTAAAAATATAAGATATCATTAAAAAAAAACTTAATTCCGTTGAAATCAAAAAATTATAAAATATATTTATCTCGCTACATTTCGCGAGTATCTTGCTAGTTTTAATTAATCTACACATAACTAAAATACGTACCGTTAAAGAAAAACTAAAATACGCAGAAATTTATTAAAGTTGGGTTATTTGTGATTGTCTTACATGTAATTGGAATCATTCGGTTTTATTTATTTATTATTATTATTATTATTATTTTGTTTTAAATGTAATGCCTATTTTAGTTTAGTGATTTTTTTTTCTTGAAACATGCCCCTAATTTTATAAAACTGAATTTTGCTACGCAAAATTGTCACGACACATAATATAGTATAATCGACCACCGTTATGGTGACTTAGTGATTTGACTTCCGGTATTTTAAGCTTCATGTTTGAAACTTTTCTAGGTAAATATTTTAGGGGTATCCAAAATATTGGTCGAAAACACTTTCAAGGATACCCCGATTAAATCACGTATATCTCAATAAAAAAGCCTCGTCATTCCCAAATAATCCGTAAAGAAAACTTCATTCATTTACTTTCTTTTAATATAGCTATGGAATCACTTGTCTATATATTTAGAAATTGATTATATTTAAAGGTTTTGCTAATGACAGCCCTAGCCCTTAGGGCTGTCATTAACGTGCATAAAATAGTTGTACTTTTATCATAAAATTCAGGGGGTGGACTTTTAATATGAAAAGTACAAGTTTTTTATTCATTAGAAAAATCCTATATTTAATCATATTAATCCGTAAAGAAGACTTCATTCATTTACTTGCTTTTAATATAGCTAAGGAATCACTTGTCTATATATTTAGAAATGGATTATATTTAATCATATTATTTTATAGCCTTAAATTTTATTATTATTATTATATCTTTTTTGTTGAAAGTAATTTTATAGTTTTTTTTTTTAAAGGTGAATTTATTTATCAGTGTTTCGTGTCGCGGTTCAACAGCGGGAGGTCTAGCATACGTTGTCTAAACCGGGTCCGCGCTAGAGAGCTCTCTCGAAACAAAAATGTCTATTTCAAATACCCGATGGGGGGAAAACCCCCTATTAATCCGCCCGAAGGCACGACAATTAATAGGGGTAAACCCT
>JAOXNX010000028.1:14244593-14255014 GCA_028566075.1 Solidago caesia
AAGTTATTGGAAATGTATTCAACTTTACACTAAAGTTTATTGCATGTATTGAACATAAAAAACTTACATTGTGTGTATTCGACTTTCGAATATTGCTAATATTGCTACTGTATGTGTTTGGCGTTGCTTGTGCTGACGTGGTGTTCGTATAAGTTGCCACGTCAGCAAAGTAGCACTGGATATATACAATAGCGCTATTTGGATTTTGGATCCACACAGTAGCAAAATTAAAACTTGGATAGGTAGAATAGATTTTGGCCTATAATATTTACTAGCACTTGACATAATTTTTTCAAAGAGGGTTGATGTAAAACTAGTATCAGTATCCAATGATCAAGGTGACAGCCTTAAAATGTAGGATTAATGTGATACTTTATGGTCTCTATCCTCCTTTTTTTGTTATATGCTATTTTTTAATCATAATTGTTTTTTTTTTCTTTCTACTTTTGAATTCTGACCTGTTTAAATGTACATCTCCACCTGCTCATATGGTTTCTTAAGGTCTGGGCAATTGCTGATTCTAGACGACAAGGCTTCCTTGGCTTGAAAGAGTTCATTACTGCAATGCAGGTAGTTTGTCATTTCGCATTACCTTTTCTTTTGGCACATTTATTATTTTGCTCACGTCAACTTTTTGGGCATATGTGATAATTGTAGTTGATTTCTATGGCACAAGCTGGGCATGCCATAAGTAGTGACATCTTAAGTTCTGATGGTAAGCGGTGCTATTTTTTTTTTCTTTTCTTGTTATACAGTATTAAAATGTAGTTTTTTGAAGTTTTATGACGTCTCTTGGGTACATGTTATTTTACAATGCAGTTGATTTTGAAAATCTGAAACCACCAGTGATGGATGGTCTGGATGTCTTACTAGCTGTATGTATACCTTCCTCTCACTTAAGCAGAATTGAACAACGCGGCTTTTATTGGCCGAGACATTAAACTTTTTTTTATGCAATCATAACTTGTTTATTAATGTATGCAGAGGAAACAGCGTCGACAGAGTGATTCTGAAACAAATGGTAATGGTTATAAATTTTAAATATGTCCTGATTGTAATTACAAAAATAGAGAATTCCAGTGTGTCTCTAGTGTGTCTCTACTTCTGATGCTCACTTTTAACATTGATTTAGGTACTTCACAGCCGCAATCCGCATCAGCTAGTTGGTTTACTTCCTCAAAATCTGCAAAGAAGGTTTGTGCTATAGATTGTAGTCCTATTTATTCACTTGGTAAAATGAGGTTCTTAAATATAAGTATTAGATTACTATTTGCTTATGAAAGATCTAGGATTCTTTTACTAGCAACCTCCAGGAAAATAGGATGTCATGTCTAAAACTTCCATCTTCAAACATAGAGAACGCATATATCATGCTTATAGAAGGGGACATTGTCTCAGTCCTAGATTGGAGCAAAGTTGTCTGATATAACATCTAGCCTGCAAACTAGTGCATGCATGATTCAGCTGTTAAGATTTTCACATTATTGTGCTGTTTTCCGTTGATATAGTACAAGAGTAAATTACATTGTATTGACCAAGATAGTTTTGAGCTTCTTTGTATTATTACAATGTTTACTATTACTGATTGTTTTACTTCTTGAAACGCGAGTTTCCACTGGAGAATTCATAGCCTTGGTTGCATTTGAAGTATCATTCCATCATCTCATTTTATTTATATTTGCCTAGGTTCCCTTAACTGCTGTTACATCAATCATTGATGGCCTGAAGAAGCTCTATATTCAGAAACTGAAGCCTTTAGAAGTCACATATCAATTTAATGATTTTGTTTCTCCCTTATTGGTAAGCAGTCTTAATCTATGTGTTCAAATCCTATAGGAGGCATTGTATGTACTATATACCCTTTTCACATTTTCTTTACGTAGTTTTCTGTTTTATCACATGACTAATGCCGGTCCATATACTTATGAATGGGTCGATTTGAGTTTTATTATATTTTATATGATTATATTCAAAACTTTAGCTAAAAGGAAACATGTCAAAAGGGTATATTCAGAGATTAGGGTCAAAATCATAATAATGTTGTCTTTGTAATCATAATTAACGCATTAATACAAAATTTAAAATGGAAAAAGATGTATATGCCGGTATCCAAACCTGACTTGACCCATTACCCTACCAGCACTTTTTTGTCACCTTTATCACCTATGGTTGGTTACCATGCTGATGTTTCCTGATGTTCTGCTTTTAGACCAACAGCGATTTTGATGCCAAACCCATGGTAATGCTTTTGGGTCAATACTCAACAGGGAAAACAACATTCATCAAGCATTTGCTTAGAAGTAGTTATCCAGGCTAGTATTTATTTTTATCATCCCTCCTCTATTCTTTTTTTTTTTGGTTTTATTTTTCATAAATATTGTATCTTCTGTTAAATTTAACTTAATTATCACAAAATATAAAATGTTTCAAAAGTATTGTTTGTATTCGTAACTACGGAATTAGAATTTAATCAACCAACTGTTGTTAACTGAAAATTTAGGGAGTCCACAAAATGACAAAAGAAAGTTGAATTTATTGTTGCTAAGTGCGGACTCAGGGTGCCCACAACATGACAAAAGAAAGCTGAATTTGCTGTTGCCAAGTGTGGATTCAGAAAAATGAATTCGTGGTTTCCAAACCTCATACAACTATACAAGGTGAACACGGTTTAACAAAACCTGGAATTATGGCTCCTTTATTTCGCTCTGCCAATCTCATTTACTCACCTGATTGAAGAAACCAACAGTCAACCTCCAATCACCTCATTTATGAATCCGCACTTGCCAACTCTGAAATTGACCAAGGCTTGACTCCGTGATTAGTATCAGCGGAAACAATAGTGTTGAAAGATGATAATTAATTGTTATAGTTTTGGTAATTATTTCTGGACAACCAATATTTCTGTCAGAACTCTTTATATATTGTATGTATAATTATTTACATCCCTGTAACAGGAGCTCATATTGGACCTGAGCCCACCACAGATAGATTTGTTGTTGTCATGGTATGCCTTAAATCCCCTTTTTGTTTTCTTTGCATGGTTCTTTAAATAATTAGTGTGCATACCGTGGGTGTGTAGATATTTGGTTTTGGAAATTTTTTAAGCGAATCTATTGGACATGTAAAAACCTTCAATCCATAATTGTCTCCTTCATCAAGTTTGCATTTAGCGAGATTAAATTCAAAAGGAGGCCATTAAGAGCCATAAACTATGAAATAAGAAAGTTAATGGAATCCATTTGACAAAATCAAATGTTTTGGGATGGATGCAATCCCTTAAGGTTATAGCCACAATTCTTACACTCCTTCGTATTAAGAGTTTATTGTAATACTTCTCTCCTTAATATAAGAGCATTATTGTATTTATTGGTTTCTACCAAGGCAAAATGGTAAAGTCCTTGATTTTTTGGACGGAAATCTTTTTAGTAGCTGGTTAGAAAGGGTCAAAAGCTACAGATGTGTTTTTGTCCAAAGATTGTATGCTTGAATATTCATAAACCTGATTAAAGTATGATGTTGTTATATGGAGAGGCTGAAACAGAAATTTAATGGATCTATACATGTAAAATTATTCTTAATTACACATATCATAAAAAGTGAGATGGGGTGAGATGTAAGGTAGCCTACAAAAGTCTTTGGATTGTGTTAGCTTATTATACATTAAAGGCTTGAATTGCGGCTAATTAAGAAAAAGGAAATTATATATTTGCATATTAAGTACTGAAACATTTAAACCTCCCTGTCCTCCCATAATCCTTTGTTTTTCACAGAATGGACCAGATGAAAGAAGTATCCCAGGAAATACTGTTGCTGTTCAAGCAGACATGCCATATAGTGGTTTAACTAATTTTGGAACCGCATTCTTGTCAAAGTTTGAGTGTTCTCAAATGCCACATCCTGTTAGTTATCATGACGAAACTTATCTGTGTTTTGCATATAATGATTATGTTTAAGCTAAATATGTTTATGTTTTTTCATTATTATTAAAAGCTGCTGGAGCATATTACATTTGTGGACACTCCTGGAGTTTTATCAGGAGAAAAGCAGAGAACTCAAAGAAGCTATGACTTTACCGGTGTCACATCCTGGTTTGCCTCAAAGTGTGATCTAATATTGCTTCTTTTTGATCCACACAAACTTGATATCAGTGATGAGTTCAAACGTGTCATAGCATCCCTACGAGGAAATGATGACAAGATACGTGTTGTCTTGAACAAGGCTGATCAAGTTGATACCCAACAAGTATGACATAATTTGCAATATAATATATTACGTTACATTCCCATAACTGTTAAAGTTGTGGCCAACTTTGTTGCTTACTAGTGGTTCTTGTTTTGTAGCTGATGAGGGTGTATGGTGCCCTAATGTGGTCCCTTGGTAAAGTCCTAAACACTCCGGAGGTTATGCGTGTTTACATTGGGTATGCTCATCTTATTTATTTTCTATCTTGTTTATTTGAAAGCAATATTTTTAGCTATAGTTCATTAAGAATTAATATGCTATATATGATTACAAAAATGATCTTGGTACAGTAATAGTAATAATCTGAAATTATGAATAGATCTTTTTTGGAGGTTTTATGCATTTAAATATACTTCGGACGATGTTTGGCCTATTATCATTTTAACTAAGTTTGTCAGATTTAGTTTCTGGGACAACAGTTAACCAAACTCGACTCTTACCTGTAAAAGTGTAAATGGGACAAAATTGCGACTTCTGTATTTTATGATATTTGGATTTGGGCAGATTGTCTAGTATTTTTTTTACCTTCACTATATGCATAGATAGAAACTTACGCCTCTTTTTGATATGCCATTAGTTCCTTCAATGACAAACCTATTGATTCGGTCAAAGCTGGGCCACTTGGGACAGAGCTATTTGAAAAAGAGCAGGATGATCTTCTTAGCGACTTAAAAGACATACCTAAAAAGGCTTGTGATCGCAGAGTGAGTTTAATTAACTTTAGCCTCTAATTTTTATTTCGGTTATTTTTTTCTTCGTTTATATTTTCAAGGTCCCAACTCTTGCATAATGAAGACGGGTCCGTAGAACGAACATAAAGGGTTACACAAATAAATGCCGGTTTATTGATGGACCAACTTGGTGTCCAATGTGTGCTTGCATCATAATTTATAAAGCATTGGGACATTTTGTTTTTGTTTTGGTTTTGGAGCTAAATGACTGGTCACAAGTAGTGATATAAAATTGGGTGGTATGGATGGTTTGTATAATCGATTAAATGAGTCATCCTTGAACCATAATACTTCAAAGTTCAAACTTAATTGCTTAGAAACATAAACATAATACTTCGAAATTCGAAATTACAAGTATTATTTGATATATTAACAGAGATATTAGTGACAAACAAATAATAACCTAGTAATAAAACAAGAGTTAAAAGATAAAGTGATAATCTTTGACCCGAGTTGCCCGAGTTTGACCTGAGTTTTAGTTCGAGTCAGATCCCAGGTACCTGGCCGGGTCGGCCAGGTTTTACAACCCTGATCTTAGGGTAATAATTTAAATTTTGAATAAAAATGATTGATTTTTTCTTTTAAAAAATACACTTTGGGTGACTTTCGTCTTGTTTGACCTGTTTCTTTTGAAGCTGATTGTTTATTTACATGTTTGACTTTTTAGTGATGAAACACAACCCAAATCAACCACCATCCATATATATTGTTTGTTGGTTTAAGTCTTTCTAATCCGATCTTCGTGTACAGATCAATGAATTTGTGAAACGTGCTAGAGCTGCCAAGATCCATGCTTTCATTATTAGTCATCTTAGGAAAGAGATGCCTGCCATGATGGGCAAGGCTAAAACTCAGCAGAAACTAATCGATAATCTCGAAGAAGTATTTGCAAAGGTTCCATCTATTTTCTTTTCTATCCATTTCAGGTTAAAACATCGTGACAACTACGTGTACTCACGAGCCTCTGTTAACAGGTTCAAAGGGAGCATCACTTACCGGCTGGAGATTTCCCATATGTAGAAAGCTTCAGAGAGAGATTGTCTGGTTACAATCTCGACAAATTTGAAAAATTGAAGCCCAAGTTGATTCAAACTGTTGATGATATGCTAGGTTATGACATTCCAGATCTTTTAAAGAATTTCAGCAATCCTTATGGTTAAAACGTGCGAGGAAATTTGATATTTTTGAGCTCTGTAATGATGTTTGTATACATTCGTATGTAGTCTATTGTGTAGTGTGAACTATGAGACTAAATAACTCAATTTGCACATATGAGTATGAATATGCTGCTGAAATCGTTCTGAAATATCAACCTTTTTTTTTTACACAATTTTGAAAACAAAACTTAATTCACAATTTTGTTTTGCTTTCCATATGAACCAGCTTTTGTGCAATGGCTTTTTGCTTGCGTCTTTATTTTACAGAGGAGGTTTTTATTGTTTTAAGGTTAAAAGTTGTAAATAAGGTTATTAAGATTTGATCTTGATCTTATGATTGTAAGATTTTATTATCTTGATCAACAAAAATGGCATGGATCTGTATAGGATTTTTTTGAAATCATAAAATTTGTATAGGATCTTAATTTTGATTATATGCTAGTACGCTACCCAGTAAATGATTTTTAATACTAAAGTTTACTAATTTTCTTACTCCAAAGGTTAAATAATAAATACCTTATAGAATCTATCATTTACCATCAAAATTAGAAATTTAAATTCATACTGCATCTAATGTTTTTCCCAATGCGTATAGAATCCCAAAATCATTTTAGTGTCCATAGTAAACTAATCCAAATTTAATATCAAAAACATATAGCCACATTGGAACTACGATGAGTTGTATTATTATTCTTAGATAGAAAATATTTAAGAAATATTATCGAGTTGGCGGATTAACTCATTTATATAACATGTTAATTTGAACATGACCTTAAATTTAAATGTGATTTTACATCATCCGAATAAATTTAAGATTTTACATCACTTATAAACAAGTTAATTTGAAGCCGGATCAACTCATTTATGTAACATGTCAACCCGAACATACGAAACATTTTACATCGTGACAAACACAGAATCAGTTCACTTAAGAAAGAGAGTCATAGTTTGGGTCCAGAAAGTAAAAATGTATAAAGTTTGTGCCTAATTTGAAACATTAACATGGTGGAAAAAATTTTAGGAGGCCCTTTCCTTCTCTGAAAGAAACCATCGGAGACTAACTTAATTGGCATAAATATTCCGGTATGATTCAATAAATTTAATCCTTTCAGCTCCTCAACACGTTTGACTGTTGTAAATTTAGCTTCTCAGTGTATATATATATATATAACTGATATTAACGAGATTCTCAAATGCACACCAAGTGTTTGATAAAATTCCCCAAAGAAAAAGATTATTATTTGAAGAAGTGCAGTTTTTTGTTTTGTGTTCATTAATAATTCACACAACAAAGATCCGATTTTCAGGTTTAAGAAGTGAAAATGTTACCACAAAGGATGAAGAAAGCTGTCACGGATAACCCGAAGAAGCTTGCAACGTTGATCGATCTTGTTAACTTACCTTCAACACTTAGAGAGTTTGTCGGACAGTCTCGAAGTTCTCGACTAGGTTGCTTTCGACGTGTTTGGTCCTACATTAAAGACAACAATCTCCAGGTACTTATAAATCTTCTCAAATTTCTGTCTTTTTTGATTTTGCACCATAATACTTATAAATCTTCTCAACTTTTTTGCATTGTCGCTCACATGCTTTGTTACTGATAATGATGATGCATATGCTGCTATTGTTATTATTCAGGATCCAAACAACAAGAACATAGTCCATTGTGATGAAAAACTGAAGAGTATTCTGTTGGGCAAAACTCAGGTGGATCTAACTGAACTTCCTATGCTGATCAAGCTTCATTTTCCCAAGCAGCAAAAATGATTACAACATCTGCGACGGATTCATGTATAAGTCCACATATCGTTTTGATCGTTGTATAATGTTAAACAACGAGTTCTACTATCTCTGAATAACACCTTTTTGAACCCAATATACATGTCAAATTGCATATCCTTAGATTAAGATGCCAGGTCAACTTGGATTTAGCGGTTCAGTGGGCAAACCATCCAAAATAAACCTTCTACGTCGTCTTAAAATGTCCGAGTGGATTTCATCTTCTCATATTCATCAGTGTCTTGTGTCTAGCTTGTTATCCCTGACCAACCCTCACAGACGGGACGCCACTTTTCAAGAGAGCAAAGTATACGTGACAAATCTGGCTGGCTGAGGTAACACCATCCGAGTAATCTTTAGTACGAGTTGAAATGAGTCATGTCCAGGCGCTAATCTAGTAAGTACGATTACCAAAACCACTTTATTACAATATGTAATCTCATTCATTATAAAATATGAAGTAATTTAGGAGGGGATATATGTTAGAAAGTAAATACTTTTTGACAATTTCCCACTAATTTGACCGATTTTTAACTTATATTTATTTTTATTCTGAGAATATGATCCTCATGATAAAACATAACCAATTTATGAATCTGATTATATGATTAAGTAGCCTCCGATTCGACGAGGCAACTAAATAGGATTAAATGTACTGTAGTATTTTGATGGCTTTTCTCATTCCAATTATATATGACACTATTGCTTAGATTTGAGATGATCACCAATTTTTTTTTTTATAAGTGTAGATAAAAAAAACGTATCTTGGGTGTCGTACTATGTGCATAGACATGGTAGTCTTTTGATGAACATCGTAAAAGCTTGGACATTGTTGCGTCCACAACAATGTGACGCTTTAAGTAGGAGGTGAACACGACTTAGAGAAGATTTCCGACACTTTCAAACGACACCATTATCTATCTGTCGACCAAACTCTCTCTTTGAATCAAATGTCAGAAATCAGATTGCGTTTGTTTTGTTCCAAGTTGACTTGACGCAATTTAGTTCATGATAAGGAAATAATTACCATATGAATTTGGCGAGGACGGCCTAGCAAAACAGGAGAACCGGTTTTTCAAAGTAATGAAGAGAAAACCCAGTAAAAAGGTGCTCTTTCTCTTGTAATTTATATAATTCATCGACAAGTTATAATTCCCATCGAAAAGTGTTTTCCCCTTGCTTGCAACATAATTGATGGGAAATCTTCATCAGGGATTTGGCTTAGAACGGTAATGCCCTTGATTTATGCAACACATCTGAACCACCTTTCTGCCGCCTCTTCTAACATGATTCTAATCAATTGTGGCATTATTCGAATAAGAAAACTGATTCCTTGGTATCACTATTAAATTTGTACTGTTGGGCAGCTGCTTGTGATCATCTTTCTAGGCAAAATAGTCCGGTGGAAATGGCACTAAAGGGGCAAAGCTGCTAGTGTTTCTTTGCTCGAAATATATGTGGTTGATATTTCAGAGCATTGTTCACGAGTGCCATTATGACCATCATGTTTTGATACTGAGAGCTTATCCGATGCCTCTGATCATATGGCGCTTTTGCGTGCGCAGGTGATGACCAATATAACACAGCCTCATCTTGACGCTTATACTCGCATTTTGACCACACCACATTCTTTTGGTAACTAAAGAAATGGGTTGATACTCAACTTATTTATCCATTTTTAGAATAAGTTCCATACATGACTATTGTTATAAACAATGACAACGAGACCATGTGACCACATTAGGCCACAAGATAAAGACTGCAAGGTCATATGTTCAAACCTTGTCAAAGGCAAGTGGAGAAAATATATCTTGTGCTCTATGTGTGAGGATGGTGTTTGACCGGGTATGAGTTCTATGCAGTGTACGCTCTGGATATCAAGATACCTTTTTTTACAACCAATGATAACGAGACACTTCGGACAAATTTCTTCTCAATTGACACGTTTTTTCCCATCTATTTGTATCTTTATTTAATCGATATGAGACATATGAGAGTTCGGCTATACAATAAAGCACATACTAAAAGGACTCATATATCTGTAAATATAGGTTGAAATTGCAACATAAATATTTATGCTGATGGGGGAGGGAGTGGTACCCTAAGTATCCAAATACCCAATTATGCCATGTTATTTCTACCCAATAAGAAACATCCATGTCAAAACTACCCTAACCATACCCTACCTAAGTATCCAATTTGGTGGCAATAGTACCTTAAGTACCCAATTTCATTTTTTTGTCAATATATTTTTAATACATAAAAATAAAAACATAACATAATTTTTCAAAAACTAAAAAAACATAACATTACATAATACTTAAAAAAAACATAACATTACATAATACTAAAAAAACTAATCATCGAGGTATGGCAAGTTTTGAGCCGCTGCGTACTCTGTGAGATCATATTCAAGACGGATATGGACATCTTCGTCTAGTAACTCCGCTACCACACTGTCGTCGAACACTAGTTGGACCGGCTCATCTATTATATGACCCGGTGAGATTGG
>JAOXNX010000028.1:14280359-14304327 GCA_028566075.1 Solidago caesia
GGAACAGTTTGCTGACGTGTTGCTGAGGTGGCCGGTATGTTGGGGCATTTTGTAAAAGCCATTGGAGATGGCCTTATCCCCTCTTTTAAAACCATTATCTATAATACTTTATAAAAATTCTCCACCCCCTTGTTGAAAGATTTTTATATGCGAAATTATTATTCTATACTTAATGAATTAGTTTATACCATCAGTCTATTATCTTCTAAAATATCTCCACTACCCCTTTTACATCATCTTTACATCAATTATCTACACCAATTAACGTCGCCACCACCACCAACAGTCGTCGTCACTACCACCACCAGTCGCCGCCACCACCACACATCCGTCGTCACCACTGTCGTCGCATTGCGCGGATACCCTCTAGTCATAGTTTATTAAGCATTAACCATATCTCGAAAGATTTTGAATAGTAAAATTCTTATTTTTATTTTAATCTTTAATTTAATTTAATTATTATATAAATAAAATCCCACACACTGACACACGCACATAACTACACCGACGGTGTGGTAATAACAAGTTTGAGCAAACAACGGCACCACCACGTTAAGCATTTAAAACCACACCGGGAAACCGCCGTGATCTTCTTCCACCACGGCGACGGCCAACATCGTCCTTCCCTTAAACTGTTATTGGGAGAACATTTGATTGTACGTTCATCGTGTTTGTCTCTCCTACGGATAATACATTATTATCTGTATCTATATGTATAGACAGACATGGTTAAACGTACGTAGGGTCTTAGTTATACTTTCTTTTATTTTAGTACTAATAATAATGAATTAGTTTGTGTAAATTTGAGTCAAAAACTGAAGGTGTGTTGTAGTGAATTTTGAATTATTTTGACTGCTAGCCTAAGGTTAAAGGATGTAGACCGAACCAGGTGTTGTATTTTGTTTTTAGGGATAATCTTATATGCTTCTACCTCACTCTCACATTGATTTTAATCACATGGTTAAATGTTTATAAAAATAAAAAAAATATAAAAAAAAATTAAACTTGTTATTAAAACTAAAAGCCTAAAAACCCTTACTAGAAAAAACAAGTTAATGAGGATGTAGTTATGGATGGAGAACAGTGTTTTAATTTAGATGTAGACTAATCTGTTGGAGGTTTCATGGCTTGAGATCGGTGACTGTGGATTTGGAAAATTATAGGAAGATAGGGGTTTAGATAATGAATTGCATCACTGCAGTATTGTTAGCAAGAATTTTGCGTATCAGCAGATTCATCAAATTGGATTAAACTTTAAATATTGGTCACTGTTTCATGAATCACATGGAGCTCAGAAATTAAGTAGGGGTGAGAATAGAGAAACATAAGTAGTTAAATTATGGTGAGGATCAACCTCTGCTTTCAACTTCGATGTCTAATCCCTTCCCCTCCCCTAATCTAGTTAGTATGAAATAGCCCTATTACATCTACATTCGAGTTTCACCCACAATGGGATAACAACCCGCCTGCAGATGGGTGACTCAGAATCAACAATTGTGGTGCCCATCCGGTGTCAATCAAACCTCTGTTCCAGCTTTGATGTCTAATTCCTCCTGATAATATCCTTTCTCTTCTTCATCGTTATTCGTTTTAGCCGCACCCAAGAAGGAACGGGGAGTGCTAGTTCTACCTGAACCGGGCTGGATCACCCATATGATAGGCTGGTTTGACTTCTCCAAGATGTTGGCTACTCCTTTGTACTCTTCACTGTCCAACCTCACTCCCAAACGAGATATAGATTACTGATCCAATTGGTTTTGATTTCAACCATTCGATTACCTCATCTTCTGTGTAATTGGATGTATGGTAGCAATGGCCCACTCCCCCAGACTGGAATCTTGGTTCAGCAGTGTAGTCGATGAACAAGCCCTCAAGTTTGCCACAAGTGTTGATAAACAAGGCCACGGAGCCAGCCTCATGATCTACCCAGGGGAGTCTCATGGATTTTAAGGTCCCTGTACAATTGATCACTTTGCACATGTGCCCATTTCAAATTCTGCTCAACAGATAAATGAAAGGTATGCTGGAGTCTGGACTGAGCCAAATATTTATAATGTTATCTAATATAAAATATTGGAGAATATTTTTGGGCCCTTAGGCCCTGTACAATTGATCACTTTGCACATGCCCAAAGCCATCCCTGGATCCACCCAATGTGGCTTTGAACTGGGGTTTAAATCTGAAGGGAGAAGTGATGGAGGCAGGCTATGGGATAGACTCCAAGAATGCAGGGGTGCGTAGTTGATATCTGGTATTCTTCAATCTGTCAGTTATTTCAAAGAAGTCAACTCTATATAACTCAGAAGCTTCATCACCCAGTGTTGGTTCGACACATGCTTTACTGGTCACTGCACTTTCAAGTTTTAGCCTCCCACAAACAAGTGTTGATAAGCAAGGCCACAGAGCCAGGCTCATGAACTACCCAGGGGAATCTCATGGATTTTGAGGGACCTGTGCAGTAATTTAAAATTAGGCCCTTTAAACACACACACACAAAAAATATGTACTTGGCAAACAAAACTAATTATAACAGTAAAAACTGACTTCTTTTATGTTAGTTACGAACAAGCAACTTAATTCTATGTGTCCGATTTCAAATTCTGCTCAACAGATTAATGAAAGATAAGTTGTAAAAAAAAAGTAACTTCATACGTGGTTAAGTAGTCTAGAAAGATCCAACCGGAATATCTTGAAGGACCGGGCGTTGGAGGGGTACCATAATGTTCCCAATTTATTTAGGCTCGGTTTATTTGTGAAGTAACAAACCATCTTCTTTAATGAACTCAGGTTCATTTAAAGTAGTATTCTATGTCTATTATGTCCCATTTCTCTTTCATTCAAAGTTCACAATCTGCGAACTTAACTACTCAATTACAAATATCGTTTCAAAGTTATTATCTAATTCATTTTGTTGTTTTGCTGAAGTACAAGCAGTTCCGTTTTCTTTGCATCAAGTTTGATCCATGTCTGTTCGACACCTTTTCGAGGGATTTGCAGAGCAGCAGCAACCTCCTAGTGACCAACAGAAATGAGTTAAAGTAATGCTGGCCTTCTCTTTTTGATCTGGTTATATGTGATTTCGTTGTGTTCTTTCTTCTGCATATTGGCAGCTAGTATCAACTTATTTGTTGAAGTTTATTTTATCTATTATTCCATATCAGTTATAAACATTGATATTTATGCTGCACAAGTTGTGTGTGCTTATTCCTTCATATGACCTTTTGTTGAAATCCTGTTTGACCAGGATAGAGTATGTATATCCTCAACTTATGGTATTACTGATCATACAAGGGTTCTGGATAGCGCTGCAGAGCATTGGAACTCAGCTCGTATATTGGGAATTCACAAAAACAATTGACTGCAACTACTTCCATGATAGAGAGTTATTTGGAAGTTATGCTCCTATTCTCTTTTAGTTCGTTTTAACGCAAACTCACACATCCACTTGGTTGAAGAGCACTTTAAATACACTCGGATACTGCTAGGCCAAAGCGTGTTGTTTCCTATTCGTTTTTTTGTATTATAATTGATCACAAACATAGGAATAATTGAATGTATTTATGATTATTAGCTTAATGAATTGAAGCTTGTTGTTTTCAGTTGATGAGATACTCTGTATGTTATCATGGAGGTTGATACTGATATTTGGTTCTCTACTGGTGGATAGATCAAAGGAGTTTCAAGCCTTTGAATACACAAAGGTAAACAGTATGTTTTTGGTATATTGAAACTCCAATTTAATTAGTTGCGTAATTCAGATACTGAGATCAACAATGAAAACTGAAACAATACATAAGACAGTTTCATTTCCTTAAAGAACAAATTAGAAAAACTCAATTTCAAGTAAAATTAGTAGAAGAAACGCAAAACCTTCATCTTTTTGAGTTTATAAACTACACATAGACGATATACGTACACGTTACACATAGTATCCAAGAAAAGCTCACACGGATCCGATTAGTGAACCTAATCAGACTGCTTTTTTTGGCTAATAAACTCCACAAAAGCACCCAATGCTTTCACCGAACTCGCCGGAAATCCACCCTCAAATTCTTTGCTAAGTTTCTTTACTTTATTATGCACCTTTTCATCAGTCATTAATTTCTGAATCCCTGCTGCTATATCTTCCTTTTTGATTTTTCCTTGCCTTCCATCAACACTTGACATGGTGAACCCTATCTTAAGATGGGTAGTCACCAGTTTTGCATTGTCATACTGATCACCCCTAAGTGGCCATCCCAAGATCGGGATCCCTCTGCCTATCGCCTCTACAGTTGAGTTCCACCCACAATGCGATAAGAACCCGCCTGTAGACGGATGGCTCAAAATCAACAATTGTGGTGCCCATCCAGTAATGATTAAACCCCTGTCCCCAACTTTGGTGTCTAAACCTTCAGGATAGTACCCTTCCTCTTCTTCTTCACTATCGGTATTAACTGGCCCCAAGAATGATCTGGGAATGCCGGTTTTACCTGAACCGGGCTGGATCACCCAAATGAAAGCCTGATCTGATTCCTCCAAGGCTTTAGCTAGCTCTTTGTATTCTTCGATAGACGGCCCCACCTCACTCCCAAATGAAATATAGATCACTGATCCAACTGGTTTCGCTTCCAACCATTGGATCACCTCATGTTCAGTGTAATTCGACTTGTGATTCGACCTCATCTCGGAATCATGAAGCAGCGAACCCGCCGATTTCCAAAACTGTTCCGGTAGTAGCGGCCCAACTCCATAAACCGGAATCTTGATTTCTTCAGCTATGTATTCAATGAACAACCGTTCAAGATCCTCACAAGTGTTAATAAGTAAGGCTGCCGAGCCTTCCACTTCATCCACCCACCGTGGTTTGTCATCTGGCCCAGGCCGACCCCTTCCACGACCGCCTCCACGTCCACGTCCTCCACTCCGTCCACCACCCCTGGATCCGGGGCCTCCTCCATGTTCACCGGATGGTGGGTTCGGCCTCTGAGGTCCTCCTCTGCCTCTAGGACCTCTATTTAGATCATCAAAAGTAGCAGCCATTTCGGTAGGTAGACCGGGAAGCTCACGAATCTCACCAGGTTTCATGTCACCTATCTTGGCCTTCCATCTCCCATAACCCATAGCAGAAGCAGTCGCACCAGAAGTCGAAAAAGACACCACAGGAATCGTGTAATCAACGAAAATCTGTTTACTCCAGCTCATCATGGCATCAATCACAACACACGTAGGCAATGGAACATCATCTGGTCTTGATGACATAAATGACTTGATCCCTTCACCCATTTGCTTATTCTGGGTTTCAAGGGGGTTCCCTCTAGGAGGATGTGACGGGGCCTCTTTTTCGGATCCGGATTCGGGTGGTGAGGCCGCAACCGGAATCTCGGCCACATGAATGAAAGATGATTGGGTGGAAAAAGTGGAAGGGATTGATGAAGAAAGGTGAGTTGGGATTATAAGAGTTACATTGTAGTGATGAGATGATATGTTTTTGCATAGTTCCATAGCTGGGAACAAGTGACCTTGGCCGAAAAATGGCAACACGAATATCTCGCCTTTTGATTCCATGGTGGTTGTTTCAAGCTTTCTTTTCTTGATATGGTTTTCTTCTTGTTGCTGCTTATCCATTGCTGCTGATGTATCTATTTATAGAAAGACCTTATCTGAATCTGAATCTGAATCTGAATCTGAATGAATATATTTATATATAATAATAATGTCTTTGTGGTTAAGCGATGATCGACTTCAAGAAGAAAGGGCACGCGAAGAAGCATCTCTTTTTACTTTTTGCTAATTCTCAAAATGACGTTGACGTGTTCACTCCCTAAATTAAAAATGATGACATGGGCTTAAAGAAAATATATAAAAATAAAAAAATAAAATAAACAAGAATATACATAACACATAGTAATCAAATCAATGAAGTGTTTTGTCCATGTCCATTACTTATAAAGTGTATATCATTATATACACTTTTAATCTTATGTTTGGAGTATACGTATGTATTGTACTCGATATTCACGTTATCAAGACTGGTGTCGTATCACTAAGCTCGGATGGAAAGAATCTGATAAATACCACATTTGGATTCAGATTCAGATTCGGATATACATATTATTATAGGAAAAAATGACGAATTAGATACACGAATATTTTTGTTATATTTTGATAAGCTAAAAAAATAAATTCCACGATAGACAAATTATTATTAGTTCCATTTTGTAGATTTCATGACTCGTTAACAAGTCGACGAGACTGATAGATAATCTATATGGTCCATATGGATGTCATGGATGATATTGTGGTTAAAGGACCAGAAGGAATACCGTTTGACTGGTTGCAGTGTGAACGGGACCAATGATAGCGTATCTTCAACACAAAAATCTTAACTTGGATATATATGCTTTTGTTGCCGACATATTTAGTTAAAATTCAAAATATATAAAAAGGAAAAAATGGCTCTTACAATTTGCATTTTCAATGAAATTTTCTATAATGATTATCTATAATTTTATACTATTATATAAAAATTCTAACTTCAGGTTGAAAAGTTAAAATTTTTAAATATGTAAAATGACAATATGTCCTTTTTATTAACCAATATGTTTTTTAGGAATTATCCTTTAATTCCTAAAAAACATACACTCTTCCTTTTATATTAATTAGTTTTACATCAATTATCTACACTACTCGTCGCCGTCACTGTCGCAGCATTATACGGGTACCCCTCTAATTATTGTTAATTAAAATTTTTACAACATTTCACAATTTTTCTTTTTTTTCCGGATAAAATAAATATGAACTATAAAACAATGATATAGTTTTTGATCAGGTTTGAAAAATGTTTTTTTTAGATAAAACAAATATGAACTATAAGACAATTCATTTAGTTTTTTTATTGGATAATACAAATATGAACAATTCACAATTTTTTTAGGCATGGTGCTCGGCATATATGGGATGGGTCGGCGAAAACATGAAACGGTTGGACGAGGTGTGGAGTGGGGTCAGCAGTGGTTTTCCTTTATTTTTTTTTATTTTATTTTTCATATATATATATATATATGGGGGATGTGAATATAAAATTGTTCCATACCTAAGCTTAGGTATGAAACTCTCACATTTTTATTTTTTAATCATTAAAATACATGAGACCCAAATCATTTATTTATTTTATAAAAAATATTAAAATATTAGTATGTGAGGGGTTCCATATCTAAGCTTAGGTATGAGACAACCTTATATTCACTTTTGCCTATATAAAATATATATGTGTGTGTGTGTGTGCTTTTTTTTTTTTTTGGTTATATATATATATGAGTGTGGTATATATAAATATATGTGTATGTGTGTATTTCTATATATTTGTGTGTGTGTTTTTTTTTATAAATGTGTGTTTGTGTGTGTGTAGTATGTGTTACAGTATATATACTAATATACATATATATGTAATGAAGAAGAAGGGAATATTAATATTTTCTTTTAATATATATATATATATATATATATATATATAGGGGAAAGTTACTTTAGGAACCTCAAAAAGGTCAGGAACTTTTAAGAACCTTTTGTCCAAGGGTAAATTAGTAAAATCGTATTTTTAATTTTATTTTATATAATTTAATAAATATAATATTTTTTTAAATTTCCTTAATTTTATGGGATCACATATGATCCAATCTCGCCGGAAAATCACATGTGATCCAATCTCGCCGGAAATCACATATGATCCAAACTCGCCGGAAATCACATATGATCCAAACTCGTCAGAAAATCACATATGATCCAATCTCGCCGGAAATCACATATGATCCAATCTCACCGGAAATCACATATGCTCATCTATAATTTTACCAAAAATCACATATGCTCATCTACAATCACATATGCTCAACTACTAATTAATTGATTTTAAAGTTTTAAACTTATTTACAATTTACGCTGGGAATCTCATTAATCTACTAATTAATTAATAGGACTTCTGGGAGGCTGCTTACCTGAAGAGTCAAAGCCACGTGTGAATTATTAAGTGGATATTCTTTTTTAGTTTTTGGTTTCTACTAGATCTTTTCACCAGCGTGTACACTTCTAAATAATAGAGGTTTTTCCATTGATGATTCATTTTATCTAAATCTATGAAAACACTATTCAGTCAATCCAAGTTCACAATCAGAAAATCAAGATATATATATATATATATATATATATTGTTAAATAAATGAAACATGACTTTGGAGTTCTTCTCAATGATTGATAAACTCAGCTAAAAATGATTCTATTTTGTTGGATTTAACACTTCCAAACGATTTTATACGAACCAACTGTAGAATTTAGGCTACAATTTAGTGTTCATTAAGTGCACGTTAATATTGTAGCAGTTCAGATTTCACAAGGTTTTGAGAGCATAATAGTGTCATCAATCCTGCCTTGTTTTCCAATATTAATAAGCAAACTTCTTTTTACGCCAAGTTGAAGTGATATTGAGAAATCATTATTTTCTGTTTGGGGTTGAAGTACCACAGATCTTGACGTTGCTGTCAAACAATCATTTTTTCAATCATGACACTTGTGTACTAGCTATATGATTCTTGTATGCACCCTCTGCTGCTGTGCCTTCTAGCATATGTGCATCATCTTGGTGACGAATAAAGGGAAAATAATTTCAACTAATGTTAATGTATGGAGATTAAATCAAAACCTTGTTTAGTGGTTTGTAGCCATTATAGAGCCACTTTATCTGTTGCAGGTGATAGCAGGTCAAATATCTGTGTTACATGGCTCTTCTCTTATTAGTTCATCTGCCTTTCAAAGATTTGGGTTCTCTTCATCAGCATCTCCAGAATCCGACGAGAAGAAAACTTCTGAAAATGGAGGAACAGCTTCCAATGATGTAAAAGAAAATGCAAGCTCTGATGACAATGGACAAGGTTTGTTATGGAGAACCTAGGTTAATATGTCCAGTTTTATAGGTTTAGTACTAGAGGTAGTAATCCATTCATATTGAAAAACCAGTCAATTCAAGTTGTATTCAAGTGGTAACAGCCAAATGTAAAAAAAGTTGTTAAAATTGAAATGGATTGTATGAGTTACGCAACTCAAATGTAGCTAAGCGTAATCTTTACATCATCCAAAATACTTTCACTTGAAAGGAACATTTGGTGTGATGATCTTTATTACATTAAGTATCTATGGAGTTCAATAATTCTAGAAAAAATAGTCCATGGGTTGGCCCAACCCGATCCCGTATTGACCGTTACTCAACCTACCTGGCCTGCCATTTTCCAACTATATTTAGTATTGACTGAATCATTATATTCTCAGGTGAGGATGATTTGACAATGGAGGATCTGATCAAACTTGTAACTGAGAAGGAGGAACTTTTGAAGACAAAACAAGAAGAGGTTGACAAAATGAAAGACAAAGTTCTTCGGTCGTATGCAGATACGCAAAACATCATGGACAGAACAAAAAGAGAGGCAGAAAACTCAAAAAAGTTTGCAATACAGGTTAAATGTTAGAGATATCTATTTTTTTTCTTCACATTGTTGGATATTTTCCATGCACTTACATTGGTGTTATACTTTTATGCTGCAGAATTTTGCGAAGAGCTTACTGGATGTTGCAGATAATCTAGATAGGGCTTCTTCTGTTGTGAAGGAGAGTTTTACTAAGATTGATACATCTATGGACAGTGCTGGAGCTGTTCCACTTTTGAAAACACTGCTCGAAGGTGTTGAAATGACTGAGAAACAGCTAGCAGAGGTAACATATTTCCAAAACTTCTAGTTGGCAAAATGGGCAGCTTGGGTAACAGATCAAAACGAAAATCTTTGAGTTTGGTTCATAACTGGTCAGGTTGACCTGGCAACATTTCTCCTTTTTGGTCAAACTATAAATAGTTAATATACCAGATTTGATGTGTACGGAGCAGTTTAACCCATTTCAGCTATAGCTAATTGTAGTGTTACTCGGCCCATTAGCAATAAAATATACCCCAAGCTGACCCATTTCAACTTAAGTTCATTGGTACTTGACAAATGTTCCATTGCACTTTCATATAATTTTTATTATCATGCACTCCCTGAAGGCATTATCATGTGAGATTCGGTTGATAATATTTGTTGCTTTTTTAGGTTTTTAAGAAATATGGAGTGGAGAAGTACGATCCTACAAATGAGGAGTTCGATCCAAACAGGCATAATGCAGTATTTCAAGTACCAGATCCTACTAAGGCCCCTGACACTGTTGCAGTTGTGCTTAAGGTATGCTACCGAAGCACTTTTGATAAAAGAACATTTTACTCTTGAAGAATGCAAGACTTACAGTTTTTTGACGTGAATTAAATTTTATTTTGTATTATCTGAAGCATGTTCTATTTTTGTTTTTGCAGGCGGGATACACGCTGCATGATCGGATTATACGACCTGCTGAAGTGGGTGTGACCATAAAGGTGGACTGAAATAGAACCCCATGTTGGATTTCAAAATGTCGTTTTATATGGAAATATTAAGATTTTGAATATTTTGTTATGTTAGGACGGGTAAATCCTCCCCCACCCACCACCCAAGAAAAAAGTTTTCTAATCAATTTTTCATCTATTTAGTTCATTTTTTGTATCAGCTGTAATAAATTGGTAACATCGAGGCTACTGAAAGTTACAGGGTGGACATTGCATCCTAACGGTTTGTAAGGTATAGACATATCATCCAACCATGTATGGATGCAATGCAATGCTTTTTCTGGATTTGGGGTGTAATTTATATCCCTTCTGTTATGGGTATTTGCTAGCCAGCTCAAATGAGTAACTTAATCCCGATCCCATTGGTATTTAAGCAATTTGGATCTGGTTCTTTTGATTTTGTTGTGGTTTATTTGGGCTGAGACCAAATAATGAATCTGTTTAATAGTGCAGTTTTGGGTTTATGTTTTTAAATCTCGGCTTCTAAATGAAACTTGACTAAGCATCTCTTTCTTTCAACCGTTGCGATACTATTGTTGAATTCAGGTCCTATTTGATCATTTGAATATGGTTTTAATTGATGTCTGAGTAATCCAATTGCCTAAGTAACCTAAATCTAAATTCAATATCCCTCTTATGTGATTAATCTAGAAAAGCTGCTTTAATAACTGATTGCATGTATATTTTGGATCAAGCTTATATGGTTCCACTTATTTTGAAGGTAGTAACCCGTAAGTGAGGTTGACGATGATCAAATTTGATTGATATAAAAGGCCACTCTGCAATTTTCCAACCAATATAAATACAATAATGAATGCAAGTTATTAGACCTAAATCACCGATAAGATGCCATCCACACAACAGGGAACAACTAATTACATGAGTCGAGGATAGCACCATGAGCGCATAAACCTACCAGTTAGGTTGATGATGATCAAGTAAGTTGGGTCATGGAAGACTAAAAGCGGCCCTGCATTTAATCCACCATTACACATGAACATAATGACAGAAAGATCAGAGAACACAGGGTTATGAGACCTAAAACACCAATAAGATACTATCTACACAACAGGGAACGATTAATTACATGTGTCAAGGTTGCACTACAAGCATACAGACCTACAAATTGCAAACTTCATGGTTAACTTCATCTTTTTCACAATATTCATAAGATAATGGATGTAGCTTCAGCGTGCAAAACCCCTCTGTGCAGCCTTCACCCAGTCAGCCACTTTGTCAGCACCGCCTAAATCATGGTCTTCATCATGGTCTTTCAAATCTGTGTCCAAGTCCATGGGGTGGTCATTCAAGTCTTTGGTTACTGCACTCTTCTCTGATGTCTGCAAGAGAGACCAATTGACATTTAAATGTGTAAAATTAGAGGTGGTAACTATCAACCCATCTGACCCATCTAAATCTACTGAATAAACTAATTTTGGAGGTTTTCTACACATCAAAAATATACTTTGGACAGCTATCTAACAATTTGACCATTTCCTTTTTAGCTTTTTTATTGTCGTTTTTAACCATTAGGAAAAAATAAAAAATAAAAAATCATTGACCCATTTATAAATAGAGGGGTTGAAATTGCCACCTCTAATCCAAATAATCCACCCAATAGGAAATTATAAATTGTCCGAGTTACTACTGGGTATTGCCTTTCAAGAAAACTTGTTAATGCTTTGAGCTATAGAGGTTGCAAGATAAGTGGATAAGTGGATTAGATAATGGGTCAGTTGACCCGAAGACATCTTTTGTTGACTTTAAAAAAAAATTATAATAAATAACGGACATATTAAAAATGTTTATAAAAATAACCTTGCTACAATTATAACCTATATTTAAACAAAATGGAGGTTGCAAGCATCAAGAATACACTTTAGGAGACTTTTCAGCCCGTCCGACCCATCCGATCTGTTTCAATTTTAGCTATTTATTTATTTGACCTGTTTGGATAGAACATAAGCCAAATCAACCCACTCACAAGTAAATGGGTCAAATTGCCACCTATAACTGATCTACAGTGCTCCTAATAGGCAAGTACGGAGCCACAATGAAATAGAAATGAAAAGCAGTCAACATAGATTATGGCCACAAATTGTATGCTATCAATCACAGGAACAGAGGTACTGCTTGGAAGGAGAAAGGAACTTAATAAATAAGAACCAACAAAAAGTTTGTTTTGCTTTATCACCTGAGCTTTTGCTGCAATGAGGTCATCCTCATTTTCTGAAATTTCTTGAGCGGGAGATTGATTTGTCTTGCTTTCTTCTTTAACATCATCCTCATCCTTTTCAGCTTCCTTTTTCTTACCTTCTAGCATAACAATCTGCACAAGTACTTACCAATCTTAATTCTGAAACGCATGTTATACAAAGACTTGTTTACCATTTCCAGAATCATAATAAATGTTAACGATCATTAAGAATTAGTAACTGTAGCCTAAGTTTAAAGCATCACCCACCAACAACCCCACTAAAAAACATGTAGAATATTCGTTGCTTCTTGCTTGTCACCATCTGCTTTATTTTTTAAGTAAATTCCCCACCAAAAATAACACCCCTATCTCCATACAGACTAATAAAAAACAAGAAATAAGTGTTTCACTTGGATCATTCTGCAATTTCCAGTATTGGTGGCATGCAGTAGAATGCTTACAAAACGCAAATCTCAATAGACTTACAAAAGCTACAAAACATAGGAACCATATATATTTATTTATAAACATCAGAAATCCACCATTAATTATAAGGAATATAATCAAATAAACATAACTATTTGACACTGCACCATGAAATTCTATGCATATTTATTTCAACGTACTTTTCCAAAAACTAAAATTTTAAATCACAATTTTATGTCGCTAACTAACATCAATAAAAAAAAAGGGTTAACTGGTTAAATGTATCCAACTTTACACATATTAGTACAGCATATTCAATTCATTGCTTATATAATTCAACCTTTCATGTTTTTTCTTTTCTTTTTTTCCTAATGAGGAAGCCATATATGTTTGCAAACGTCATCAAAAAAAGTAAAAGATTGAACATTTTGACACATACAAGAAACAAGTGCTAAAATACCAAATATACAATGGCGTTTGTGAAGTTTAATACATTTAACACACTTAAAACCACCAGTTTACGATCCCATTAAAGTAATACATATGTATTTTACGCAATCATATACGCATAAATGTGTTTTCATTAATAATACTCCCTCAGTCCCAAATTTATTATAGTTCATTCTACCATTTAGTTTGTCTCAAAACTATTGTTAGATAAAATTGGTTTGAGTTTCTATGTTATCCCTAGTTGACATTAATATCTCAAAACTCAAATAATCATTAAATAAATAGTAAACGATAAACCGTCATTTAGCCATTTAGGTAAAAGGTAAGTTAAAAAAAGAGGATAACCGTAACACTATGATTAAAGGAACATGGTCCGGAATTTGAGCCCTGACCTACGCTTTTATACAACATGTCCCGCACCACTAGGCTACCGTTGTGGGACGTAAAAAGTAAGTTACGATAATTACACATTTCTTAAACTCCGGGAAATTATTTTAGGTAACTGAAGTAGATAACTTTACATCATGCCTAATTATAGAAGCTTAATTCCCCAAAAGTAACTCATCAACTAAAAAAAACAAACACACGCATACTAAAGAAAAATAACTAAACAATAATTCAGCTCACACATAAAACAAACAAAAAATATATAAAACCCTAATATAACTTCAATAAACCCTAAAAACCTCAAAATAATAGTTATAAAAATAAAAATTAAAAAAAAGAACAGTTCAACTTAATCTTACCGGAGCATAACGTAGCTTCCGGCGAGGTCGTTCTTCCGGCGAGCCACCGTCGGTCGTCGGTGCCGAAACAGGAGTCCACCGGCGAATACGTATAGCAGAAACATTGTTATTTGAGTTTGAGTTGTTTTTGTTATAAGTAACTGATGAAGATGATGATGAAGAAAGATGAACCCACTGTTTTTGCCAACGGCGAACCGGTCCAGTGAAAACCGGAGCTGAACCGTACCGAGATGATGGTCTGCCGGTTCGTGACCCGATTCCTTCCATTAGATAGATTGTTTGGGGGTGTGTGTAGACTAGAGTAGTAGAGAGTACAAGTGTAGAGTTGAGTGCTTTTTTTCTGAGAATGAAGTCTAGTGGAAGTAAATAGATGAAACGACGTCGTTAGTTGGGCCCAAATTGTACATTTTTGTTCCCCGTAGTTTTCCAACAGTTGTAAATCCGTACCCCTTTTTTGTTATCTCTTTTTGTGGTCTTGTTTTAGATTCGTGTTTTCATATGAGGTTTGAAATTTGAATTTTATTTTAGGTATAGATAACTTGAAATGGCTAGAGAAATAGTTATAACCGGCTACAGACAAAAAAAAAACATGAGTAGGCCGTTACGTCAGAGTAAAAAAATGGCTCGTCATATCAGGTAACTCGAATTGAGAAAACTTTCTTCTTTTTTTTTTACCTATTTCACTTGGCCATATAACCTATTTTTCATTGTTACTCCTTGTAAAGCATCAAATTGGACGGATCCATTATTAGGCATTTATCAATTAATCTCATAGTCAATATAAAAAATAATAAGTCAAGTAAGAAAGAAACATGGGATTTCTAACATGCGTTTTTATACTGTATCCTTTAATGCTAAGCTAAACAAGTTTATAGACATATGCAATTAATGACATGGCATTTCGTAATTGGACAAACTAAATTCACCGAATTACCACCAATCTCACACGGATTACTACTACATTTAATGTTCTATATAACTCCAAATACAAAATCTGACGACTTAAATAAATCGGGACTTAACACGACTGAGATTAAAAGTCAACCAAAATGGACGATCACAATCGCAAGTTAAAGGGCGGTCCAAATAGACTTAATGCAGTCAATATATAGAGAATAAAATTAATAACAATCACATAAAGCGATAAAACAAAACGTTTCTAAAGTCACTATTACACCATCCACATATCCATGCCATGGTCCGATGCGTATTGTGGCATGGTGAACACCTATTGCAAATGCTCTAACCATTGTAAGCATTCATTTTTTCTTTTTCAATAAGAGAGTAAGAATGATACGATTTTTAACGTGATTGAATAATGTAAAAACAATAAATATGGAAATAAAAAGTCAATGGGTTCAAAGTAGTGAAGTAAAAGGGTCTCTTTAAACTTTAACCAAAACATATAGAAACAGTTAAAGAATATCCTATCCATTCCATTTCATTGAACTGCATTCTTTTTCTTCAAAACAGAGCTTCAAACAAACAATCATAGCATAAAATCGCCAATGGAGCTCTGCAGTACAACTTCATTTTATCCAAAATATTGTCTTATTTCCCCACAAATTTCTTCAATTTGTCTTTCAAATTCCTTCAAACCCACCACCACCAATAAGTTCAATTCTCTTAAAATCTCTCATTCTTGTTCCCAATTCTCAAGAAAGTTATCAATTTGTGCCAGGGCTTCCGCCCCACCGGCCGTTACCGATACCGATCCCGTTAAAGAACCTCTCCCTGCTGATCTTCTTGTTGAAGAAACCCAAGAACCCAATTGCAGGGTGAGTTGCTTTAGTTAATCTTTTTGTGTTTTTAACAACTTTTTTTTATGCATTGAAATTGTTTGATAAAAGTCCCCAATGAAATTGTAATTTTGTTGTTGTTATTGTTTTAATAAGCATTGCAAATAGAATGATTGATAGTGTTGAATGTGAGACAAAGTTTCATGTTTTTGTATAATATGAAGACATCAAAAGTTGTAGCTTTTATTAAATGGATAACTAACCCATTATCCATCTCCCATCAACCGGTCCCATGGCAAACATGAGAGCGGTAAAGCATGTAATACTATGGTTAAAGGGATATGGGGTCTGGATTTGAGCCCCGACCTATGCTTTTAATTGTTGCGTGTCCCTTCAACTTTTATTATATAAAGCGCAGACTATTGTATATGGTTAGGAAATTCATTTAGCTATAAATGTCAGCGTACTTTTTTATTCCACATGATACACATCCAACTTTCAGATGTTTTTCGGTTGTACTAATATGCACCAGATACTTTTTATTCAACATGATACACATTAGACTTTCAAATGTAGAATGTTGTTCTAATATGGTCATCATTTTTTTTAATTTCCCACTTATCGTATTGAAACAACGTCTTAAAGTTTGTTGTGTGCATGTGGAATAAAAAAGTACGATGATAGAATAATATTTGAAAGTTTGATGAGTATAAAATTGAATCAAAAAGTACGTGGTGCATCTGGATACATTTAGGAAAGTGTGCTGACATTTTGTGGATTAAACCCTTTTTTTGTTGCTTTTTTCACAATAGGTTGTCTTCCAAGTTGAGTAAGTTTGTTTGTGTAATAGTCAATATTTCTGCATTCTAACCTTTGAAGTATGCAGATTCGGTTGAGCATAGAAGTTCCGTCTGTCGTATGTGATGATTGTTACAAATGGGTCATAGCTCAGTTTACGAAGAAGGCAAAGGTACATGTTTTTTTAATTATATTTTGTATTATTTCATTAGTTCATTGTCTTTGTGTTCTTATATCTGGATCTGTATTGGTGAGAAAACGGCTTGCAAAATGCTCACTGTCATTACTAATGGTGGATTGTGTTATGTTTCTTTCTATATGTTTTACAGGTTCCTGGATTTCGCCCTGGAAAGAAAGTTCCAGAAAGTATTCTCATAAGTTATGTCGGGAAGGATGCTTTCAGAAAGTCGGTTGTTGAATCCATTTTAAAGAAAACTCTTCCACATGCCATGTCTTCAGTATGTAGTGTTTTTTGTTTTAGCCTTCAAATGCATGAAGTTTGAACTGGAAAAAGAGGGTTTGAGAGCAGTAAATAATGCAGTTGATGAGCTATTGACCTAGAAACAAAAAAAAAACCTGACTCTGTTCATATGCATGCACCATAATGAAGAAATCATAACCTTCTTTCGGTGAACTTTTTGGCAATTAATTTGAGCATCTTAAATTGCAGGTAGACGGACGAGCTTTGAAGGACTCAATCCGCATTACAACAACATTTTCCGACATGGAAAAAACTTATTCTTCTTTAAACATCCTAAGGTGGGTAAAAGGTCTTGTCATTCTAGTTAAATAAAGATGAACATCTTGTTAAAACTATTTACACAGGATTTAGATCTTGATACAACTTGTGGATACAGATACGAAATTGTTGTGGATACAGCACCTGAAGTAAAATGGGTTCCGGAGGATGCTTACAAGAATTTGAAAATAGTTGTTGAGCTTGACAGTGAAATAGATGCAAAAACAGCCTCTGAGCGAGAAATAAAACGTCGTTACAAGTCTTTAAGTACAATGAGAATTGTCACAAACAGAGGACTACAGGTACTTAATGTTCTAGAAGCCCATTTTTTCCAAGTTTTCAAACTAATGTTCCCCCATTTTTTTAGATAGTATTCAAAATTTCTGTACTGGGCTTATGTGTAACTTATAGAGGTGGCAAAGCTACGCATTCTAAGCACAGATCATTGGAAATCTCAATCCTTTTACATATGAATAGGTTGACTTGGGTATCTATCAATAAATGTTTCAGCTTAAAGGAAGTGGATCGAACATCTTGAGCGGGTCAAACAAGTTGAAAGCTGCCCAAAGTCTTATTTTAACACATACAACCTTGTATAGTGTTCTATTCAAAGATTTGTATATTTCATGTATTAATATTGTTTGTTATCCTAATTAATGCAAATATATATCAAAAGGAAAGAAACTTTAGAAAATGGACCAATTAAATGTCTGCGGTTCAACTCAACCAGACCTAGTCTGTTTCAACCCTAACTAAAAATGGCCTGTTTCAACCCATTACCAGACTTGTCCAACCGCCAATCTTGTCATCTCTGGTATCTTTAACTGTGATAATGTAGCTCGCACAATAAAATCAGAAATGAGATGAAATGGATTGAATGACAACTTTGGCAGATTGGTGATGTTGCCGTCCTGGATATATCAGCAACAACAGTAGAACAAGACGGATCAGAAGTAAAAAATGTTCCAGCTGCAGAGAGTAAAGGTATCCATCTGCTTTCTCAAGGCAAGCTTTATATTTTTGACTTTTTCACTTAAACACCATCTTGTTATTTGGATTTCTAGGTTTCCATTTTGATACAGAAGATGGAGATAGAGTTGTTCCTGGTTTCCTTGACGCAATTATTGGAATTCAAGGCGGTGAAACAAAATCTTTTCCATTAGTATTTCCAGATTCATGGAAACAGGAAGATTTGCGTGGTCTGCCATGCCAGTTTACCGTAAGTTTCCTCTTGTAAATCTCGGTTGGAAATCTACAGAGAAATTTAAGGAGAAACTGGTTTATCAGTATATTTTATTGGTAGGTTGAATGTAAAGAACTCTTTTATAGAGAATTACCAGAGATGAATGATGCCATTGCTGATAAGCTAATTCCTGGATGCACCACTATCGAGCAGGTTAGACACAAATCGGCATGTGTTGGCACCATTTGGTTTTTATATTAGATTAAAAAGCTTTTTTGGCTTATGGATCTGCAGGTTAAGGAGTCAATGCTGGAGAGATGTCAAGAACTGGAGCAAACAGCTAAAGATCAAGCAACAGACAATGCCATTCTTGACCAGCTTCGAAAGGTACTTGATTTGCTGCAAGAGATCAAAGGGGTCCACTACTCCACTGGGTTGAAAGCAGCCCAAAGCGTATTAAATGCAGCTCCTCTTTAAAAAAGTTTAAATACTTTTAGATAACGTTTTAGGTAAATGGTATGCGACACGGAATATTACTCGTCTTGACCCAAACCCCGTATAACTGTTACCCGACCTGCCCAATTCATGATATGAACCCATCCCATAATAGGCTCGCATCAAGCCATAAGCTAGGTGTAGAACTCACTCCCAAAAGCTAGCTCGAAGGAAGAGGGGACACCTAGGCTTATAAACGACAAACCAATCCCATACTTGGCCGATGTGGGATCGTAACAATTCACCACCTCAAAGATTAAGTATTCATCTCTTCGTATATCATTAAAGTTGTTGAAACTCTATTCCAGTTGGTTGAAGTTGAAATTCCGCAAACGTTGTTTGAAGAGCAAGGAAGGCAGCTTTATGGAGCCAGACTTCTTCAAATACAGGTCCAATATAATACCATTGTTATTCTATATGTTCCATAAAAGAGTCCAGGTTTATATAAGAACTAAACCTTTCCAAATACAAATTTGAGACGATTTTCTTTGGTTATTTTATATCCACAGTGATTCTCTTTCAATAATTTTTATGTAACTAAACGTGGTTGTAACTCTCCTTGACCCTAAAGTCAGATGTGTGATCTTGTGTGTTGTCTTCAATTTCATTTACATGCAGTCAAACATGAAGCTAAATGAAGAGCAAATAGCAACACTTTCAAGCCCAACGGCAGTAAGAGAGTACTTGGAAAACCAGAGGGAGAACATTGAAAATATAATCAAGCAGAATCTTGCAGTTGGAGACATCTTCAAACGCGAAAATTTGCAGGTTAACATTTTCTTCAAAGATTTTATTTCTCAAAAAATATGTGCCATTTATAAACTTATGTCGAGTTCCCAAAAAACTTTGTTTTTTTACAGTTTTCAACCGAAGATCTTGTGAAAGAGGTTGAGAACTCTGTTGCCGAGTTTAAAAAACACCAGCAGGAGTATGATGAAGAGAGCGTTCAGGAGCAGGTATACTCAATTCCTGAATTTTGGTTTTGTTTGTATGACCTTCATAATAGTATTGTTACAGTCACTGCACAAAAGTTTTAATAACAGACACCTAATGTGAATGTTTTACAAATACAATTGGCTAGATGAGCGAGTTGGGTAAGGGTCTAATCATGTCATTTTTGTATGGGTTGAAATGGATGGGTCGAGTTGACCCGCAAACTCTTTTTTGGACGAACTTTTAACCCTTTTGACTTGTTCCCATTTTAGCTAATAGTATCAATCTAACTTTCTTTACCCGTATGAGATAAAAATCAGTCCATGCTGACCCGTTCATAAATAAGTGAGCTGAAATTCCACCTCCAGTCACAATGAAGACTCGTTTTCTGGATTTTTGTGGGTGATGAGCGACAAAAATCATTATGAAAATTAACTATGCAATAATACAAATTTCCAACAGCAAACATCTAATGCGCACGTGAAGCATAATTATTAACATATAAATCATAAACATGATATGGGACATAAGCTAATAAAAAAAATCTACCTTTTTTTTATTTGTAAATTTATACAAGTTGTTTTGTTGAATTTTAGGTGCAAGAGATATTAGAGGGGGCAAAAGTGCTTGAATGGTTGAGAGAACATGCAGATATTCAGTACGTAACTAAATGATAAGGATGAAGCGGCAACTACAGATCACTTTCTGCATCATTCAGCAGCCAAAGAGTGAAAGACACATTTTTGTTCTCGGGTACATGTGTTTTCTATTGCGTTAATTTGTCAACAACAAAAAAAAGGTTAAAGGAGTTTGTAGCAGGAGTCGTTAGCTATTTAGTGAACAAAACTCTGGTTCTTTACTGCTTGTAAGTTTTGGCTGTAATTGAACAAGAACCTTGGAAGCAAAGGACAGAACCAAATTTTTTTTGGCAATCCCTTAATTATCTCAAAATTTATTCCATGTAATAATGTAATATCTAAAAATGATCTGAAATCACAATCACATATTGTTTTGTTTTATATTTACTTCTCATATCTTCGGCCCATTTATTCAGATATAAAAGTAAACGATATGACATATGACATTCATATCTTCTAAACGATATGACATGAATGAACAAATACTTCATAACGGTCTCTCAAGAGGTGCAAGGTTAGACCAGTCGGAATGGGGGCGTGCCCCAGCACTTTTTGGAACAACCACGCCCCATAAAGCCCCTATGGACCACCCCACAGGGCGTGCTGCACCTTTGATTCGCGTGCTTCGTGCATTTGGGAACGTCCGTTCTTCATTGCAAAAGTCATAGAAAATGGTGGGCCCTCCACCTTTGAATGCTGCAGACCACCATTTCCTCACCATTTTTTATTTTATTTTATTTTTATATTAATATTATATTTTATAAAGGTATAAAGTTAGGGAATGCCCCCACTCCCACAAAAACAAGGGAATGTCCCTATGGGGGGCTTCCCCCATTCCTGTTAGTCTTAATATGTGAGCCATGTAATCACAAGTGATAAGTGATTGGTACTTTTTTTCTCTCTTAATCTTCTTCATTTATCTATATTTCTATATAAAGCAAATGACTTCCCCTCTTAAATCTTAAATCATGAATTGATGTTTCTAAAATACCCCTCTATATCTAACTACTCTTAACAACTCAACATTGGTGTACCTAAACTACTCTTAATGAATTAATTTACAATATTTATTTCTTAACTTCTAAAATAACTAAACTATCCCTTATACATCAATAACCTACACTATTCACCGCCACCATCCGTCACCGCCGTCACCACACCGCCACCGTATTGCGCGGGAACCCTCCAGCTAGTTTTGTCAATGTGCACTCCATCCTATTTTTAAGATGATTATTTGAGTAACTTTTAAAGAGACTATGATAAATAATCATTCTCAATACGATTGAATTTCGTGCAAATATATTTAATGTATCTTCATTGGTTTTGTATTGGCGTAAAGATGACACAATGATAAAAAGACATAACTTTGTTGACAAGCATACTCAAATGCTTTTTCAGTATTCCATACAAGCGTAAAGATCTTCACCACTCACCCACTAACTAATTTGTAGAATCATTTACAAATCATTTCTAAATCAAAGGTTTCCTTAGCAATATACATCATATCATTGATAGTTTAATTTTAATAGCATGTTTTATCTTAATTAAAACCTGTTAGATTTTTATATTAAAAATTATATCGAGTCGTGTGTATATGTGAATTCTTTACATTCATGATTTTACGCCACGAAAGCGAAATCAAATTAAACAATAACGGAAATATCTAGCTAGGAAATCCTTTAAAGCTAAAATTATGATTTTGATAATAATTTCGATCTCTAACTCTTCACGAGATCGAAGAGAGTTATGTTTGTCTGAAGATGTGTACGTCTTCTTGCAACATGTTTCTGTATTTTATTGTTGTTCCATAAAAAAGTAAAGCTAATTAAGTAGTCGTGTTTAAATTAATTTGTTCCTTACCCGTAACTCTATAAATTAATATTAAGATAGTGGATCGATCATCCAAACGTACACTTCAACAACATATATAAGATCGACCGATACTTGAATCAAGGCATATCATCCATGCATATCATATCGTTACGCATCATGCACGCTAGCTAGCAACTAGGAATGACAATGGGTCGGACTCGAGGCGGATAGTACAAAACCTGAACCCGATTAGGAAAAACCTACCCGATATCTTATCGGGTACCATATCGGGGCCCCCATCGGGGATAAACTATTACCCAAAACCGACCCGAAACCCGATCCCCGTTAAAAAACCCGAAACCCGACCGGATAATTTTAATATAATTATATATTATATATATATATATATATATTTATATATATATATGTGTGTTATCGGGTTCGGGTCGGGTCGGGGTAGGCATGCCCCGTTCCCTGCCCCGAAACCAGAAATAAAACCCGATAATTGCCCCAAAACCCGACCCGTTACCCGATAAGCTTGTCCCGATCCGACCCGAATTTTTCGGATATCGGGTTTCTCCATCGGGTTCGGTTTTTTTTGCCATCCCTACTAGCAAGTAGCAACCATGCATATAGCCGTGTGCAATTAACGGCACATAATTTATCGTCCAAATGCTATAATTACATTACACAATATGGAATTTGAGATGTTAATTATTACATTACATTTGCATATATACAACTAATTAAGTAATTATCACAAATCGAAAGTAACATCAAATGGGTAGTTTAGTAGGTCGGTATTGGTTCTTACAAATTTATAAAATTTTGACCGTTTAATTTATTTATTTTTACAACATATATATAGCATTGTCTGCTCTCAAGAAATTCCAGCATAAACGTTCTTTGTACCATGATTTTGAGACCTTTAACTAATTAATTCATTTGTGTATACAATTCATGCAAAGCATTTGTTTCACGTTTATCCAACTAAAGATTAATCTATTTGACCAACAAACTAAAATTTGTTTTATATAAATATATGTCTTTTATAAAATCTCGATTTTTTTTTGAACAACCAACAAACACAAGACCCGGACTTCCATTCGGGATAACACAATGGCCAAAGGCTACACTATCATGGCCTCATGGTTCGAAGCCCACATCTTGCCACTATTCCAGCCGAATGAAACCTATACCCAACAAAATGCGTCAATTTCAGGATAAACCTCATAATGATATAGTCAAGGATTGAACTTAATCTCGATCTATTATTAAAACCTGAAAATTATAATATATATATATATATATATATATAGGGCAAGGTTCTTGTGAGAACCTTTTTATTTACGAGAACTGTGAGAACTTTAAAAT
>JAOXNX010000028.1:14317607-14333228 GCA_028566075.1 Solidago caesia
CAAAGGTTTAATTTGTAACTTTTTTTAAAGGGGGCAGTACCTAAGCTTATGTAAAGTCTGAAGTACGGATCATTTTCGCTTTGAAAATATACTTGTATTGTAAATAACTTAGAAAACGACGTCGTAGGGACTCAATATCGAAATTGCTTAGAGTAAGCAACCAAAACCAAACTCAAACCAAACCTGGATCAAAATCCAAAAGCTATTTCAGTTGCAGTTTTATGGCGAACGAAAACGAACCAGCGAAGCTACTGCTTCCATACCTTCAACGAGCCGACGAGTTACAAAAACACGAGCCACTGGTCGCCTATTACTGTATTCATTCAATTTCTACAATTTTTCACTATTAAACCCTAATTTTTTATTTTTTATTTACAAATCGTTGCTTGTTCTTCACTTGTTATTATTTTATTTTATTACAGAATAGTAGTTCATATATGTATATGTATGTATATATATATATATATATATATATATTGTAGGTCGATTGTATGCGATGGAACGCGGTTTGAAGATTCCGGCGAGTGAACGTACAAAAACCACCAGTGCGCTGCTTGTATCGCTCATGAAACAGCTTGAAAAGGTCCAATTTCTTGTCAACACATCCATATATGTTTGTTTAGAGTGATAATGATTTATCTGCTTAGTTACAAGTTAGGAGAGTGCGGAGTGCATGCTCGATTGCATTTATTAGTTAGTGCCTTTCTGGTTTAATTGTTCTAACCAAAAGCTGCAACCTTTCACATATACTCTTTGCTTAAACACCAACTTCTTTGCCTAGCTGAAACCTTCGTCTTAAAGATTTCGTGATACCATAAGGAAACTTGTAGGGTCGAAATACTCAAGTGCAAAAGTGAACAAACACGATTTATTTATCTTTTTATGAAATCTTTACTACTAATATATAAAGCATTCGCGATTCAGAATGGTGGGACAAATTTCACTGATGAGGATGAGCCTATAGGGTGGGGGTGTTAAATAACACATCGGGTGAATACTACATTTGTCGTGGACAAGACAGATGTTGAGGTTTACTGTGATGGACCATCACTGAGCTGTTATAGTGCAAGAAAGTGATAGCCAACAACCCCTAATGTTCAAAACTAGTATTTCCAAATTCCAATTCGAAGAACTCTAACTTGAACGGAACACACTCATCTTATTGTTATGTCTTCCAATGGCTACATGGAAATACAATTTTCTAGTTTAATAACCTCTAATCCTTGCAAGTAGTTGTGGAATAGATGAATGTTATCAAACATACCATATTTTCGTGGATTCGAGTATGTGCCGTGCCTCAAATATAGTGTCTCAACTCTCAAGGTAAATTAGTTTTGCCATTGAACTCACAACTACCCGTTAAAACATGAGGTTAAGTTCTTCAATTTGATGCACGACACATATCTCATTTCAAAAAGTTATGGTATGTTTTCTAATCTTTCTCCATAGTACAACAATCGGCCTAAACACAAGAAACCTACTATGTCCGACTTAATGGGAATGCATGTTGGCTTATTGGGAAAATGCAAGGACTATAAGCTCTTAAACTATGAGAAAATGTGTTGCGTGATAGTCATTAGAAGACATCGGATGGTGTTTCGTTAAGCTTAGAGTTTTTAAATGGGAAAAACTAAGTTTGGAGCATTGGGAAGCTGCTGGAAATCAATTTCACGCACTTCAATGACTAATTTTCCATTACTGTAATCACTGACTTTCCATCTCTATAAACGACTTGGGGAGATGCCTTCATGTATAAGGGACATGAAAGTCAATTAGCTTTATTGACTTTCAACATTAAGTAGTGAGCTAAATGCTTTATAAGTGAATATAGATGACTAATGAGATGTCTGTAGACGTATGATTGTTAGTTTGTGAGTGATTATGTATTTGATATTAAATTCAGATTTAGAGTTGATGTAATGCGCAGTACCACAACCTCATATTGTCTGTTTTGTCCCATTAATGTTTGATCAAACCTCAACATGTGCCATTCGCGATGGCGGAACAAACTTCGTCGAAGACAATGAGTTCGTGTGGTGGAGGGTGTTTGTAACACCATATGCGAATCCCACATTTGCCATTGACAAGAGAGATGTTGAGTTCATAAGTAAGTGTTTGGTTTATTGGACTCAACACGTTTTGAAGTCATAAGCATAACATTTCCTATTGCTGTTAAGAAAGCTTGGACAAGAGGTTTACCAAGATGGGTGTCCTCAAGTGGTGGCCAACAACAAAACCATTCCCATTAGACAATATAGTCGTCGCGGTTGTGTGGTTGCCAAGAACAAAGCCATGCATCGGTGTGGGGTAAAGTGGACAATATTGTGGTTGTGGTAGGCGGGCATTACAATTGATATTTTGCATTTTGTAGAATTGTAGTAAGTATTTCCCATGCATATCCAAAATGGTATTGCAAGTATGTCGATCAAACTTCTGGCCTTCTGCATTGCTATAGCAGTTGGTACTGGTTATTCTTGGTAGAAACCTGAAGGAGTGTAATGTCTTGCTATAGATGATTTCATGTTTTTTTTTGTGTGTATTAAGTTTTTTGTTATGTGTTTAATGTTTAGGTTACTTGTGTATATGCAGGATAAGAAGTCACTGCAGTTGGGGCCTGATGACCATCTTCATCTGGAAGGATTTGCATCAAATGTTTTTGCAAAAGCTGATAAGCAAGACCGTGCTGGGAGAGCTGATCTGTACGATAAGTTTGCTTATGATAAATTTATATTTACACTTATTTTAGGTTTTACACAGAAAGAGCGAGTTTTGTACTTGAAAAGGCTTTGAGATATATATGCCTAAGACCCATACATCTGAGAAGCACATATATTTTATTAGCTATCCCATGGCGTTGGTTAAAAGTAAATATTGGAGTTCATCAATTTATTGTCATTTGTCATTTATTGTGCAAAGTCTTTTATATTGGATGAACTTCTCTTCTACTCAATTAATCAGTTATATTATGTTAAGACTTTAACTAGCTAGAAGGTAATGACTACTAGCTGTCCGTTTTGAAACCTATTGATGTATCATATAGTCCTTCCTGAGTTTTGCATCCAGTTCTATTTAGACATTATCTCTTTTTTAGAATACCTGCTGGAGTAGTATCCGCTTGTTATGATTTTTTAAACAGATAAAGTTGTGCGAGTCACATGTAAATAGAGGCTAGAGCCCTTATGAGTCTAGATGGTATGGATTGTTTAAGCTTAAGATACTGGTCATACTGCAAGCTGTTCAATTTATCATTATCTACAGCTTGCAACCTATACAGGGTTTCTTCATCAATGGCCATTTTTTTTCTTAGCTACTATATGGTTTATAAAAATTGTGGAGCAGTATTATATATGGTTCTTCAATTGTGATATGAAGAGGGTTTGTCAAAGCTGAAATTTACGACCTAGAATTTTATTCTAGGGTAGATATCATTGTCGTCTTTAAGATCCAGATAAGCTCTATCAGATATTCACAAATAATGTTAATTAAAGATCATATAGATTCTCTCAGAGTTTGTTTTTTAGCCCATATGCAAAAATTGGTGAGGGCAGTTGTGATTATGGCTAGCGTGTTAATACTGACGTTAAACATGTCACAGGAATACAGCAAAGACATTCTATGCTGCCAGCATTTTCTTTGAAATCCTTAACCAGTTTGGTGATGTTCAGCCTGACGTGAGTCCACTTTTCACATTGATCATTTGATGCTCTCTTACTTCTTGTTGTTTATTGCTGTTGGCGTTGCTATTTTCTATTTTCTTTTCAGTAATTGAGATAAAAAAAAAAACAAACCAAAATAACTGCTGATAAGTTATTATTGGTTTGTTACATAGCTTGAGCAGAAACAGAAGTATGCTGTATGGAAAGCAGCTGACATAAGGAAAGCTATAAAAGAGGGAAGGAAACCTGTACCAGGCCCCCCTGGCAGTGATAAAGATCAGGAAGATACATCAAATGGTGGATATGTAAGATCCCATAACTGACAGTTCATCTATATTTTATCTTCACGGGCAATAATATGTATTGTCTTGCTAAATAAATTGTCACATATAGTCATATACCTTTGAATGGGTTGATTTGGGTTTTGTTTTGTCTCAAGTGGGTTGAAAGACGCTATGTCTTTTTTAAATACCTGCAACCTGGTAGATTAACGATTTACATTATTTTCGTAGTAGTTTTGTTTTTGCAATCATAACTAACGGTTAACACATTCATAGAAGGAATTAACAAATGAAATAAACTTGTCTGTCAGCCAAACCGTTCTGATCTATTTCGACCCTTAGTAAAAAATGACCAACATCAACCCAAAACCATAAACAACTATGCATGAACTTGATTGGCTATGTGAAGTATTACAATGCGTATGGATTTCACAGTGCTTATTTTGCTAATATTTTTGCTCGTATTTTCTAAAACTCTAATGCCTTTGGCCTTCTCAATTCAATTCTCAGAAGTTAGAACATACCTAGATGGGCTAAAGTAGTTGTTTTTAAATGTAAAAGTTTATTATAATTAGGGTAGAAACGAAGGGTTAAATAATGTACAATATCTGAACTTTGTGACTTTACAGGACCTGGAACGGAGCAAGAGTGAACCAACCATCAAGCATGCACCAGAATCCCAACCTTCGTTCCGGTCGTTTGACAGAAGTGATTCCTATCCATCACCGCCACGGGATACTCCACCTCCACCATCTTCAAACATCCCTCCACCATCTTCAAGTTTCCAGCAACCACCCTCAAGTTTCCCGCCGCCATCTTCAACCACTACACCACCACAACCACCAACCTATTCTTCTGATGATTACCCATCCAATAACTTTCAGCAACATCCATCTGATAACCCGATTTATTCTCAGACATATCACCATCCATCATCTTATCCACAAGAACCTCAACATCACATTCCTCAAAATTACCCTTCTCATGATCCCTCGTACAATTATCCCAATTTCCAATCTTACCCTAGTTTCTCAGAAACAACAGTTCCGGCAGCTCCATCTCACTACCCCACATCTTATTATCAAGGCTCTGACCAACCACCCTTCTCCCCTTCCGCTAGCAGACCGACGGACTATCCATCTACAGGTCAGTACAAAACAAGTACAGGAAATGGGGCTGCTCCAGTTCCAGCATCTGCGCCCGCACCCGCACCAACTGCTGCACAGCCGTATCAGTATGACAGTAATTACCAGCCTGCCCCTGAGAAAATTGCTGAGGCGCATAAGGCAGCAAGGTTTGCTGTCGGAGCATTGGCGTTTGATGATGTTTTTGTTGCTGTTGACTACCTCAAAAAATCTCTTGAACTGCTAACTAATCCATCTGCAAGTGTGTAAATTGCTAGTGCATCTGTGAAAACTTGCTTATCGGCCTTTTGTCTATACGATCTGATGGTCTGTTGTTTTTTTTGCATAGATTGTTGGAATTTTATTTATAATGTTCTTGTAAACTAACGTGATTGAGTGAAGTTATATCCCATGCATGTTAAATAGTTGATTGATGAAGGCAATGAAAAGAGATATGTGAGCTTATGTTACTGATGTAATCATGTTTTTGTTCCGGCTTCTGCTGTTTGTGATGCTTTTGATTTATTTATTTTTTCTAATCCAATTACATTGCTCTGAATCTTGCACATGATATAAACCTTGCATACGATAATATTGATGACAGATATTGATTGATGCAAGATATACTAATTTAATGTCTGAATGAATAACTCTGCCTTAAATTATGTTGTGAGCAGGCTAACATTTTATAGATTAAAACAATCTTATATGCGAGCTACATCGAATAACCTTTGGAAAATCTTTGGTATTTCGACGTGTTAGACCAGTTTCTTCGTTTGTTTGAAAATCCTGATTACATTATGACAAGATGGAGACATTAAGAAGCAAAGCCACAGAAATCTGTCTTTTACTGGTATAGAAATATCAAAACAAGGCTAGTAGCTCGCTTGTTTGACACTTCTGACCATTGTTTGTTTGACGGATTAACCCATATCCTGTTTAAATCGTCTCCTCTGTTTCAAACTACATCAAATATACTCGCTTATAGATAAAAGGGATGAAGTTACCTTCATCAATTATACTCACTATGATCATTTAGGGTCACAATCTAGCTGATGTGTAGTATCTTGACCATCTGAGCATTGAAATCTTTCAACAAAGACTACCTTCTCATACAAATCTAAAAACCATATAGCATTCTATCCCACTAAGAAGCAAACAATCGCTACCTTAAAATTTAATACATGTTAAAAACGGGGGATACCCGTTAGAAGCAATACAAACATATTCAAGGAGCAGATCCCTGTACGGCTACTCGGCAACATTACTGAGGACTGCATTCTTGAATCCTGACATGGAACAAAAATGTGAGATGTTAGCAATACAGTAGCTGCAACAACTGATAACTTGAAAATAAACCATGTAGTAGAGGTAGCAATTTCAACTCAAATACCTATAAATGGGCTGGTTCGGGTTATCTTTTATTGCAGATCAAATAGGTCAAGTAAAGGGATTTAAGTATTTAACTACAACCTATAGGTTGTGGGCTCAAGTCCCACAGTGAACACATTGTAAATACAAGTGGAATTTGTGTAAATTTATTTAGTTGCTATTCTTAAAAAAAGATATTTAAGTAACAAACATGTATTCAAATGCAGAAAAAGCTACTAACTGTTCTATAATAAAAAGTTAAATTATTTTATAATAATATAGTTTTGACTTTTTGTAACCTTTTTTTAGCACATCAAGTATTTATAAAATTATAAGTAATAGATAAGGAAGTGTTTGAGTTTTGGTCTAACACAACTCGACCCATTTTGACCATTTCCCAATGTGCCCATTCTGCCACCTCTAAAATCATGTAAGCTGTACCTGCTAAAAGGAGACCCTTGGGCACCGCTACAAGAGGATAAACAAGATTCCTAATATGAGTGTACCATGCTGCTAACAGGTAACATCTCGAAACAGTTGTTTTTTCTCATCATAAAACCATCTGCAATAATGTTTTGGTTAGAAAATTGTAGCCACAGTGAATCTTCATATAGCCGCTCAAAACCAAAAGGTGATGTTGCTCCTATACGGTCTTAAATTGTCTAGATCCATTCCCATTCAGCATGTATAATTGTATATGCAATGATGTAAGAAGGTAACAACGATAATAGCCAAGGATAATATAAATGTGACGTTGATCATTCCCAGTTATTGATTGCAACTTAAACCAAGAAAAGGTAACAATTTTAAATGATAGCTCTTTCTTTGGATGGCCATTGGTACTTGATTTTAGAACTACTTTTCTACGCTAATGCTTGAAATGCATATATTTATGTACTTTGGAATATGTACTTTGGAAGTCAATATAAACTTAATGCTGGCTTCTTAAATATTTTTGTGAATGTTACTCAACTAGTTTCCTAAATCAAGATGAGAAAAGAAAACAAATTAGCAGTGTAAATAATAAATTGCCAGACATACTTGCACAGATAAAGTGGTTTTGGCTTGTCACTCGCTGTTGCCTGTGAACGGGTTTGCTTCACTTCAGAAAACTTGCGTGGGGGAAGAACTTCACATGGACCATGAATCAAGCCAGCTGCCAATGTTGTTTCATGGTTGGATTCATATACCTAAGGAAAGATGCAAGATGAAAGTTATCTCAGATTTGGGAAAGAAAATAAAATGTGGACTTCTAGCGACAAAATTGCAGGTGCAAAAATTATGCTGTGTAATTATTAAGAAGCATGTGAAGTTGGAGAAACCCCTTGATGGAAAAATAAAAGGTGAGAACAATAGAAAATAGAAAAAGGACATGGTATTACACCTTGAAACAATACCAGGAACTTTTGGTTAGTTTACTAATATTATGCCACCACCCTTTTTTGGATCTTTGTTCGATAGTTACATAAAAGCGGCAAGAATGGGCAGCGTGAGCAGATTGGTAAACAATTCAAACCTGTAGCAGGTCCAATCAACTCAAGTTGACCAACCCCGTCAACATGTTGTCCTTTTTTCTTTATAAATTTCAGGATTATAAGAACTACATGGTTGGATACTAATTTAACATCTTGATAGAAAGATTTAGGAGATTTTAAGCATTTGAAAACACTTTGGTCAAACTTTGACCGTTTGATCCACTTGGCCCATTTGACCTGTTCCCTTTTTAGCTGAGTTTTAGAACTTTACCCATTTGATCAGTTGGAGATATAAAGTAACCCACATCGCTCAATACTAAGTAAACATTACAGCCTCTTAAAAAGAAACCAATTGCATAATTATAGAGAGCCAAGCGGGTATTGATGGTTAACTATTCTTACTTCTATTTCTAAAATTAAAACTTTACCTCATTGCTTTCTGGAGCACATGGGCGGCCAATACCCTTAGGCAAATCATCAGGAAAGAAGCAGCGAGTCACAGTAACCCACTTTTTATTTGTCTTATTATCTTCCCACATGCCCTGCAACAAATCCTTCTTATGTAAAAAACCCCACTAGCATAATGGGCCCTTAGGTTGTTAAACAATTTTGATATAGTAACAAGCCAGCTACTTACCTGTAGTTTATTAGGCATAATAATGTTGCCATTAGAGCTGAATAAAACATAATCTTGCAAATGATATGTGGTTCCATTGATGGAGCAGGAATGGTAATACGTTTTCCCATCAACCTCATTCAGCACATCCCCCACCCATTCAACATTATGCATACTACTCGAAGAAAGTTCGTTCTCCCGAACTGCAGTACAACTTTCACTTGCTTTGACAAGATTACCTCTTTCAACTTCATTGTCCTCCTTGATTTCACCTTTTGTGTTGCATTCTGATTTTAATCCATTATGAGATAACTTAACCCCTTTCTCATCCTTGGAATTTGCGGAGTTATGCGATTCTGACACATTAATCAACTTGCTCTCACAAGCTTGTTCAGCTGAATTACTTTGACATTTTTCTGAAGAGAACTTTCCAGTAGCACTTTCAGGTGCCGCATTAATTTGTGTATCTGTCGATCTAACGTTATTCTTCATGGATTCACTAGATACATTTTGTGAACCAGAGTTGCCATTTGCAGTCATGGATTCACTAGAAACATTTTGTGAGCCAGAGTTGCCATTTGCAGTCATCAGACGTTGATTGAAATTCTCATCAGATGATTGCACCTTTTTCTCTACAGATGGCTGAACTCCTGCCGTGCTGGATGGCACTTTTGGTGTGCTTATGTTTCTCATTACACGACCATACTTAGGAGGTATAGGTTTTCCATTGCTGATTGCCAAACACTTTGCACAATGCCATTCACGCCACTCATCTCCAAGCAGTTCTTTTATATTACATTGCAAACATCTCGTGTGATACCCTCTTTCACAAGCATCACAGATAAGTGCAGTATCGACCTCCTTTATCATAATCTTACACGCTTGACAAGTTAAAGCCTTATTCATGTAGTCCCTTGAAGGCGGAGTCCACGTATGCTGCTGTGTCATGTGCCCCTGTAATATTTTCTTAACAAGTTTACCAATTTCATTGTGGGTGTCAATAGAAGATTGAACAGAGTTCATGCGATGTTGCATATGATGATTTATGTTCGTCAAATGAGCAGGCCCCTTATTTAATCCAGATTTATCAGCAGAAACAGATTGAGAATGTATAGACCGTGTTGGAGTATTTGATGCTTTATTATCTACAATCGAATTTGCTGCAAATGATGAAAACGTTGTTATTCAACCAGTAAAGTAGAAAACAAAGAAATTTAAGAGCTTTGCAACAACGACGACAACAAAAAGAGCAAATTTAAGTAGAAATAGAAGTCATCAGTGAATGCATCCATCAAAACTTATGAACATATATACTATTGAAGTTCATAAAACCTGATTACTGCAACCTTAAAGTCATAACAACCAGATAATTCTTTCTAAGCGCACATCCAAACGCCCGTCAGAAATATATCTTTCATTCTGAGCAGGGAGGCATGTCAACAGAACCAAAAAAAAAAGTATAGAGTATAGACCAACCATTCGATCTTTCATCAGATTTGAGTTGTGGTCTCCCAGCCCGTTCAATAGGTGAAGCAGTAGAATGCCTTCCAAGATGACTGCTAGACAAGACACCAGACCCCCCAGGCCTTATTTCACTTGTAGGCAATTGATATGGTAAAGTTCTTGAATTCGGAATCTGGGAAGCACGAACCCCTGCTGAAGGATGCTGGAAGTTTCCAGCAGAAACGGGTGTATTATCTGGTTTACCTGATGGTAATGTCCGAACAGCTTGTGATGTTGCAGCATGGGGTTCAGTCACCTTAGGTGTATAAGCAGCAGAATGTAGCGGAAACACCTCAGATTTCTCCATCTGATTGAAAACGCAAAAAGAAGGAAATAATGCATCTGTGAGAATCACATTATAACAATCCTAAATAATCTTATATTAGTTGCTATAAAAAAACTTAAAGTTCAAAGTTAATAGTCGTCATTATCTCGTGGTCTGAAAGTCCACCAATCAGAAAACTAACTAAATAGCTGCCCCGATACAATACGAGCCCTTCTACATATAACTACAGCACTTGTCACTCTTGCAACAGCTTAAACAAGGGCAAGAAGAAGGAAAAAATGTGTACATTTTTCTTAATATATATATATCTAAACTATTATTTACAAGCATTTATCCCCCCTCCTCCTGTTCAAGATTAAGAAGCTCCTATAGTAATACAACACATCAGCCTGAAATTTAACCTCTCTCTCCCTCTCTTACAGCACCACAGCAAGGACACCACCAGAAACAATTCGCCACTGCCGCATTGCACAGGTATCATGCTAGTATAAAACTATACTAAAGACCAAAGCTTATCAAGTAAACATTTTTCCGTTGCCACTAACGATTAAACTCTAGCAGCAATAGCAAAATTCATTCAAAATATCCACACATTCTCAATACATACAACGAAAATGTCCTAAACAAAACATACAATACACATACAACACACACATATAAAGCTTTAACAAACTACCTAACTATAGCAATTAATAAGAAACCGAAAATTCAATCAATTGGGAAACAAAAAGCATCACCTTTTGCTTAGTAGCCTCTAATCTCTGAGCAATCGACAAATTCGAAGTCTTAACCCCTAACTTACTCTCCTTAACTCCATTAAGCCCCAACTCCTGAATAAGCGTCCCAAAACAATCCGTAGGAAAAATCTCCTTGGGACTAAAACCTTGACAAATCTCAGCTAACATTTCCCTAGCTTCACTCATCATCTTAACTTCCACCGGTGTCGGTTTCCTACCACCTCTCATTTTCCCCATAGTAGCCAACACTAGCACTATCTCCGCCACTTTCTTCACATTATCCGCCTTTCGCGACTTCTTACTAGCCGGATTCGTTTCATCGTTTTCGTCTTCTTCCAACGGTCTCTTTGATCGAACCGGTTCGTCCATCGATCAGAAACCGAGAGGGATTGAAGGAAAGTTGTTAATGGCAGGAACCTGTGGAAATTGAAGAAGTTAGAAGAAGCCATGAGAAAAAAGGGGGAAAAAAACCCTAGAAACATAAATATATATATAGCGAGAGAGAGATTTGAATATAAAAATATGTATATGTATTTGTAAGATATAAAGAGAGGGACCTGTGTGCGTTTATTTAAGCGGGTGAATTTGAAGATTGTAACGATTTTTTGTTTGGTGAACTGAAGATAGATATAGAAATATAGAATACAAGGAAGCGAACCACAGAGGGCGAGCGATTGTCCACCTGTGATAAATTGACTTCTTTTTTCCGTAGCTTTGGTGTGTGAGTTTTAACACCCCTTGCCCCTTGGCTTGTCCTTCCCCCACTTTATAAGTTGTTTTTTATTTTTAATTTTTTTTAATTTTTTTTTAATATATTGTTATTTTTATTTTTATTAAAAGTTATTACTAATATTAATTAACGTTTCGATTTTTGTTTTTATTTTATTTTTTGAATGGAAAATTATAGATTGATATGGACATTCTTGAACAGGGTGCTATCTTAATCGATATCACATAGAGGAATTCGCTTTTTCTTTTCAGCAATAAGATGATAAGAGCATCCCTTTCACAAAATCAAAAGTCCTCCGACACGAGTCCTAGTTGTTGCGCTGTAGTCCGTTTCCCGACTTCGCTTGCGCAATTTGCACTTCTCATTCCCTACGCTTCCTGAGCCCGAAGCAGTGCAATCTTTCCTTTTGCTTCCTGGGCCAAATCAAGGATTTAGGGCTTTCTTGCCACGATACTTCACTAAAAAAAAATACGTTTTTTAGTCATATATATAAATAGAAAGTCAAGCCAGCAAGAAATCTTTATATCCAATAGCTATTTATATACGTAAGTTCATCAGAAAGAAAAAAGGAGAGTACACCTTTATGTCTGACTATGTATATGGATGTGCATAAAGAAGGAACGGGGAAAAAAAAATGGGGAGTGAAATTAAACATGAAACCGTAAGCTCTCAATGGGAGGATCCCACGACTCTGACTGCGTGCCTATTGAAGAATGAGTCGGGGTGGTTCTCGCTTCTCCTTTTTCCTGTTCCTAAGCTCAACTTAAAAGAAAAAGGTATAGCTTAAAGCTTTTACCAATCAAGGGTGGGAACTCATTCCTTCTTAGAAGAGTTTTAGCGCATTGAATTAACACATCTTGGCACCAGCCATTGTCTAACTTACAAGGATAATTCCGAACAACTTCCCTCGCACAGTAGAGCACCACATAAGGCTAGGTTCAAACCTCAAACCCGTGATCTTGACAAAGTAAGTTGAGTTCAAACCTGAGACCTGCGATCATGACAAAGTCACTCCCGAGACCCATGTATTTTGCGACCGATCAATTGCTTCTTTTTTTTCCCCAATAATTAGTACTCTATAATGGAGTATTTATAATGAAAAAGAAATACTTAATATTTAAGCATAGATATGTTGGAAGGGTCTTGACTCTTGACTATATATATCAGTTGTTTCTAGTCATTCCAAGACTAAAGTTTGTTACAAGCATGACACACTTAGTTAGAAAACCATTAAGAAACGAACGAGATGTCTCAATGTTTGATTATAAAATAAAATATATAATAAAAGAATATGTGTACAAATCCATCTAATAAAAGCATATGTTTGATCATGTTATGATCAAATATATAATTAAATTAAATAATTTAGGAATAAGTAATTCATTAAATTAATTAATTTAATTTCAATGTCTCATGTTTGTAATCAGTTACGAGAATCTAAGATGTTTTAAGCGAGAGAATAACCTATTCAAATATGAAAACATTCTTTAAGCAGAAGTTAAAATCTACAATCTACAATATATATATAACAGAGTCCTAAATTCTTTTATGGAGAAACAAGGACCGTTAGATGAGTTCGAACTTTTAGTTACAACCCTTAGATCAAAATAATAGCATCATTACTAAATTTATTATTAAGTAAATACAACATTAGTCCTTCTACTTAATATATTTAGATAAAAAAAATCTTTTATATTAACTAGCTATAGCCATACTCCATTCTAAATGTCCATATCAAATTTATTACATACGTATAGATACTAACTTACCTAATATATGGTTTACATTATATTAATAATTAATAATTAACCAAAATAATATAGGTCGTCAAACTCAACCAAAGATATTCAAATAATAATAATGTGTTAATAAATTTTCATGGCCTTTATATAAGAATGATACGTATAAAGCAAATATGATTCAAAAAAAAAAAACTTAATCTATACATATGTAGTCTATAACATATAAAATTTTTCTTACTATTTAATTACTTTTCTTGAAAAATGTTCTTTTAATTTTGAATTATATATATATATGTATAACATATTTAATTATCTATACATATGCGTATATATATATAAGTTATTTTCAAATAAAACAAATATTAAAGTAAAACAAATAAAACAATCATTTTCTACTTAACCAAAAATCGTTGTACATCATGATAATTTTTGTGCATCAGTGTATCTTTCTTTAGTATATAATAAAAGAGAAACCTAAGTTACTTTTCTTGAAAAATATTCTTTTAATTTTGAATTATATATATATGTATAACATATTTAATTATCTATACATATGTGTGTATATATATATAAGTTATTTTCAAATAAAACAAATATTAAAGTAAAACAAATAAAACAATCATTTTTTACTTAACTAAAAATCGTTGTACATCATGATAATTTTTGTGCCATCAGTGTATCTTTCTTTAGTATATAATAAAAGAGAAACCTAAGTTCATTTAAAATTAAGTGATAATCATTAGATGAGTTTCAAACAATGGATTTTAACATTTAGATAAATTAATGATGTGATAAACTAATTTTCTTTTTTTATTGCCTAAATATTGAAAGATTTTAGTTTAAAAAATTTAAAATGGTTTAATATTGAGTTTTCTTATAATATTGTTGACAATGAATTTTTGTCAATAATGAATTGTCTACAACATATAATTTAATTTTTCTTACTATTTAATTTTTATTTTTCTAAAATGTTCTTTTAACTTTGAATTGACTATAAGTATATTTCCTTTATATTCATTTTAAAAATATATATTCATTTTATATTTATTATATTTTAACAGTAACATTAAAGATTATAATTAATAAAGATTTAAAATAAAATAAATAAGAACATATATAACCATCATTTATGATATTGTCTATAACATATAATTTAATTTTTCTTACTATTTAATTATTTTTCTTGAAAAATGTTCTTTTAACTTTGAATTGTCTATAACATATATTTCCTTTATATTCATTTTTAAAATGTATATTCATTTTATATTTATTATATTTTAACACTAACACTAAAGATTATAATTAGTAAAAGTTTCAAATAAAATGAATAACAACCTATATAACCATCATTTATGATTTTTTATTTCATTGATAACGTAAGGATATTATTTCAAATATTTCAAAAATCTAGGAAAAAATAAAATATTACGAGTACTTATTTAAATTAATCATCATGGTATTCGTGTGATTATGCGTGGATCTACTTACAATGGTGCCACGGATAGAACCGACACTAATATACCAACAAAGATGTTGAAAGAGACAAACGAACCTATGAAATTGGTAGGAAATAAAAAAAAATGATTATGTTTAAGAATCACATTAAAGATTATAATCAACGATTATGATTAGAGTTAGTGTTTAAGAAATATTTTGTAATTTAAATCTGAAAAAGATTTTAAGAATTCATATAAATTTTGAATGATAATTCATGAGAAGGAGTTTAATAAAAAGATTGTTAACATCAAGGATTTAAAATGAACTTGACTTAAACTTAAGTGAAAGATAACATCGTCATTTTAACCAAATGGTTCTAATTTAATGTTGAAATTGATCGTTAGTCGAATGTTTCAAATTGGTAAACTATAATAGATAGCTAAATGCCCAAATGGTGGGGGATTCCCTTAATCTCCTATACCGCATTGGTACCTACACAACCACCTTGCAACGTTTTAATGTACAGAGATAAGTGAACCTGAGTGGATACCACCACATGAAGTCAATTAAATCCGGTTTGAGACGAGGATAAAACCCCCGCCAAATTTTTGTTAGCTCTTCTCCCTCCCCCCCCCCCCACCCAATAATGGGCCCCACATAAGC
>JAOXNX010000028.1:14333328-14347578 GCA_028566075.1 Solidago caesia
CTTTTAATTTGATTTTACCTTCATTTTTTACATTTAAATTTACATATTTAACAAATTATCTTATCTTAAAAATGTCAAAAAAAATTCCGTGTATTTGACACGGGCATAAATCTAGTGTTTGATTATAAAATAAAATATATAATAAAAGAATATGTGTACGAGCATATGTTTGATCATGTTATGATCAAATATATAATTAAATAATTTAGGAATAAGTAATTCATTAAATTAATTAATTTAATTTCAATGTCTCATGTTTGTAATCCGTTACGAGAATCTAAGATGTTTTAAGCGAGAGAATAACCTATTCAAGTACGAAAACATTCTTTAATCAGAAGTTAAAATTAATTTAAAAAATCAGATATGTGAACATAATAAAAATGATTTAAAAAACAAGTTTGATGATTAAAAATATAAAAATGCTTTGTAGTTACCAAAATGTAATATTAAAAATATGTAATGAAAATAGGAGAATTCAAACGGCAAAATCATACACTACGGTAGTTAATTTGGAAATTTTGAAACATTTTAGATTTTAATGTCAAAATTTTAGGACATATATGCCCCTGTTCATAAGTTCCTATTTATTTATTTATTTATTTATTTTTTATACAATTTTACCATAGCAAATCTTGGCCTTTGATAACTACAATTAAATGGTTAGGTATTATTTAAAGGGTTCTTAAAGATTTCTAACATTTTAGGGGTTCCTAAAATATCATTTCCATATATATATATATATATATTGAGTGAAGATCGTGTGTATAATTTTCTTATCTTCAAACATTGTAAAAAGGTTATTTGAAAACAAATATAGCAACAAAATCATGTAATTGTCACGTATAAATCGGTAGAAATTTTATAAAATCACTTTCAAAAATCAAATGCAATTGATAGTATACTAAGGATAATATGCTCGACATCATAGTTTAAAAACAAATTGTGATTTTATAATCTCAACCTGCTAATATTATTTTATTTTTTAGGCCGTGTTCGGGTTGAAATTTGATAAACAGGTTAACTCTAAAAAAAAGTTATTTTAAGAGGCTTTCTTTTCTCTAGGCGTTTATAACTTCTTCAAGTTTTGCACTATGGCATAGTGACTATGCGATACTCGGCCGTCAGGTATGTTTCCCTATCCCTTCCACTTTATTCTTCTTCCCCCTTTGGCCGGAGGTCCCTATGGAAACAGTTTCTTTACCTTTGAGTAGAGGCAAGACTGTCTACCTCTTACCTCCCCATACCCCGCTTCAATAGGGATTGAGTACTGTTGTTGTTGTTGTTGTTGTTGGTTGTTTTCAGGAATTTATAAGCATTTCGTACACTTCGATATTGAATATGATTCATGCGTGTAACTGTGTAAGTGTTTTCTGGCAGTTTATAAACAATTGTATGAGTCATGAGTGTATGACCATCTTCGTTTGTATACATTAGGTTTCGCTGTAATTCTAGAACGAAAATCCATCTCTTTGGTTTTTCTAAACAATTGTATGATCATCTTCATTTATATACATTAGGTTTCGCTGTAATTCTTGATCGAAAATCCATATCTCAACTGTTACATGCTTAACCAGAAACCAACCAGCAAACTTATTTGACCAATCAATCTATTCAATCAAGGCAGGTCCAAGTCGACTACCAATAACCTGCCAGCCCGACCTGAATCATCGCCCCTGATTTGATATCATGTTTGGGTAGATTCACATAAAAATACTACATTAAATTTGCGAATTGCAACAAAAAGTACAGATCCACACGAAAAATTCCTTGTTAAAAATGCAGGACCAAGCCAAAAATCCAAAGCAGATATCTAGTTCATTTTCAACAGCTAATCCCGTGCAATGCTCAAAATGTTGGGAGTGTTAAACAAGTCACGATAAACAAACCAGTGACCAATAGACAATGTTCATTGCTAATGCCTCCGGGTGTCCAATGTTTATACAAAATCTTTTTAAATCCAAAATAATTTGGTAATTCAGATTTCAGACCCCTGTGAGGGTTGAAGTCAGGTATGTGCCCCTATAGTTCACCCCTTGTACATGCACAATTGATACACACTAATGCTACCGATAAACAAGTAAATGAAATCAATTATATGAGCAAAGAGAGACATTATCCATCGTAGAAAATGAGGTTTCCCAAACAATTGTTGAAACAACCACTCTTCCTGCCCAGTCATGAACTCAACATCAAATTGATGCTTTGGTATCATAAGCAAAACCATATTCATCTCACCAAATCTTCCATCACAAAAAGTAATCTGGGACTGGCTTTTTAGCAGGAGACGCTCTTGAATCCTGCATTTTAATACTAGCTATAATCACATAAAGAACTTCAAGTTGCAATTTTGGTTATGGATTCTCGTTAGTACAATGTCCCAATTCTCAAAGCATAGGTTGAAGGTTCAAGTCCAACAAGGACGTGGGCTGAAGTGTTTGGCGTTAAAAAGGACCCATGTAGCAAAGTGCAAATTTGTAAGAAAACAAAGACTCTAACAGTTAAATTAAGAATTTTGTGCCTTATCTATTCTTCTCTATATTTTTCCTAATTAAATGATTAGAGGGGTAATTGTGTCCAAGATGGACAAAACTGGGTCAATTTGGGCTATTATGTTAACCATTGGAGTTGTTTTACAGAAATAACATATCCATATGGGCAAAAACTATGGAAGCACTTAAAAATTTATAAAATAGCTGACTGGATCGTATTAGTATACCAAACTACATGTCATAATGTCTCTATTTTCTACTTGAATAGGAAATTCTTAAGCACATACCTGTGGGGCTGCTTCAAATACACGAAACCGTTTATTGAGGTTCTCATCTATCTCAAGAATTGCAGCAACATTGCCACACCTACAGCATGAAGTTTTAAAACCGTGTGTCAGAATAATTGGCATTAAACAAGCAAAACAGAGGGATCACCCTCATTTTTGAATTTACCGGTAACAGTAATTTGGAGCCGACCAGACGGTAACTATCTGGTTATTGAACATCCACTTATAACCTTCCATTACCAACTGGTGAGCTCGACAAATGTAATCAATGTTGTTAGTGTGGTTAAAAGAGGTGACAACACTGCCACCAAACAAAAAACCAGCACCACGCGGACTCAAGCCCCAGCTATCCACGATATCCTCAGGGTCTGACCATAGGAGATCACACATGGCACCTTCATGAGGTACTTCTTGCTTCCGGTCAATAGTCCGAATCTGACAAATCATCAAGATAATAAAATATTGAGGTTGGAAGGATTAAAAAACAGATAGGAGAAGATACATTCTGCATTCTCAAACCTGGTCCAATGTGTGGATAGCAGGAGATAGACCACCATGAACTGAAAATATTTTGTTCTCAATGAGAGCAGACAAACTGCAAAGTTTAGAAATTCGAATGGAATGAGCAAGATACAATAATACAAGTGATGACGACCAGAGTCTGTTTGGGTGGATAGAATAGAATGACATAGGAACGGAAGGGCAAGATAATGGAATAAGTCATTACATTCCATTATCATATTTGGTTGACGTATAGGAATAGAATGGCCATTCATGCATATTGTTTGGTATGCAAAACGCATTAAAATAAATTGGTAAACAAAAGCAAAATGTTCTTTAATGCAAATAAACTTCGACTGCAATTGCCAGATATTGTCAAATAGTAATACTACTGTAATAACAAGCAAAAAACTTTAGGGTTGCAAAAGAAAAAGATAACACAAAAAATTAACAGGTTATATTATGATTTCTCATTACATTACGTGATATTATGGGAAAATACAGCTCTTCTATATGGAATGAAAATCAACATAATAGAAGGAATCGTATTCCTTTAGGAACGATTTATTTCATTCTAAAATTGAAACAAATAGTATATTTTCAATCGAGCTGAATGAATCATTCCTTCTTTTTATAAGTACCTTATTTACCTCATAACAAAGACTGTATAATTATGTTGTAAATGCATGAATGGATTTAGCAAACCTTAAGTAATCAAATATATCTGTGCAGTATCTCCAAACATTGACAGAACCATACTTCCTTAGGCACTCGTCATAAAATCCATACACCTAAAACGAGGAATAACTGTAAGTTGTTAAGCAATTTAAAGATAGGAGCCTACAAAGCAAGTAAGAATGAAGTAACATATACCTGTGTAATCTGTCTGCTCTCATGGTTGCCTCTAATTAGTGTGATCCGATCTGGATACCTCACCTGATTACAGTAATAATTTTGCTATAAGAGAACCTAGGATAATAGATCGATAACTACAAGCCTAGTTCCCTACACAACATACAAATAAAATCGAAGGTTCCTGGAAAAATAAACTGAAAGATCGCAAAGAAGTTCTTCATTCTCATTCTATTCAAGATTTAATAATCAACACCAATGTACAAGTGTTGGCTTCAAGAACAGCTTAACAGCTAGATACTCCTCTCCTACGCAAAACAAACAAAAACCTAACATTGCAATACAATGGAACCCCTGAATAAATTGTGTAGCAATAACTTGTCATTCTGAGTTAACCTTATTTATTAATTTACCTCTAACTCAATGAAACATATCTCATCCATGACATTCGCGTTTTTTATGAAACACATTGCATCTCATCTCATCAGACAACAAATCAGAACGATAAATTTACCTTCAAGGCAAGCAAAAGCAAAAATGTCTCCACCGAGTAAAACCCTCTGTCCACAAAGTCCCCAAGAAATAAGTAGCTAGTTTTTGGGCAATCACCGCCTACTTTAAAAAGCTCTTTCATGTCATAAAACTGCCCATGGATATCGCCACATATCTAGTACAAGACAGAGAACTATTACAATATGCTGCATAAAAAAAGAGAGTAAATCTAACCAAGAAAGAGCGACACAGGACCACTAGCATATGTGATCAAAACAGTTGGAATGTAGCAACCGCATCAGCTATTGGTATCAACTATTTCGTTCTTTACTCCATATGGACCTAATTTCAAACTAATTATACGACCTAAGGATGTAATAATTAGCAAAGAATTACTGCACAATAATGCCACTGTTTTATAAGAGAGATATAAAGTATGGCAAACTACCGTTTAAGCAACCCAATAGTTATAGAAATTATAGCCTTCATCTGTCAACCAGTATTGTCAGGGAAACACAGTTTTATAAGATGTAAAGTATGGCACAATAATTTCATCTGTTTTATAAGATGTAATAATAGTGACGTATCAAATTGAGTAGGCTTCTATTAAACTGCTTTATGAGCACAATAATATGGTAACTGAGTGATACTGATCACTCATCACTAATAATATATGGAAATTCAGATGACAGACTTAAGGCCTATTATGACGTATATCAGTTGTTTCACATACACTTAAGTTCTATGTGTCATTATGAGTCTGAGTCATCACCCAAAAGCCTTTGTTGTGTGTGCATACATATACATGTGTATCTAATAATATAGACACAAACATATCTACGTACATAAACCCTCCGTCCCAAAATAATTATCCACCTTCAATCAGGTCTTCAGCAACCATGTTTTCTTTGGTTTCACATCTTCAAATTTCTCATTTTGTGCTAGCATATAGTCTTACACCATGGATTCAAAATGAGTAGCTTCGTTCTTAGTCTATTTGTTTTTTTATCTCTTCAATAGACAATAGCTACCTATTTGTGCCTGCTGAGTTCATTGACTTCATTCTCTGCTAGAACATTAGTTGAACTCTCTATGCTGATCACCATATCTCACAAGTTAGTATGTCTCTTTGACTTATTGTCTGTATCTTCCTTAACCTTGGTCCGTGGATTATAATCTGTAGCAAGAATTCTAGATTTGACAGAATATATGACCAATCTTTTTCTCTCTACAACTTTCAAGTTTTTCCTTACATGAAACTAACATCCATGAATTTCCAATTACATGGGTTCCCTTTACCAAACAAATTTCATAAAACCAATTACCTGTGTCATCTTAAGCTGCATTTAGAGTGACAATGCAATCAATCTTTGCCATGTGTGCATTATTCAGCCATTACAATTTACAAGACTCAGCAAGTTAAGTTGTACGGTTTGAATTGTCCGCCAAAATGATACTATTCAACAAATACTCATCACGGATAACAAGTTCAAGAGAGTCAAAATAAAATGCCGATAAACACACAGACTATAAAGCATAGGTTCATCTTTCTAGAAAAGCATGGAAATGGAAGAAACCGACAGATAGAAACCGGCATTAAACTAAAGCACCTCACTTGAAATAAAACTACGTAGAAAACACAAGCCCTACCCCCCAATAGTCATCATAAGGGTGAGATTTCATCACAGATACAAACTCATCAATCATATACATCAAGAGCAAGAAAGCTAATAGAATACGTAAAACTTGGACACGGGACTATCCTAAATCCCTAATCACCAAAAAGTTCCATTAACCTACATTCCTCCCAAATGAACATCCAAAACATCAACATAAGAAACAAATGGAAAACCTTGATGGTTTGTAATTCGCATAACCTCAAAGCAAGAAAATTCATCCGTACATAGAATCAAATCAAATCAACCGAATTCACAACACTATATCCAGCATAAAATCTTCAACGCACTTCCAACTCAATTCTATAAGAATTTCTCGTCTCATTCTCATCTTCCTTGCGCTTATTCTACATTACATTTCTTAAAGTAAACTAGCTAGTATTGCCACTCCCGTAAATTATCCACTTATATAATAAACACTAAACCCTAATATCCACATCATAATTATAATTAAATCATACTCCAATTAACAAGCTAGCACAATATCAAAAGAAACAAAAACCTAAAATTCAATAAAATGATACATAGATAGATACAGAATCAAATCGAATAGTTTCGCTTACGGTGACAGGAGCATCGACACGTTGAACATTGCTTTCTTCAACAAGGATTTCCATTGCTTTTAAGCAAAGAGACTTGACTTCAGCTTCTGAAAGCGGTTCGCAGTTCTTGAGCTGCTCAATTTGGCGGTCTAGGTCTGACATCGCTGCTGGACCGGTTGCTCAATTTAATTAGGGTTTTGAGAAGAAGTGTGGGCGGACCCGACCGCCGATGGGGTTTTAGGCGGACGGAGGGATTATTAATGGTGGATGACTTCCTTCCAGGTGTATCCCTTTTGATGGCGGATTAAAAATATTATTAATGAAATTAAATCATTAAATAATGTCGACGAGGGAAATTTAATTCTTATTCTTATTATTATTTATTATTATAATAATAAAATGATACATCCTCCTCAATAATTCTCTTAATAATAATAATTTGATTGATTAAAAATGAATAAAATTAGAAGAGAATTAATGGATTACATTGTAATCCAGTTAGTAAAATGATTGTTAAACTATTTTTTTAGAAAAAACATATGATTTCCTTATTGTTATATATATGTTGTATTTTTTTAATTTTTTTTAAGTCACATGGCCCAATATCAATCAATCAATGGTTTATATATGAGAAAAACTAAATTGTATTCAACTTTCTTGAATATATTCAATAATTCTGTTAGGTTATCTATCTAATATACATAGTTACCTAATAATTTTCATTTTATAGTATTATTTTTGTTGCTTTTTATAGTATTATTTTTATATGATTTAAATGACATTTTTTTTTCTTTTGCTTATTCGTAGGGATAAGTTATGAAAAGGTGAATGAAAAATTAAACAATAAAATTTTATTGTCTTCGGGTTGAATTCAACGAGTTAGCAAACTTAGAAGACCAAATTTGGTGGTTTCGTATCAATGAAATAGTCATGTGTACATATAGAATGATTTGGATGCGTGGAGTTACATCACATCTCATAGAAGTTGCGTCGGGAAAGGTAGAGGTTTAGTTGTGTCGCAAACCTAATTGGTTACACTATAATTGCTCATTAAAAGTTGGAGTTGCAGCGTCCGTCATATGTATTAGGTTGCAATGAAAACTCTGTAGCCAAAATAAGGGGGTAACATAAAAATATCAAACCCTGAGTTTACAGCTCAATGGATAGTGGCCTTATGTTAATGTGTCTCTATTACTTGTATGATAATGGAGGGCTTAATTCTATCATACTACTAATGATGTGGAAAAATATACATAATGAGAGATACATTGATATAATAATATGTTTACATCAATAGCATATTAAATAATAAATTAAAGATGAAAGACTTGAGCTTAACTCATAAGCATTCCCTCCAATAACTTGAGGTAATGGTTACCTCACGTGTAGTGATTTTCACATGATATTATAGACCAATGTCTTGTGAGTGTTTGTGGGCAATAAGAAAATGTCACCTGAAATCATAGTGAACATACATACACATGGTTTAGCACATGGTTCACAACGTGTTCATGGCTCAGCTATAATTAACTCGATCGTTGTCTATGGACTAGATATTCAACGGGGTTCGATCCCAGCTATGTTGTTTGAGCAGGCGAAGGCAACGCTAAAGGAACTTCGTTTGACTCCGTAGTTGTTGAGAAGCTAAGAGGATGGTTGTGCGGTTAACTTATACCCTCATGAACATACAACAAGGAGGGGGTGACTCATTCGATGAGCCTCATTAATAGCTACCGGCACGAGTGCTCTCACTTTAGCACTTCTAGGGGTTCTTTTGCATCGTGCTCCTACTCTTATGAACAACACTCGAATGTGCTCGTTCAAGACCTTTATGAGTTCCAAAGCACCAGAGTTATTGAGAAGTCATGACTCGTACAAGAATGCTCGTTAGTTACGGGGATACCTTAATCAATATGAGTGCACCATATGGTTGCATTTTGTAGCATGAAAGCCATCCACCATATCATGTTCCCGCATGATGGTTGTTTTTTTCTTTATGTCGTCCTTGACATGATAGCCTTGATATGGTATCCATTATATTATGAAAGCATGTCTTACGTATTCTATCTAACTAATAAGAATAATGATATATATTAATTTCGTAAACTTAAAAATAAGATGCTCCTTTAATATTAACATTCGATCTTTGATTTACATAACACCAAATTAATGATAGAGTTAACCATAACCGGGCCATGATTAACAAGCTCCACAAAATCATAAAGAAAACATAATTTGAAACGTGGACGACCCGGTCGGCACCCACACCAAATACAACGAGATTCCAAAGTGATGAAAACGTCATAATCCGACTTGTATATCTCGTCAAAATCAATTCAATTATATTCAATTTAAACTAATCAAGTAATCATATATAAAAACAGACCACCATAACCCAACCCAAATCAAACCAAACCAAAAGCCAAAAACCCGCCGGTTGACGGTGGTTGCCGTCTATCCCCATCCACCACCACCATAATTCAATCAATTTCACCCCCAAAATCCTTACATCTAATCAAATTCAGGTAATTTTCCCCGATTTTTGTACCTTAATTTCAATTTATTTTTTTCAATCAATTATCCACCAATTAATTAATTAATTAATTAATAATCACAATCCAATTATTTCACCTTAATCATCTTATCGATTCACATAAACACGCAACAGATTAATTTTAATTAAAAACTTACTTTCCGTAAATTTCGGAATTACATACACCATCGCTGTATCTATATCTATGTGTTTTGTAATGATGAATTAATGATATATATGATCTGATTTATCAGGGTTCGATTATTTAGGGTTTTGATTTTATTTTTAAAGTTAACTTTATTATTATAGGTAAATGGCGTCTTCATCGGATCCGTGGACTAGGGAATATAATGAGGCTTCTAAACTTGCTGATGATATAACTGGAATGATATCGGAAAGGGGTTCGTTTTCGGGAACGGAAGCGCAGCGGCATTCCTCTGCTATTCGTAGGAAGATTACGATATTAGGAACTAGACTTGATAGCTTACAGTCTCTGCTTACTAAGCTTCCTGCTAAACAGCCTTTGTAAGTCTTTCGTTATGTTCTCGGCTGTTAGATTATGTTTTGCTTTTTAATGTACTGATCATGGCCCTAGATTATGGATCGATGCTATGCAGGTTCGTCTATATATTTTGTGAATAATAAATAGGTTTAGAAGGTTGTGTATGTGATATAGGTATATAGTTTTCGTGGAACTTATTAGCTGTCTGTAGTGACTGAACGGGAAAGTCATTGACTTTTACTATTTTCAGTGAATGTTAGATAATTGAGTGTTGTGACTATGTTGTTTGCGGCTCTTCTCAAGCGTACGGAGGTGTTAATTAGTACGTGGCTTGCTAACTTTTTGTTAGAAACGTAGGGGATATAATTAGTTGATTGTTTATCTTTTTGTATTGGGCAAGTTGATAGTCGGGTGAAAGTAGGGGTATTTTTCTCATGCAAGTTGGGGGTTAGACGGCATCTCCAGGGTTAGACCATATGTGTTTAACAGTTATGTTAGTATGCTGTACAGAAATTGAGCACTTACATGAGTTACATCGCAAAGTTAAAGTCCACCTTTGAGTCAAATTGATTAGATATGGACTTGAAGATTGATTAAAATTTAAGAATATGTAGGGTATTGAGAAGAATTGACAAATGCATATATTTTAATAAGATAAGCTTCAAGCTACAATGTACTTTAGGTCTCGAGGCTAGATATAGCAATGTACTAATGGTAAAATCTGTTTTTAGCCTTTTAGGTCAACTAGTTTGAAACCTAATGTCTTCAAAGAAATATTTTGCAAGTTCTCTGTTGGTGGTTTCACCAATCACATAAATTGGAACTCATATGTCACTGACCTTATATAGTGCATGTGCTGTAATAGTGTAGTATCAAGTATTGCACGTATAATATTGAAACAGTCCAATCAGGCTTCAATTCATAATCCATGCCAAATATTATAATGTGAGTACTGAGTAGTATCATATTAGGCCATACATCAAGTTTTGTTTACTTGCTAACCTCCTTCAGTTGTTTTTATTTGTTTTTCAAACTTTCCTCGAAGCTGTAATTAAATGATCTAAAGTCAATGAGTCTGTTAATCTTTTTCCTTTTTTGCAGGACCGAGAAAGAAATGAACCGACGCAAAGATATGCTTGGAAATCTGAGAACAAAGGTAACACAGATGGCCTCCACATTGAACATGTCAAACTTTGCTAATAGGGATAGCTTGCTTGGGCCAGACATTAAGCCAGCTGATGCCATGAGCAGAATAGCTGGTTTGGACAACTCTGGCGTTGTTAGCCTTCAGAGACAAGTTATGAGAGGTTAGCTATTTATATTCTCAACCCTTTCTAATTCAGTTAATATATTGCAGATAAACACATTAATTTTCTTACATTTGGCTCCAATTTCATTTTTATTTGTAACATCCTTGAGAGTTTTAACAATGGTGTTATTTTGGAATTTCTTTATGCAGAACAAGATGAAGGCTTAGAGAAACTGGAGGAAACAGTGATAAGTACCAAACATATTGCTTTGGCAGTCAATGAAGAACTTGACCTGCACACTAGACTCATCGTATGCCATTTTTTTTAATTGCATTTAGTTCCAATACATTATCGTTTAGTCTCTTATTAAAAGTCATAAACAAGTATGTCTCAATGCAAGTGATCTAAATATTTACTATCTTCTAATATGCAGGATGACCTTGACGAACATGTAGAAGTTACAGATTCTCGACTTAAGGTTACTCTCTTGCTAATATGCTCGCATGATTACTGCACAAATTATCACGGCGAGCGTTATTTTTTCTAATTTAAGCTCCCGCTACTCATTTTTCATGAGCTGATTCTTGGTATTTCCAAACACAAGAAATTCCACTATAATTAACGTTCTTCAAAAACAGCTTTAACTACCCTTTCAAAGGAGGCAACTGGAGATGAAAGTTGTCATTGTTATGTAATGCAAAATCGCCATTTAAAACTTGCGATTTATTGATGCTTTTTAATTTTCGATGAGTTTTGCCATTGGTTATGTCCACTTGGTGGGTGTTTTAACAATTTCTATTATGGCTTTCTTTTCTGGTGAACAGAGAGTGCAGAAGAACCTGGCTGTTCTGAACAAACGAACCAAGGGTGGTTGCACCTGCTTGTGCCTGCTAATGGCCGTGATTGGAATTGTTGTCCTAGTTGTTGCTCTATGGATGATAATAAAGTACTTGTGATGCAAGATGTATCTAGCTCTACTTTGTGTGAAGACTGGCGTCTTATACTGGTGATCCTGAGTGCTTTGCTTGTGTAATAATATGTGTATTTTGCTTAAATTAAACTGCTGTCGAGTGCAAATATGCCCGTGTCTTAAGCATTTAATTTTATATCTACAGTGTTTTGTGCTACCGAAGAACAAATTCAAGTTGCTAAACATTTGTTTGACGGACAATTTGTTGATATGATTGCTGCTTGTGATAATCCCGAGCTGGTAAATATTTTGATATCTTAGCTTAAACATGTTCACATCAAATTCAGTATGTATACAAGTGGCATCAAGATTGCAATTGCTTTTTAGTTAAATGGTTTAATTGTCGAAAGGGTTGATTAAGCTGACATTGTTAATCCAAGTTTAAATGCTTAAAGTCTCTTGGATCGTTTTTATAGAAGTTAAATTATTATCAAGTTAATTTTTTTTTTATATATATTTTTTTGTTTTTGTTTCAAATATATTTTTATTGCTTAATAACATTAACAAATTAAGAAATGCAGGGTTAAAAGCAACATATAATTATAGTATTTAAAAAGTTGTAAGGTTTAGTAATATTTTGTCCTGAGAAAAAGTACATGAAAGATCATTACCAACTTTTACAGTAGTAACTTAAGTGGCAATATTATATTCATTATGACTTAAGAAGCAATGCAACTTAACTAAATACGTTATCTGTCTATTAGAAATGACGTATGAAATTTAGCAAAAAATATTTATCGTTATCAACAATATGTGTTTCTTTGCTAAAAATGATATGTTGTACTCTAAAAAAAAAGGCAATATTTATATAACTAAGTGTACACACACATATAATACATTAACTGATATTAATAATATTGCATTAAAAGACAGATACTTATTGCCTAAGATTGATCCTTAGAGAATGGTCAGTTGAGTTGAGTCCAAAGGACCACGAAATCAAAATTTCCCCACCTATCTTAAACCTTTTGCTACAAAGTTACAATATCATGAAATTACAAGTCTAATTGCTCATGTGTGCCATATGAAGGTTGGTTAATTGTTCTTGTTCTACTAAGTTGCCTATATTATCATCACCTGTCTCCATTCTATCATCTTCCTCCAAGTTATGAATGTATGGCTAATTGATATCAATAGAAAAATGACCCGCTTTATCAAGATTTAGTTGAGACCGGCGTCGCCTACTACTTTGTCTTGGTATCCTTCGAACATGTGCAGTAAAATTATTAGTGGGTTGTGTTGTAGTAACATGCGATGAATTGGGTAATAAGAAACCACCCAATAAGTGTATACATGATATACATCCTTGCTCTTTTCGTATGGGTTTCTTCTGAAGCATTCCTGGGTAATGGTTGACACAACTCGTTAAATAAACAAGTCAAAAAAATAATAATTTAAAATTGACCCTTCTTGAATGAATCTGCTGATGGTATAAACCCCATCCAAGTTTGACAATATTGTTGCCACTCCTCTGTTTTTTCGAAAAGATCAGTGCCTGATACCACATTGCCGTTCACTTGTAAACCCCATAAAACTTCTATATCTTGGAGCGTTATAGTAGCTTCTCCAACCAGAAAATGAAATGTATGTGTTTCAGGACGTCATCTCTCCATATGAGCAGTGATTAAAGCATGATCAACCTTTAGGCCGCCACAACGAATGACAACACTGAATCCGGCCTCTCATACCCTCAGGGATATGCGGAACAAGCTGCCAGAAATAGTTACCACAATGTCTAGCCAATAGTTGACGATCTTCTATGCTATTGTTAAACAGATATAGAGCTCTATGTCGTTGATGTATAAATAACAAATCAGGTATAAATGGACCAGGTTTAATTTTTTATTTTCTAAACAAAAGATGTAATGGAGTTACATACGCTATTTTTGTGACAAAGTCATGGGCACAAACATCTTTGGAAACAATCACGGATAACCAGTTAAGTTGCATACATTTTAGTCAAAGACATGCTTGCCCCAATTATCTATACATGGTCCAACCTTGTATGTTTAGAGGCTGGTTATTGTAAAACAAGTATTAAAGTAAAACAAGTAAGATAAGATCTTGACCATTGGATCTTGATAAAATTGATGCACGAAGATTCATAGAGCACAAGTATATATACTGATGCACGAAGATTTTCATGATGCACAATG
>JAOXNX010000028.1:14379773-14396719 GCA_028566075.1 Solidago caesia
AACTGTGAACTCACCAGCTATTTTTATAGCTGACACTTGATTTTCATGCTTTTCAGGTCCTGGCATTTAGGCCACACTTATCATATCACAGTTGTCATACTTCTGGAGTCTCGTGGAGTCTTCAGCTTTTTGGGTCATCATGTTGCGGTCAAATTATTATCTATGGATTTTAATTTCAGTGCAACATCCTTTGCTTTCAGTCCTGTGTGACTGACTACTTCTGGTTGTAATTATACTTAACTTTCGGGTTGTATACCCTATACGTTGTAATTACACTTTGTATTCTATGACAATTGTGTTGTGATCTATTATAATGTGCTATGCATCAACATTAACTGTGCATCCCGCGTATTCCGCCTTGGCGGGGTGTTACAGAAAATAATGCATTTGTAAAATGATTTATAAATTATTACTCTTGTAGTCTGATTAAAAGGAAAAGATATAGATGATTCTGAAGCAAAACTACATGTTTTCTAATTACATTATAAGATTTGAAATTTTGGAAACTTCAAACTCAAAAGTTAAAACGTTTATAAATTTTTACCATATGTTTCATGTTTGTACTTATGAGCCATACCTACACTTAATTTTAGTATAATTTTAATTTTAATTTAATCAATTCTTAACCTTATATATAAATGTCATTCAAACTCAAATAATCCGACCCGAATGATTTTGGGTTAAATGAGTTGGGTTATTACACGTGTTTTCACACGGGTTTTACACTTAAACCAAATAAGGGGAAACATAATTGTAAGTATCTTCATTTTCCAAACAATACGTATTATTCGATGTCTAAGGTAAGTTTTATATATAGTCCATCCCTTAACTTGTGTTCTAATTTGCGGATTGTTGAAATTAAATAAATTTCAACATATTACATACAACTAATTTGTAAAATGTCATTTTGATTATCCTTGTTTCACACGGGTCCTCAAGCTAGTATATATATATATATATATAAAGTATGCATGGGACCAATGGCACGTTCTCAAAACCAAAAAGAAGCCCATCTGTGAACTAAAAGTTAAAAAAATTTGAGAACAAACATTTTCTGGGGAGAATTTGATTTCCAGAACGAGCCCAGAACGAGGCCGTGACATCGGCGTTCTGGGGAGAATTTGAGAACGAGGCCAGAACGAGGAGATGGTAATATTGGTTTTCTGAGAACGAGGTGAAAAAGTTTTGAGAACGAGGTTGAACTGGTGCCGTTGGGACCGGCCTAAGAGATATTATCCATAAATTATTGCACGCACATACACAGTCAAATCGAAACCGTGTAAATATATATCACATCTTCATGAAGGGTATATGGGATAGCTATCTCTCCTTTTCACTTCCACTTTCACCAAGAAAACTTACACGAAACACAACTTTAACCTTTAAATGTGAGTATTGACCATAATAATCCGACCTTACAAAAAAAAAAAGAAAAAAAAAAGAATGAACATAATAAGCCGATCAATTTATTAGTTGTGTTTAATTGATATTTATGTCATAAGAATTATTGGGGATAAAAAAAAAACTAAATCACGAAACTAAGCTCAAAAAAATATGAAACTAAATTTAGAGTCAAGTAATGTTTAATTTATTAGTTGTGTTTAATTTGTTTCTTTAAGGCTTTTTAGAAGTTTTATTTAGATGTTGGAGCTTTGCCGTAAATTACGGTGGCCACTGGCCAGTCGTAAGTTACGGCTGACTATGTTTCGGTACTGTTTTCATTTTCTTCAATATTTTAATATTTGAACATGAGTATATGTATTCTATTTTTTTTTTTTTATATATATAAAAAGTTATATTTGATTATACGTGTCAAAAAAAAAAACATGCCTTGGCAATAGACAACTCTAAATATAAAAAGAGCAATATCCTTTCATATTCATTTTGAATATGGTAGGTCATTGTAATAAATTTTGTGAGAGTAGAAAAATTAATTAATTAAATAAAAATCATAGCCCACAATGAAAAAGTCTACTTATTTTCACTCTCTTATAAATTTCAACATGATCCAAAAGATTATAGAAAAAAAGTATAACAAAAGCGAATGATGCATGTAGCTTTTTAGAGTAAAAATAGAAAGCTTGCTTATTTAAAACTTCTATAAACTTTCATAATCTTTTTATCTACCGTCCAAACTTTCAAACATATAAGCTGTTATTTCTATAAACTAATGATGTGCCAACAGTTTGAGTTGTTTCGGAACTAGTACACGACCCTTTATTCGAAATTACTACATAGATACCTACGCGATGCGACGGCGATGGTGTGGCGGTGGCACGTGGCGCGTGGCGCGTGGCGGTGACTAGTAGTGGCGGTGGTGACTGGTGGTGGTGGTGACAGTGACTCGTGATAGTAACTTATTCAACAGTCGAATTAATTGAGAATGAGTTGGCAAATATCTAGAAACAAAAGCCGGCCCATTTTAGGAAAAATTGATAAAAAAATTTTGGGAATTAGTTGAGAATGAGTTGGCAAATGATAGTATCGTAATATCACGTATCTTTAAAATGTGATTTTCAACAACGGTTGTAATTATTATATAGTAGCATAGTTTAAAGTAGTTACCAAAACTAAAATCTCTAACAATATTAAAAGGATTGAAGCTAATGAGGCTTAAATCAACTGACAATTTTTTGAGGACTAGTGTGAAGACATGAGAGAGTTTTACCCATAGACGGGGATTTAAAACTTGACTTATCTTGTGAGATTTTTTCATAAAAATTAATAATATATAAATTTACTATCTTTTAAAATTAGTAAAAGGGATTGAAAGCTGTCAAATACTCCAAATATAAAATTACAATTAATTTAACTCCCACCAACTTTCTATATATAGATAATAGAAATAGAAATATTCCACCCACAACAACGATAAACTGATAAAGATATCATGTGGGTCCACCGGTCCATCAAAGACGCAACCAGCGTTTGCAAAAAGAAGCTAAAATTTATATCACTCTTTTTATAGTTTTATATCACAGTATACAAGTAACATAACATATCGTAGAAGCATTTAATTCATTAATTAATAAAAAAATATGGTAGAGTTTGTAAGAGAAAGAAAACTAATAAAATAAATAAATCAGACCCACGATAAAGACCTTATATATTTTATATTTACAAAAATCACAACTTAACCTATCAAGTTGCTATATAACTTGAGAGGATTTTCATCTAAATCTTATTCATAAGTCATAACAAATTGTATGAGAAAACCAACATTTACTCTTTACTACTACAATTCATAGTTCATTTCTTTTACAATAAAAGATAAAAGATAAAAGGATGCAGTTTTTGACCTTCAAGTAATCGGATGAAAGCAAGTTTTTTTTTTTTAAATGTATGCAGTGTTATCGAAGTAGTTTGTCATCGTTTTCAAAAAAAAAATTCTAACAACATCCATAATACTATTAGCTTGTGAGAACATGACCTAAGCCAGTAAGCTCATTTTTTCCCCTTTAATACATATACATGAAATTCTCATTAAGCCTTCACTATTTTTGTTTCGTTGGTTCTAAACTAGGATTTAATCACTGGAATACCAACATACTTTCTTTTTTTACACGGTTATACAATAAACTTTTTTGTTGCCTAATATTTCATACGAACTTTTTAAATTTTTACATTGTTGCGTAATACGTACAAATATATATACATAGTGACGTGTCACTTAGTTGGAAATGACGTGAACGATTAATTAAGCTGACATGGATCCCACATCAACAAATTTGTATATAAAAACACATATTCCATTCTTTTTTTTTCCCCCAAATTGACATGAACCCTAAATCTCAATATGTCGTCTTCTTCGTTTAATATATAAACCTCCCTTCACAGTTATAATTAAAGTAATAACTTTTAGCCGTCTATGATCAGTAAACAAGTCACGCATTACACAACAATATACAAATTTAAAAAGTTCGTATGAAACATTAGGCAATACAAAAATTTATCACGCAACTGTATAAAAAATAAAAATACGTTAGCATTTCAACGATTAAACCCTTTCAACTATATCAAAAATCTCAAAACAAAAAACCCCTTTTATCAACTCAAGCGAGCTTAGCTTACAAAACAAAACTTGAAAACACATGCATCTCGGCTCCGCTCGGCTTGCATACGCGTAAAATTGAATTGAATTGGCTTAAAAAGAAAAGAAAAAAAATTAAATGCAAAATGTGTTATTTTAGCATGTATATATATATATATATATATATGTAATGAAAACTTATATATCAACTTTTCCTCTATATATGATCATCAAAAAATCAATTTTTATCATCAATTACAACTATCTCTTTTGTAGCTTCATTTCATACCATATATAACCGTTAATCCGGCCATCTAATTCACTCAGAAACACTGCCGAAAATGCGGAAGCTCCGGCCGTACTTTTATCTAGTTCTCTTATTGATTGTTATTTTGGCCGTTGCCCGAACATCATCTAGTTCTACTCCATGGCTAACATTACAAGGTATATATATATATACACATACATATATATATCATTTCTATTATTATTTAGTGTTTTTTTTTACTGATTTTTTTTTTTAATTTTGCATGAAATTAAAGTAAATTTTATCAGGTTTCGTTTGTTTAGTTGATTGCATGTTAAGCTTAATTTATTTATTTTTTAATTTTAATTTTAAATAACTAGAGGAATTTTAAGTAAAAACGAATATATATATATATAGATAGATATTGAAATTGGATGAAGTAACACCCAGTGCCGTCTTCCACGGGTCTTGGGTCCAATATTGTTTTCGACGATGTATGGGAGAGGTTGAGATGTAGACAACCTTGCCCCTACCTAAGGTAGGGAGGCTACTTCCTGGTTTTACCTAAGGTAGAAAAGGACCTCCGGCCTGCTGGGCATGAGGATCGAACCCTTGAGCTCTGTCTCCAAAGGCAAAAGCTCCAACCACTTGATCCAACCCGAATGGTTGTACTATATATGAAGCAGTTACTGTATAATTAGCTAGCTGATGTGTTTGGATGTTTAATGGTCATTGGTAGTTGGTTACACTAGTTAATTTGAAAGTTATATGTGTTTTGTGAAGCTCTAAGTTCAAGATGTACTCATGCACCATACTAGAATAGTACAGTATAGTGTCAATCAAAATTAAAATAAAACTCATAAAATTTGGGAACTTTTTGTTGAAATGGGCATATTTGGGGGTCACTTTGTCAAACAAGTTTTTGTCAAAAGAAATTCATGTGACAAGTGAATCCGAATTATAAATGCCGGATTGGTACACATAGGATGAATCCGGCATTTATAATGCCGGATTGAAGCTTCATTTGTGTACGTGGCAAAGCAAGCTTGAGGTGGCAGTTTTTTGGTTGAATCTGGCATTTATAATGCCGGATTGTAAGTGGACCTTTATTGAGTGATGTGACAAGTGAGTGACAGATGTGACAAGAGAGTGGCAGACGACAAGTTAGGAAACAGATCAATTTGTAGTTGTATCAATATTACTGTATACATTATATTAAAAGAACTTGTGTACAGAAGAATAATGCTATCATATTCATTCGTGAATTAGATCAATTATGAAGTATCATGTACTAAAGATAAAAATAAAAAATAAAAAATTGTATTCAACTATTTGTTACTCACTAAAGATAGAGTATTACTTGTAAAGAAATATTCTCTATCTACGACTCTCTTGTCACATCGGCCTTGTCACATCACTCAATAAAGGTCGAATAAAATCTGTCACCCACTTATAATCCGACATTATAAATGTCGGATTCAACCAAAATACTGTCACCTCAAGCTTGCTTTGCCACGTTGAAGCTTCAATAATGCCGGATTCATCCTATGTGTACGGATTCACTTGTTACATAAATTTTTTTTTGGCAAAAACTTGTTTGACAAAGTAACCCCCAAATATGCCCATTTTAACAAAAATTACTATATGTCTAGATGCAGCTAGGAATGATGCCGATGGCCGGCTTTGCGACTGTCAACTTTTAGTTATCTAACACGTGAGTATATTTTAATTGTGTTTTTTATTAGTTGGTACAATACTTAAAAATGGAAATAATTGATCAAAATTATTTCCATTAGTAAGCAATAGCATAACAGTAATATCAATACTTAAGAAAATTCAAATTTTAAGACTCCTTCAAATGCTTTATAACGCAGTAGAGATAAGAAGTCAGACAATATGTACATTTTGCATTGTAATAAGATTGTCGAGTTACAAGTTGTCAATTTGTCACATGTGGTTTTGAATAAACGCTTTGTTTATCTTCATAGCATGTTCTTAAACTTCACTTCAATTTCCTACCATTTGCAGGAGATCGGCCTTTAGTCATAGCACGTGGTGGGTTTTCAGGATTGTTTCCTGACTCCAGTTACTATGCATACAGTTTTGCTCAGGAATTAAGTTTATCCGATGTGGTCATGTGGTGTGATGTACAATTAACTAAAGATGCAGTCGGGATCTGCTTACCGGATCTTAATCTTGGAAATGCTTCGACCATTGACCAAGTGTTCGTCGACAGAGGCAATACATACCCTGTCAATGGGGTACCTGTGACAGGATGGTTTCCTGTGGACTTCTCATTTGATGATCTTCAAAATGTCTCTTGTAAGTTCTTGCTAATGCCTTTGCGGGTCAAGATTCATATTCATTATAAGAGTATAAGACGCAGTATCTCACTGTTCTGGTTAATATTTCTTATGAGCTTAAAGTAAAAATTGAAGGAAAAAGGAGAGAGAACTATGAATGTTATTTTATTGTGATTTAATAATACATAGTTTAGCACCCTTCTACTTGATGATCAGTTACGAAAAAAAAAAAAAGAAGAAGCTAAATGACTAATAACCATTGGCTTCTCTTTTTGATATCTGATTTGCTGCAATTTTAAGATGTCATGACGTCTTGCTCCTTTTTTTCTTACTTGAAGAATGTGTTGCACGTATTGATGGGTCGTTTTTTGCACTGAACAGTAAGGCAGAATATCTATTCGCGAACTCAATATTATGATGGCTTGTTTCCTATCCTTACTGTTGAAGATGTTGCTGAAATTAAATCAATAAGACAGCTGTGGTTGAATATCCAGGTGATTACTGTTTTGTAGTTTGTACATTATTGACTACATACAGCTGACGACTGATATATAAATATATTGAAATAACTGAAAAGTACATACAGGACTTGAATTTATACAAGTCAACCAAATACATGAGAAGTCAATTATTCTAACTAACTGCCATAACAGAACAATGCTGATATGGCATTACTCTTTACAGGAAAGGTATTTTTGCTATTATGTTGCTAACCTCCCATCTCTTTATGCTTTGCAGCATGATGCATTTTTCAGCCAACACAATTTGAGTATGAAAAACTTTGTGATTGCTACTTCTAAAAGTCGACGTGTGAAATATATATCATCACCAGAAGTGGATTTCCTAAAAAGCATTCATCCAAGATTTAGATCAAGCACCCCAAAACTAATTTTCAGGTTTCTAGAACTGGACATGACTGAGCCCTCAACCAAGCAAACATATCAATCCCTTCTGAAAAATCTGACATACATCAAGAAATTTGCATCTGGGATTCTAGTTCCTAAATCATATATATGGCCTGTGGATGACTTATACCTTCAGCCATTTACCTCCATTGTCTTAGATGCTCACAAGGAAGGTCTACAAGTTTTTGCTTCTGAGTTTATGAATGATGTGCCAATCGCGTATAATTACAGCTATGACCCTGTATCGGAGTATCTGAATTTTGTTGACAATGGTGTATTCTCTGTGGATGGTGTGCTTTCTGACAACCCAATAACTCCATCAGCTGCTTTTGGTAACTTCGAAACCCTTGGAATTTCACGATATTACTATGCATGCATTACTCGAAATTTGTTTTTACCTTGAAAAAATACCTTTATAATGCTCGATTACTTTTGACTGTGGAGGTGTTTGGATGTTCATTTTGCATGTGAGTATATAATATTGAATAAGCAGAATTAAGTAATCATCTGTTTTGAGTGTTTGCAAATTCTGATAGCTGAAGAAGTTAACATATAAAGAACCAAAAAGGAAATTTTTGCGAAGAAAAAAATATTATTTGACCCCTATATAATCTGATACTCAGAAGCAGAAAATGTCTATTCAAATTTTAAAACTGATTATAAGATTATTGCAACTTCAGTCAAAATAGGAAGATAATCAGTTCTAATACTTTATCCCAGACACATCCTACTTGTCAAATCTCAGACTGACTAGCCAAGAAGCTGTATATCTAAGCTCATCTGGTTGCATACCTGTCTCTTAGTTTTGCAGCAGTTGAACGTTAATGCATTAGTGTTTTCCAATAGTTGAACCGAAAATGCATTACCCAAGAAGTTGCATATCCCAGCTCATCTTTCCATACAATAGAAAATGTGTTTTATTCTGTGTTTTGATTCCTTTTTTTGACTAATGTTTCTGCAATTCTGCAGATTGCTTTTCTAACATGGGGACAAATCAATCACATAAAGGTCTGTCGTTCTAGATATTATTTATATGTTTCAACACGATCAATTGATGTATCCGTTTCTCTTTTCAAAATTTGATCATATATTTCTGTCTTGGATGTTCTTAAATCTTGGATCACCATTAGTTGGGCTGCATGCTAATAGAAGTGGCAATTTCGACCCATCTACTTATCAATAGGTTGATTTTCTTTGTGTTGAATCTCGAATGGGTCGATTAAAAATTTTCTTAAACGGAGCATGTTTCAAATGGGTCAATTGATCAAACAGGTTGAAAGTCACCCAAATTATACATTTGATACGCAAAACCTTCTAACCCGTTTTATTCAAGGATTTTGATTATATCGTAGTAGTATCGTTTTATTAAATCATGATGAACACGTTAAGTATTTATAAATTAAAAAAAATTAAGAAATGGCAAAAAAGTGTTTGCAGTTAAACCCTGCCGAACCAGTTCTGACTCGTGTTAAAAATAACTCATTTGATAATGAAGCCCTTATCCAAACCGCCCATATTGCCACCTCTAGTTTCACTATGTCTTATTTAGCTAATGACTTACCCTTATCTTCTTCTTTTGAATTGCTTCAGCTTCAGCAAACCTTTTGATTATCTCATCTGAAGGAGCAAGTGGGGACTTCCCTGGCTGTACTGATTTGGCATATAGCAAAGCTGTTTCAGATGGTGCAGATATTATTGACTGTCCTGTTCAAATGACAAGTGATGGAGTACCTATCTGTCTAGGTTCTATAAACCTTATCGATAGAACAACAGTTACTAATTCAGGCTTTAACAACCTTACATCAAACCATCCAGAGCTTCATTCTGGCAGTGGGATATATACTTTCAGCCTCACGTGGAGCCAGATTAAGAGTTTGAGACGTGAGTAAAATCTATCACTTCTGTACCATCTGTGGGAAAGAATAGATGGATAAAAGCATTACTGTACCTTCACATTTTCCTCATTTAATACTCGAACAAAACGATTTACCTATCACTAAAGAAGCAATTTCAACCTGTTTATTTATAAATGGGTTGGACTGGAGTTGTGGTTTATCTCAAACGGGTCAAATAAAGAACTATCAAAAAGAGGAGCAGATTAATCAGGTCAAAAGTTACCTAAATCACTTCACTCATATATTTAGATTGTTGTTATAATAATGATTTAGACATCAATTATTTCTAAAAACAACCAATGGGTCAACCGGTCAACCCAACTGGCCCCAACGCTACTTTGAACATACTAAAAATGAACCATTTCAACCCGAATCCGTTTTAATCCGATATAACTGGCCCCAACCCACCCGACCAGCACAAAGATGAATTGTTTGGTGTTGCTTATTTGCATATAACATCTTTTATGACATTTATAGTATATTTTATTCCCTTGGTGACTAGTATTCCTTTGCAATTTTAATCTTGAGTTACTTGTCACTGCATTTGTGGCATTGGTTCTTGGCTTTGATTAATACGTTACTGATTTGCCATTTCATTGTTTGCTTCTTCCTTTTTTCTTTTATGTTGTAGCTTCATTATACCAACCATTTGCTGTAAATGAAACTTTGTATCGGAATCCAAAATTCAAAAATGAGGGAAAGCTGATGACCTTGTCTGACTTTTTGGAGTTTGCAAGTAATGCTACTTCAGTTTCTGGTGTCCTGATCAACATAAAGGTGAGTCTGTATTTTTCTAAATCTTTTCCACAACTCAGAATTTCTTTACATAAGCATGCTAGCAAAAAAAATGAAATTTACATGTTAGTCGACTTCCAGAATGCAGCATACCTAGCAAAAGATCAAGGACTGAGTGTAACAGATGCTGTGATGGATATTTTGAATAAATCTAGTTATAATAATCGTTTGACAAAAAAGATATTAATCCAATCTTCAGAGAGAGAGGTTTTGAAAGCATTCAAGAAAAGAAGCAACAGGCATGAGCTTGTTTTTGAGGTTGATGAAAAAATCGGTGATGTCCTTAACTCAACCATTTTAGAAATTAGAGACTTTGCTAATTCCGTGGTCATTAGCAAGGAATCTGTCTACACTCGCAGTGATGGATATCTTTTTGGTCAGACTGATGTTGTGGATAAATTTCATGAATTTAAGCTCCCCGTGTATGTACAAAAAATGAGCAATGAATTCACGTCCATACCATGGGACTTCTTTACAGACCCATATGTTGAAATAGGCACATATGCAATGGCAGCAGGTGCCGATGGTGTTATTACAGATTTCCCAGCTACTGCCGCCAGATATAGAAGTAAGCTTGCTTTATTTCAGATTACCCAAACATCATAATGAACGGGTCAGTTGGGTTGGATAATGGGTCAAACGAGTTCAGTCTGAAACAAGTTATCTTTAGTACAGCTCAAAATGGGAATATTGGGTTGGGTTGACTTGCTAGCACATTTTATTGTCCATTTTTCACCTTTTTCTTTGAATAATTAACGCCTTAACTATGATGACGAAAACAGTATTATTACAATGATGATCTAACTTTTTTAAATTGATTTAGGAGGTTGTATGTATCAAAAACGGACTTTGGGCAACTTTCAACCCATTTGACACGTTCCCCTTTCGACCAGCTTTTTTCATTTGAATTTGATAAACACAATCCGAATCAACCCATTCATTAATACATGGGATTGAAATTGATACCTAACTTTAGGTGATCAAATGTGTTCACTGGATGAAAGTTGTTTACAAGTATCATCCAGTAATTTACTCCATTACATAATGCTGCCTGATGAGTTCAAAGTTTGCCTGAAATGTGTTCTTATTTGCCTGAATCAAGCCACCTTTGACTTGTAGAATTTCTAGAGATATCAAACAGGTCTAGTTGACCCGCCAACATGTTTTTGATTTTTGTACATATCATTTAAACATACAGTTATATGTTGTGCATGATCTAGAAACCATACTTTCAAAAATGTAGTTTTTTCAAATAAAGCAATTTGGGGGTTGTAACTTGTGAGTACTTAAATGGGCAATCTTTGGCCCATTTCAGCTTGGGTTAATTTCATTTAATGATAACAAACTATATTTGAGTCGAAGTTGCCACGAGCTTGTTTAATTAATCTGTCTTGTGATATGATATATGTCATAGGATTTCTATTGTCGTCATTATCACCCTAATTATTCATTTGATTATCTCTTAAATTAACTCGATCGTTTTCTTGGGGGAACTACAGGGAGCAAGTGTTTACAACTCCCAGTCGATCAGGTACCAAGTTACGCACTGCCTGCAGAGCCTGGTATGTTGTTGAAACCCATGGCACCTCAGTCAATGCCACCAGCTGCAGCTCCCAACCCAGTCCTGACTGATGCTGACCTGGCCGATCCACCTATCCCTCCAGCTATAAAGAGATCACACCCGCCTTCTACTAATGGGTCAATTGCACCATCTTCAACCTCAACAAGTGGCCAACCACCAAAAAATGGTGCCCCGATTCTGCTATGTTCTTTAGCTATCGCTTTTGGATCCCTATCAATGTAGTGATCAACAATTATAGTCAGCTTACATAATTGTTAACAGATATCAACAGATCTTGTTGTTTATCTATTATGTGTTAAATGTAGAATTATGTTCAATTTCAGGTTAATTGCATAGTACTGCAACCAGCCATCACTTACTTGCTAACTTGGGTAACCATGGTTTTCTTTTTCTGGCCATGTATGCCATTGAACTATCAATGGTATTTCATTGACCAACCTAGCAAACTAATGATAGTTGTAGCAAAATGATAGTTCAGCGACACACGTAAAATAAAAAATAAAAAAAATAGTTCAATGTCCACAAATAAGAAAATATAGTCATGTTGCATAGATAGATACAAAGTAACTGTTGGTTACTAAATAACCCAATAAACGAATGAATTTGAGTAAAAACAAAACCTACCTAGAAGGCTGGTTTATAAGTTACAACCATATATATAATGTGCAACCACATATTCCATTCTAAAAGTTGCTTTCAGGCACCAAATTCAATATTCAGGCATAGCGAGTTTTCAAAAGGAATGTAAATACAATCTATGTCAACCAACTCTAAATGAATGTTTTCCGTATCAACGACTACTCTGCATGGTACAACATTTTCTTTACCATATATGATACGACAATTCTCGTATACACCCTCTTTAGGTGGAAGGTTTAATAAGCATGATGTAGGAAACGAGACCATGTTCTTGTTGTTCATTGAACTTTGGTCATTATTCAGCTTTATTATGAGACGATGGTGGCGACCGAGAAGCTCAGAGACATATCTCATGTCACCCTTTGAAAGTGCATAACGAACACGGGTAGAGGAGACTTGTCCTCTTTCTTTAGCGTTAGTGAATTCTCGGTCTAATATGTCTTGCTTTTTGTCCATTACAGGGTTTATAATGTATGCCTCTATACCATACTCTTCGCATAATCTTGATAGGTCTAATGCATCTCCAGAAGCTCTGTAGCCAAACCGGTAGTTTTTGCCTACCATCATATAAGAAATACAGTTACTTTTAAAGTCTCGCAAAATAACGGAATGTAAGATAGCAAAATGGGAGGGTCAAGAGGGTACGATAACATGCCAAAGCGAGTCAAATTGAGTGTGGTAACCCGTTAACACAAGTTGTACATTTCTTCAATCTAAACAGTATTTGATAAGTTGAGCGTGACATTCAACATGCTTGACTGTTTGACCCATTTCCTTTATTAGGAATTCCTTTTAAAAAACCGTCTGTTTGACCCATTATAGAAATAAATAAAAAATGAACCCAACTGGGTCGAAATTGCCACCTCTAAGGGTAAGTATGGAAGTGTGCTTTACTAATGATTATGTTGTATTTAATAGTCGTAAATAGAAAACTAGCTCGTATAAAATGTATTGTTAAAGTGTTTGGCAATTTTATATTTTTAAAGTAATAGATGACCAAGGGTACATGTATAACTTTACTTTAGCACTTACATACTTGATGATCAGTTTTGTAGCAATTAGTATAAAATTGATAACTCAAAACTATGTATTAACCCCTAAATAATCATGTAATCATAGCAGCAGTACATTACTACTTTAATTGAGTACTGCCAAATAATAACTTTGAAAACACACATCCAAACACCATTAGTTGATCCAAGTTTATGTACCTGCTACAACACCACGCACACCAAGTTCTTTTGATAACTTCTCCACAAACTGACGTGGGGTCAAATTGCGTACTTTAGAGAATTCAATTTCCAGCTCTTTAGGGGCCACCTCTCCGCAACAAGCAGACCAAGATGAAAGCACTCGTTCACGATCACATTTTGCAACTACAGGAGCCCTGTTCAACCAGTTAGATTTCAAAATTTCTAATGAGAAATAGAGGTAGCAAGATTGACGGGTAGGTAATTGGTCAAACTGGTTCCAGGTTGAAATAGTGTATCTTTTTACGTTATCAATAAAATAAAACTCAATTTGACCCGTCTTCGTATAAACAGGTTGAAGTTAAAAACAAATAATATAATTCACGGGGTACATACCTAGGTTCCCATCCAAGAACTTCTGCCATTCCAGTAAATGATAGCAAGAATGGAGTTCCTGCTGTTGATGCTTGAATAGCAAGCTCACGATGACCAATATGCAACGCATCAAACTTTCCCAAGGCTACTATCCCACCTAGAAACCAAGCGAAAAATTATTGAAATAAGCAAAGGAACACAAGATATAATCTACGGTTTGTCATGGAACAATTCCGTTAGGTAATGGTTATAGCAGTGACAATAGTCCCTCTACATGAACAGGCAATAAAAGAAAAAAAAAGGAAAAAAAGTACCTGCCACGGATGACAATTGTTCAGAGTAAGATGTGCCATCGTCTTCCTGTTGGCTTTGTGCACGCATTTAAGAGACAGGTTAGAACTCAAAGCACATGTCAATTAAAAAGCGAGGCAAATGGCAAATCAAAGTGAAGTGAAGTTGGCAAACTAGAGGATACCATTTCAACACATATTTGAACTTTATTTCGGGTTTGGGGAAGTATTTCATTACACACAATTCATGTTATTTTTTATACTAGCTAAGAATGAAACAAGTTGATCAGGTAACAAGTCAACCTCACACAATGATCGGACGATTAAACACAAATGCTAAAAGATTGTAGTTTGTGAATTCCATAATGGGTAATTTCAGTCCATTTATGTTAAAACTGCTCAAACTTTGGGTTATAATTTATTACTATGACAGGTCAAATGATCAGTTACAAGAAAATAAGTCAAAGCGTCCAAAGTGCACTCAGCTACGCAAATGTTCGGAACCTTCTAAAATGTCTTAATAAAACAAATGGATCAGTATTTCTATAATAGTTTTTGCAATTGTATTTATACATTAACCAGTATGACAATATTTTTACAAAAGAGAACAAAAACATTGTTAACAGACTAACACAATCAAACCAAAACGTTTTTAAAACGTTACCACTTACCCAACATGTCCGGCCTGCCCCTTTTTGACAGCTATAGTTAATACAAACCAAAAATAAGGAAGTTGATCATGACATGCATAGTTGCATACCTTGTTGCCTTCATATCTGAAGAAGATAAAGAGAGAAACCTTCTTGAAGCTCCTTGCACACTAATCGGTAATCTAATACCCCTAAACAAAACAAACAAAAAATGTTGGATCTCAAAACGGACTTAGTTTTATTGACAAGTCCCAACTTTAAGTTCACATAAATGTAGCTCACCCATTTAGGTGGACGAACAACTTCTGATTTATGAGCATCGTTTGTTTCAGTGGTCAAATAAAATAGACCAGCCTTGCAAAATTTTCTTCTACTCGTGAAGAAAAAGTTGTGAAGGCATTTGGATAGAACTGTACTACAATGAATTTGAGATGTACACAGCAGATGTGATTCCAAAGGCCATGAAGGCTGCAATAACTCACAGTTAGAGGTAGCCAAGTGAGTGAAATTAAGATTAGAGCTGAGTGCAGTTATTATTTTAAATTGTGCTTTTTCAAAAGAAAAACTTGAATAAAGAAGGTAAAACAAGCATGGGCAGCGTGCAGAAGTGTATACACAGAGTGATCCATTTCTGAACCATCTTACTTGGCTTTCTTTGCAAATGATAAGTGGTTTTGGACAAAATACAATAAATAAAATGCAAAAGCTAATCATAGATGACATTTCTTTGCCCGAAATCTGTCACTTATTACAAAGAAGTCTTCTTTTAATAAAACTCATTTGTTTGTAACGAAAGTCAGATATGATGGTTCAAAGAAGCTAATAACTTTTTGGAATATATGTTGCGAGAAATTAACTAATCGGTGACAGCCTATGAACCCAAAATTAAACGCAACAATTAAGTGACCATTTGTTAATATTAAAATACCCACATAATAGAGAAAATTAATAGGCTGAAGTCACAAAAGATCGAAAAAGCAGAGCAAATGCTTGAAGATTGGAAGATTCCTGACTCGTTACTTATGGATGTAGTGTCTAATGTCTTAAGTTTTAAGTTCCTTTGTATCTGGTTATGGGCTGCCGTTTGTGTTTAGCTTGTAACTAGTTGGGTATTGGTAGTGCTTTGTGCTACTTTGATTGCGTATCACATATGCATGGCATGTCGTGTGTATGAACTGGTGTGACACACTGTCACATTGCTTGTACTATACTGTTTATTGTTGTTGGTATAAAATTGACCAGGGTATACCTTTTACCAGAAAAACTACTCTTTATCTTGTAATAACTACATGTGAGTCAAGATGCAATATTGTATCATGACTTACAAACTAGCTAAAGCATAAAACTTTTGGAATTTTTTTTTTTTTTCAAACCACATCCTCATTAAAATACCATTTTATAACTTAATGGGCACCCAAGTTCATCGCTAAGGTGGCCAAGTGATAAGATGTACTTAAGGTCTCAAAAGAAACTCAGGTTCAAACCTCATAGGTAAACATCTTTGGATGGCCAGGAAAAAAGTCTAGGAAACAACCACGAGTATGCCGGTTAGTCCCCGTACATCAAAGATAAAGGCTCAACTTATACCGGGACGCCTAAGCAGGGATTCCTCTCCGGTTTTTTGTAATATAAAGTTAAGGACTTCCCCAAAGAACTCTATTTAGCATGCTTCAATTCACTTCTATATACTAATACCAAAACTACCTACTATATACCAACTATTTTAGCCTTCAATTCCTCAAAAAATTACAAAAAATATATGTGACCCATAAAACCAAGAACCCACATTCAGTTATTGCAAGCATTAATTTTAACTAAAAAGGGATAAAATTGATAACTTTAAGCCTTTAATGAATAAAAGTAGCCAAACAAAGCAATTAGAGAAAGAACCCAGATGGGAAGTAAAACATAAGTGAGAAGAAGCTAAGAAAACTGACCGGAAAAAATGGTGGTGGGCGGCAAGTGGGTTGTCTCCGATTTTGGTGCGGCTGCAGAGAAAATGTAAGAAAGACTGTAGATATATATAGAGAGATTGGTTTATTTGG
>JAOXNX010000028.1:14396819-14411062 GCA_028566075.1 Solidago caesia
TTCTTGAGGTTGTGGGTTCAATACCTTGGGAAGATTGTTTTAAAAGAGGTGTGTTTGCTATATTTTTCTTAGTTTCGTTTTTAACAAAGCATATCTCTTTCTTATGTTGTAACACCCCAACAAGGCGAAATTATGGGATGCCACTAAATGCACAGCACGACATGAAATTATATAAAAAAAAATACTAAATGAACAAGGATTTCTATTGAAATCAACACAAATGTCGAATACAATACCACAATGTTAAAATGTCATGAACGTTACAATGATCACTAGTATGTGATTACCAACATTCTACCCCACAGGAAGGGTGCATACTAGTATCCTACTCAAGTAATCATAATAGGCAAATCAAGTAACGATATCTAGAGCGCATATCCCTGAGAACTAATCTAACAAAAGATGCGTCAGTTCCTCGATTCCAGCTCCTGCTCCTATGCCATCAACCACGTCTAACCTGATCACCTGAAAAGCATACTAAAACAAGTCAACACGAGGTTGGTGAGTTCGTAGGTTTTAGTAAAATGAACCTTTAGTAGTGAACAGGAACCCTGTTAAAAATGTTATGAAAATGTACTTGAACAAGAATATGAGTTTGAATGAACGAATAATGAAATTGAAAACCGTGTCGATTGTTTATGAACATAAATCTTTTGTACAATATATATAAGAGCGATAGAGTTACATACCAAATGTCTCGCAATCCACACATAAGCACACAATACATAAAATGTCAAATAATGAACATAATGAACAAATGAACACACTGCCAGGACAGATACTATCGCACTCATCGTAGTACCCATGAACAAATCCCTCCGGCCGACTTGGTACCAAGTAATGAACATGAACATGAACGATCCACGTGTACCACGTACACGGATAATGAACAAGTAACCTCTATCATATCAGCTCAATGAACGCAGTATATTGTACGAAATAAAATAGAAATCGACAAAAGTGGTTAGAAAACATTTGTATACTTTTCACCCCAAAATGTACGTAAAATAAGGGGATACGAAACTCACCTGAAAAAGTTTGCACAAAGTCAACAACTACGCACAATGAACACGAATCCCGAACAATCAACGAACACCTAACGAACACAAGTTCATTAGCACCGAAATGACTTACAATAATGTCTTAGCTTATTAAAGTCACCATTTACTTCCTATTCAAACTTATGTCCTTGACGATTAGTCTCAAGCTCGGCTCGGCTCTAGCCAAGCTCGGCTCGTGTCAGACCTCAGGCTCGCCTCGTCCCCACTCCAGGCTCGCCTCGTCCTTTGCCAAGCTCGTCCTTTGCCAAGCTCGTCTTCTAACACTAGGTAAAGATCTTTAGATGGCCAGTGAAAAAGTCTAGGAAACAACCACGAGTATACCGGTAGTCCCCGTACATCAGAGCTAAAGGCCCGACTTATCCCGGGAGGCCTGAACTGGGATCCCTCTCCGGCTTTTTTATAATAAAGTTAAGCACTTGCCCAAAGAACTCTATTTAGCATGCTTCAATTCACTTCTATATACTAATGCCAAAACTACCTACTATATACTAACTATTTTAGCCTTCAATTCTTCAAAAACTTACCCAAAAAAAAAGGTGACCCATAAAACCAAGAACTCACATTCAGTTATTGCAAACATTAATGTTAACTAAAAAGGGATAAAATTGATAACTTTAAGCCTTTAATGAATAAAAGTAGCCAAACAAAGCAATTAGGGAAAGAACCCAGATGGGAAGTAAAACTTAGGTGAGAAGAAGTAAAGAAAACTGACCGGAAAAGATGGTGGTGGGCGGCAAGTGGGTTGTCTCCGACTTTGGTGCGGCTGCAGAGGAAATGTAAGAAAGACTGTAGATATAGAGAGTTTGGTATCATATCATCAATTTAAGCCTCATAGGACTTTCTATCTTTTTTTAAGAGGGAATTGCAAAAATGGTATATGGGTATTTTTTTAGTTTCATCTTTTATCCTTTAAAATCAATTTTAGTATGTTTTAGACCCTATAAGAGGATGTACTTCTTAAAAAACTTGTAGTTCATACTTCTATTAGAAATGGGTATGATATCACTATTATTAATAAGTGGATGATGGTCACACTCTTGTTAATAAGTTCATTATTATTGTTGTTGTTTTTGTATATTATTATTGGTTTGAAACCTCAATCGATTGATTCCTTCTCGTCAAGCTCAATTACTTATTTCTATCTAGTTAATTAAAGAAGTGTTATCAACATAATTTATCAGTACACCATGAATATATTACAGTATATGATAGTGGTGGGATCTTTTTTAAAATCATAAGTCGACATGTAATTACATTGTATTCCTAATATATTCGACTCATGTATCAAAGTTCTTTAAATAGAGTCAACTTTGCATTACTCGATTGAAATGTAAACACTTTGATCCCTCAATTATTTAGTACTAGTTGGGTCATTCTAACTACTTACCCAATAATGAAATTAGACGTCAACTAGGACTTAATACCCTATTAAACCATCACCAATATGACCTAGTGGTTAGATGTTTTGAAGTCCTCACTAGGTCTTAAGGTCACCCTTTTTATGTAAACATCTTCGACATGGTTTTCTTTAAGTTTTGAACGCCTTATACGAAACTATATAGGGGAGGCCCCTAAAAGCATAAAGAAAATATGTCTAATATCTAAATATAATTAATCATTCAATGATCTCTATTGCAATTGGGGGAATGCTACAAAGAATTCAGATAACTTTATACCAGTTAAGTTAGATGAAACTTTTACCAGGTAGTTTTTGATTTGAAAGCTATTCGTCTTTCATAGAGAGGTTGATCTTTATGTAAGTTAATTTATAAGGTCTATCAATCATTCTTAAGATTTTGTCTTTTCAATGGAAAAAAATCATAAATGACCGAACGATTACTAAACGTATTTCTCATAATGGACTATTGCTAGATTTGGGGACCTCATAAATGTAGAATCATATGTGGCCACACCACTTACATGCCCTCAAGGACGGCCCAAATCTTGAGGGTGATAAGGAAAATAATTCAAAAAAAGGTCATAGGGATATCTTAGTTAGGTCTTGTACAAGACTCACCATTTCCCAGTAACTGAAGAGGAAAACTCCATTTGCTACAATATCCAAGTAAAAAGTCGGTAAAAATTAAAAAAACTTAGAGTTTAAATTTTAAATTATGAATACAACTGTGCAAAATAAATGTTTAACTAGCACCTTAAATTTATTTTAAAAATTGAGGGTTGAAACCAAATTATCATAATTTGAAAATTAAGTGTTACTTGATGCATTTTTCTACATCTTTTTACTATGTGTTCAAGAACCTTTTTAGTGGCCTAACATCAATAAAAAAAAATAGTGTGTGGATCTTATTGCTACAACAACGACAACAAAAGCCAAATATGTGCAAGATATAATTAATGGACAAAAGATAAACATTTGTAAAAACTGAGGTTATTTTTCTAAAATTTTAACGGAACAAATTTTCAGTTAGGCCCCTAATTATATACACCTTATTATACATATATACATTTTGGCATATCTGTTATGCAGGGATTGGGTACCGTTGTTGTTGTTGTACATTTTGGCATATCTATCTTTAGGCAAAAATTAGTACACGATTTCGAAGTGGGGTATGTCCATTTGATCTATTTATATATCATTTTGCATATATAATTATATATACATATACATTTTCATATATGTTTCACTTGATTTGTGTAAGTAAATCTTTATACGTTGGGTGTCAATCGAAAGTGCCCATCACGTGTTCGACGAAATGTCAGTTAGGTATACATTGATAGAGATGTTAATTATGTAGTCACTGAAGTTGGTGTGGGATTAATTATGTGAAAGAAACGTTGTGATTCCGTATTTTCGGTACTTCTAAATAGTATTTTGTGTGTAGCGATTTTTAAATTCTTGTCGTTGTATGTATCTGACATCTTATAACCACTACTTAGGATGACGTGGTGACTTATATGGCTACCGCGTCATCAAAAGATCTTACAAAAATTGAAAAGTACTTAAAATATGATGGAAAGAACTTAGAGTTTGCTATACACAAAAGACAGTTTGAAAGTTTAATACACACAATAGCAATACGATACATTTTCATGCACTTAGCCCCTGCAAAGAAAAAACAAATATCATTATATTACAAAAATATCACATACCCGTTTTGGTTTCAAAATTGTACTTGGCCTGAAATTGTATGTCAAGCATAAGCTATATATGGAATAACTCCATTTGTTCTTATATTTTCTTTGTTTTAACTCTAAATAATGTTAGGTCATAACGTAGTGAGTATTTGTTAGTGGTTGCGGATCGTATGCTCATATATATATGATAATGTTCTTGTTGGTCACTTGTTAACACTGTGTATAATAATAGCAGGATGTCTTTGTGTTTTCCGTCAACACCTCACAAGTTGTGGACAACCGTGGGTTTATTCCTTGGCGGTGCATCCCTATTTGGCGGTGGTTTGTATCTTTCTTATGTACATATTGCTCCTCAACAAGCTCGAATAAAAGCCCGGAATGATTATGTACGTGATAGATTGAAAAAGAAGTATGGGTATGACAAGTTCACTACTACCGACCCAAAATAATCCTGAAAGTTTACCAGGCTGATGTAAGTATGTTCTATAATTATATTACTTTCATATTAAGTTGCTCATACATTTAAATATGAACTGACATTGTAATTCAGATCCTGCTTAAACCATGTTTTTAGTTTAGATGGAACTCAATGAGTTTTTTTTATATATGTAGTTTTGTGTCATTTCATCCTATTACCTGTACGTGTATGTTTTATATTGTTAGTATAACGATTGCAGATCCGACGATGCAGTGCCTTTTTTGATCTAACGATAGCAGATTCATCATGCCAGGAAGAATGCATTGCGATCATTGTTCAAAGTTCAAACCATTCATGTAAAAGGTTTATGAAAAAGACTTGTGCCATACTTCCTATTTAATTGTACATGTTGGATCTCAAACTATTTAATCCTTGTGCAAACACATATTGTAGACTCATAAGCCTCGATTTTTTTTTCACATATAATTTGAATGAGCATGAGCTTCAAATCAAATCAAAGTTATAATAGTTTTAGTGTATTGATTTTTTTGATATTATATCACAATACTTGCATTTGAAAAGCACAGATGAACTCGTGAAAGTGCTACGATGTCCTAAAACCAAATGCAATTTTGTTTAGCTAATGTCGATTGTACCCATTGTTTCGATTCTCGTATGGCTGTTCCCATATTTTAGGATACTCTTTTCAAATCGGTGAGGAACTTGTTAACAACAAAAAAAAAGGTTGATATATGATTTGGAGCGTCTGGAAATGGGAAAAATATCACATGGTTTTCCCAGAACCAAAAATGCAACCAAGATTCATTGTCAATGTAAAACCAATATTGCATATTTATGATAAAAAGCTTTATGATAGATAGATTTCATTGTACTTTTATAAATCAGAAAAGAGATACAGTAATATTTTAATCTGTTAACGTTTTAATTTGACGGGAATTGTGTACTGATAGAGCCTATAATATACACTTTTTATAAGGTCAGGATGCTTTTGATAACATTGTTTACCAGAATGTGTTATCGACACTAGTAAATATTACAACTATTATTGTCCAAAATCTCCATGTATATCGTCTATATATTTCCAATTGTCTTGAATTATACAAGAGCTCATTGATTGCTCGACTAATCTTTTGGTAAAGCACGGATACTGGAAATGGAATTAAACATTGCGTACGCTCATAGCCAATAAAGTTGCCTATTGCCCTAAAAGAAACAATTTTGCACGATTTTGTAGAATTTAGAGATGACCATGTAAATTCATGAAAAGGAGATTAAAGCTTAAAAAAAACCTTGTGCATTCATAAACATCAACATCTTAACAAACAAATACATCAAAATTTTGGTTCCATGCCTTGAAAAGGAAAGAAAAATCTATAGATTCTCGACTTGATGAGCTAAAAAGATTTAAGCAGCACCCTTCCCTTTCTTCTTCTGGAGCTTCTTCATGTAGAACTCAAGCTCCTTGCCCTCCAGGATGTATCTGCAAACAAACAATACAACCAAACATTAGAGAAAAAAAGCCCAAAAGAGCAACACATATATAGAATACTAGAAATGTACCCGCGCGATGCGCAGTGATGAATGATTTATGCAAAAATTTAATTGTAATGTACATAAATTTCATAAACCTCCTTAAGTATATGTGTTAAAAAATAATGGTGGTCGGCAACCGTCTACGCGGACCGCCGATAATGGATTGTCTAATAATGTACAATATGTTTGTTATTATTGAGAGAATATTTAAAAATGAAAATGATTATATAATTTAATATAGAAATAATATAAATAGTAAATGATTAAAATGAAAATGATTATATAAAAACATATATAAATAATATATATGATAAGGTAAATGAGTAATGCTAATTATGGTAATGTTTAAAAATTCAAAATTTAAGACACAAGCCAAATGCTTTATAATGTAGATAGATAGATATAGATATAGATATAGATATAGATATAGATATAGATATATACTACAAAAAGAAACTTAAATGAAATTTATATCATTCATAATCTCCAAGTACACCCTTGGTACCACAATCTATAAAGTTCTGACATATAAGACATGATAATAGATATCTTATAACTACTTGAATACTCACAAAAGACTTATGTAAGCATACCGGGAAGACACTAATTTATAAAAAGTTCTAACGGTCAAGACAAAATACGTTTAAGACCAAACAAACCTGAAAAATGTCATTTTGACATGAACCCATTATAGTTATGAACCAACCTGAAAAATGCCGATTTTGATTTTTGACACTAATCCATTACCGTTATGACCTACCACTTGACCCACCTAATTAGGAATCACTTATCATATCTTACATTGACTAACTGAACAAGGTAATCAAAGTCCACAAGCTGGCCTGCAAGACTGGTTAAAGAAACACATACCCATCAGCACGACCGCACTGGCCAGGGCGTGAAGAAATGGCTGCCAAAAGCCTTCCACTTGAAAACTGCTCTTCGACATGAGCATCAAGTTTGCGATCTTCTTGGCGTTTCTCCAATTTCCTCACAACATGATTACTCTTCTTTGTCTCCTCTGTAGCTCCTTCTACTTCCTACAAAAAAAAAAGTAACCAACTATTGTCAAATTTTATTCCAAGTAACTTTTTGTACATTGTAATAAATCATCAACGTTTTAAAAAATTTAAGTTGGCCTTCCAACTTAACAGGTTTAAAATAACCAGAGTTATAATATGTATTTTGGTAGCATTTAATAAATAAAATGAAATTTTGAAGGTTTTACATGGCCAAAACATTAAACAAGTTGATTACATAACAAATGAAACATATTAATTCACTTTATATGTAATGAGCCCATAAGAAAGAAACATACCTCTCCCTCTTTCTTGGCAACAGTGGCTAGAGCTTTCTTCTTACGGCCGATATCAACACCATAGTGCTGAAGATACCATTGTTTAAAGGGTGCAGCATCAACCTGGACAATTGCACTCTTCACTAGAGTCTGGGTCCTGACCAACTCATTGTTAGATGCATTGTAGACCACATCCAAGATACGGGTCTTTCGGGTAACAGCCTCACTACCCCATGAGAAGTTACCTGTATCCAACCTCAATGCACGCCACTTAACATTACCACCACGAACTCGGACCCTTCTAACAGTCTTGTTGCTAGAAATTTTAGTGTTTGCTGGCTGTCTTCCCAACTCATACCTTAAAAAGAAAAACACTTGTATCAATAACATTGTTCAAAACAAAGATTAAGAAATTTCCAAACAACATGCTAAAGGCTACAACATGCAAAATTGTATTATTCCAACAAAATCAATGTACCGTTCAATAATGTGTAAGCACGTTCAACGCTTTATAATGAGATTATTTAGGAATACACATTGAATGTTGAGATTACGCATTGAATTTCTGGTAGTAGAGTATGTCCATAATCCAAAACGAATAATAAAAACTTATGTTCAACAGATCTATATGATTTCATAATCGCACATATGATACGTGCTCTAAACATAACCCATCCAGGTAACCCATTTGCAACAGTTAAAGATTATATAAGTCAAACGCACGATCTACTTCCATAATCTTTAATCGTTAGCAAACGGGTTACCCGAATGGGTTATGTTTGGGAAGGTATCATCATACACACTGCGTTATCAGTTTATAGCTCCACTATAAGAGAGTTCAAATTACGCAAGAACCAAGAACTAGACAGTTCTGTAACTAATAGACCTTAAAATTAACAAGCACATTTAATAATCTAAAACCAGACCAACCCAAGAACTCATTACACATTAACATGATCATAAACCAAAAAAATCAGAAATTAGAAACATACAACATATATATATATATATATATACAAATCTGCAGAAAGTAAATATTTTTAACTTCTAACTTACATCTAGCAGCATTAAAAAAATATAAATAACATTCCTCATAGCTAGACAAACACATTTAATAATCTAAAACTCATATACATAGACACACAAATATGTAAACATTAAAGTCACAATGATCATGATATGAATATATATATATATATATATATATATATGAATATGTATATGTATAGATATAGATATATAAATGTATATGTATAGAAATAAAAATGGAAAAAGAGAGAGCATACTTTCGCTTCTTTCTCCAAGCCTTCTTTTTGCCACCAGTGGCACGTCTTTTGTGCATAGAATCACGAGAGATACCCATGATGATGCTTGCAGATCAGATTAGATAGAATGCCTCTGCCCCTGACCTTTGTGTGAGGGAGATAAACAACACAAGAAGACCAAAATAAAATTAGGGTTTGGAGAATGGTTTAAAAGTAAGAGAGGCAGGATGGCTGGCTACCCAAAAACCCTAGAACTCATTCTAACTGGATTTTTTATATCCATAGGCCCGTTTAATTTTGGCCCAATCCGCACACCTCACTCTAGACTTGCACAAAAAAAAACGGGTAGGCCAAACCCGGGTCCAAAAAACCGAGCCCGAACCCGAAAAAAAACCGGGTAGGAAACCGGGTAGAGATCGGGTATTAAAAAAAAACCCGAAAAATACCCGGAAAAAAACCGGTCCACGTTGACCAAAAACCGAATTCGGGTCCGGTTCCGGGTCGGGTTAGGCAATACCCGGTTTTTGTGCAAGGCTACCTCACTCCATAATATTTGGGTAAAGGGTTACCCCAATAAATTTTATACCAACAACAATATAACAATGATTACAGGAAATGTGACACATCTATACTACTTCTATAAGCATATCTTTGAGGCATTTTGGGTAACTCGCCACTGTACAAACAAATTAAGCATGGGTACAAGCATCTTAATGCGTGTGGTCTTAAAATGGTCTTAAATATAAGGAAAAAAAGCATAACGTACAAAGCATCTTAAACGGACACATACTCCCACGCTCAGTGTTGCACATATCCCCTCCGCTATTTGATTTCAATTCAAAATTCAAAACTCAATCTTGAAGATACGTTCCCCCGCTCATCTCCTCTATGATTTCAAACGGATGTAGTAATAGATTTGCTTTATTTTTTTAATCATTGGGTTTTGTTGGTAATATATTTAAGGTTTTTTGTTGATTGCTGATATTAAAGATTTACGGTTTTTTAATCACTGCAAGTGAATCGGTTTTAGGGCTTTTGTTGGGGTTTTTAATCACCAAATAAAATTTGTTTTTATTATTTGGTTTTTGATTATTTGCATATTTAAAATCTTTAAATTTTCATAATCCGTGGTTTTAACTTTGGATTCATAATCTGGTGTCAAGGTTTTCGAAAGATAACATTTTATCATGTTTAAATTTTTCTCTCCTAATAGGCTCAGATTGGAGATCTATCATGCTTACTATTCAAGATTTTAAAAGGTATTTTCTTTTTCTTTTTCTTAAAAGGATCTCTGATTTATATTTATTGTTTCAAAAATTCTGGGTGCTCGACTGATGGTACTCAACTTATTTTCCATCTTTTTTATTATAGTATTTTTATTTTAAGATTTTGGGTATTTAAAATATTTGTAGATTATGGGTTTTTTTTTACATTTTTAGGCTTTTTTTGTTACTAATTCAAAGGCCTTATTATAAGCCCTTTGTTGACAAGCGAGGGGTAAAAGCAATTTTAAGGTCACTCATGGGAGGAGAATAAAAGATGCCAAAGATAAAAAAGCAAGGTTTGTACCAATCTCATAATTTTAAATATTTAAAGTTGTATGTGGTATTTATTTTTAAACACACTATAAATGTACCCGTGCAATGCGTGAGATGGATAATTTTTAAAAAAATTTAAATTATAGTGTATATGACATTTGTAAACTTCATTGAGTACATGCATATTGTATAACGCACGGGTATATAAAAAATGTGTTTGTTATTATTGCTGGATTATTTAAAATTAATTACGTAATATATAATTAATTAATATATAAATATTAAATGATACGATAAGTATGGAAATGTTTAAAAAATTTAAAAATTAAAACATTATCCATTTGATTTATAATGTAGTATAGATTATGGGTAGTCAAATGGTACAAGTTACGAGTAATAATCTATACTACCTAATAAAAATTATCCAACCCCCCTGTTGAAATTACATGATGCAAAAGGTCAAAAATGCCCTTTCTTCAACAAATCCTTTTTCCCATCCTATATTTTTGCTACAATTCTATCAACTTCATCAGTTCACAAACAACTTCCTATATTTTTGCTACAATTCTATCGACTTCATCAGTTCACAAACAACTTAATTCCAAATATTTAGCAAATTAAAATTCCTTGATTCTAGGATTCTACATGCCTTCAACCTTATATATTATGTATACAAATACAAATACAAATTATATTTCATCTACGTATATACACAGAAAACCTACAGAAAACCTGTTCTTCCATTCTCAAAATGGCATCCCCTTCCTTCAATGCTCCAACAAAAGACCCAGCGTGCATGAAAAGGTTGTTAGACTCATGATTCACGGTCATTGCGGATCTTTAAATCACAACAGTCCATGCATGCAAGGCGACCCAAAACAATGTCGTTGGCATTACCCTAGGCAATTCAACGAACACACCGTACAAGGAGATGACTCATATCCTTTGTATCGCCGGAGAGACAATGGAATCAATGTGACCGTGGGGAAACATACTGTCGATAACAGATGGGTCGTTCCTTACAACCCGCGGTTGCTAATGATGTTCAACTGCCACATGAATGTGGAAATCTGCTCGAGTATAAAATCAGTGAAATATGCATTCAAATATGTTTACAAGGGTCATGATAAACAGTCTGTTCATGTCGATCCCGATCAAGAGGATGTCGTAGTTAACGAGATCAAAAGATTTCAAGATGCACGTTATGTGTCACCTCCCGAGGCAATGTGGCGAATTTTTCGGTTTCCCCTTTCTAAAATCCACCCTTCTGTTATGGCATTGCAGCTTCATCTCCCGGATAAACAGTATGTTCGATTCAGGGAAAATGTAGACCTCACAACCATTGTAGAAAGGGAGCGGGATAAAAGATCAATGTTGACTGCATTTTTTGAGTTGAATAGAGTTGACCAAAATGCAAGGCAATATTTATATAAAGAAATCCCAAAACACTACACATGGATAGCAGGCCAACTACGTTGGAAACCAAGGAGGGGTGCATCAATGAGGGGACGAGTAGTTTCAGCCAACCCAGCTGAAGGTGAGCGGTACTACCTACGCCTACTTTTGACGCATGTTAGAGGGCCGAAAAGCTTTGACGATCTTTACACAGTTAATGGTGTATTACACTCGACGTTTAGGAAGGCAGCTCTCGAGAGAGGATTAATTGAGAATGATGATTGTTTGTCACAATGTCTTGTAGAAGCTTCTTTATTCCAAATTCCCTCTTCTTTGAGAAGGCTATTTGCGACTATTTTGATTTTTTGCGAGCCCGGTGATGTTCGAAAATTATGGGACGAACATTATGATTCACTTTCTGAAGACTACAGAAGAGAGTTTAACAATATTCAGCAAGTTCAAAATATGGTCCTGCGAGACATATCAGTATTTCTTCAATCTATGGGTAAGAGACTCAATGATTTTGACCTTCCTGATGTAACCACAAGTTCTCATAATGCAGATGGTTGTCGTGAGCTACAAGAAGAATATTCTATAGTTGTTGAAGTTGCCCATCTACGTGCTCGAGATTCTCTCAACCCCGATCAAAAATTCGCATTTGATACCATCATGCGACATGTTGATGATAATTGTCCGGGTGTGTTCTTCATAGATGGTCCTGGTGGAACCGGGAAAACTTTTTTATACACGGCTTTGCTTGCCGAGGTTCGTTCCCGTGGGGAAATTGCCCTTGCCACTGCTTCATCTGGTGCTGCGGCTAACAACATGCCTGGTGGCCGAACAGCTCACTCAAGATTTAAGATTCCCCTCATCCTCAACAATAACTCTCTCTGCAACATCAGTAAACAAAGTGGGACTGCTAAACTACTACGTAGTGCCAAAATTATCATATGGGATGAAGCCTCGATGGCTAAGAGACAAGCCGTGGAGGCACTTGATCGAACAATGCAGGATATCATTGGCATAAGGCAACCATTTGGGGGGAAAATAATGGTTTTAGGGGGTGATTTTAGACAGGTCTTACCGGTTATCAAAAAGGGAACTCGTGGACAAATTGTGGACTCCAGCCTACGAATGTCACCTCTTTGGTCTGTGATTAAGAAGATGTGTTTAACTGTAAATATGAGAGCACTAACAGATCCATGGTTTTCAGATTTTCTTCTACGCGTCGGTGATGGAGAAGCAATCGATGGAATCTTTATTCGCATACCTGAGGATATGACCATACCGTACACTAATACAGATCAAGCGAAAAAAGATTTGATTGGTGAAATATTCCCGTCTATGGAAGTCAATGGATGTTCTTCGGGTTACATAATTTCCAGGGCAATATTATCGACTAAAAATGAGAATGTGGACGACATAAATGATGACTTGATCGATAAATTTCTCAGAGATGAACAGGTCTACTATAGTTTTGATGAGGCAGAAAATGATACACACAACCATTATCCGATTGAATTCTTAAATTCGCTCAATGTAAGTGATTTGCCGCCTCATTGCCTACGCCTCAAGGTTGGATGCCTGATTATACTTTGCGTAACATCGATCCATCGAATGGATTATGTAATGGCACAAGATTGATTTGCAAATCTTTTCAACGTAATGTCATCGATGCAGAAATAGCCGTTGGTCAACATGCCAGGAAAAGGGTTTTTTTTTTACCGAGAATTCCTCTATGTCCATCCGAAAATGATATGTTCCCATTCAAGTTGAAGAGAAAACAATTTCCGATTCGCCTTATCTTTGCGATGACCATTAACAAAGTTCAAGGCCAAACAATTCCAAACGTGGGTATATATCTATCAGACTCAATATTCTTGCACGACCAACTTTATGTGGCACTGTCTAGAGGGATACCACGTGAAAAGACAAAGGTTTTAGTTAGGCCTATGAAAGACTTCAATCGACCCAGAGTATACACGGAAAATGTAGTGTACAGAGAAGTATAACACGATGCATAATTTGTATATGTAAGTCCTTTTAACTTTTCATCTACAATTATTAATTTTTTTTTAACATATCTCAAATCGGCTTAGTTTCGACTAACTATTATAAATTTCGATTTGTCTTTCCAGTGATATTATTCGACTGCACTAGGCTGAGGTGGTTATGATACTGAAATTAAGATCTGATTTTACATGAGTTTTCTTGTACCTATTTAATTTTATTTCTAAATTCTGAGTTTTGTACACAAATATTTGTTACATATTTGTTAGAACCTGGTATTTTTTTTTTTATAAACATTAGCTGATATTGCAGGTACGTTATCCATCATAGTATCTTGCTTATTTGATTCCCACTTATACTGTTTTCGGTAATCACGACATGAGACGCCCTGTCAATGGTATCCGCCGCAACGCGCGAATACCATGCTAGTAATATACGGAGTAATATACTTAGGAGACTTTAAAATGTAGTCATTGTTATTATTATTATTATAAAATAATAAAATAATACTGGTAATATTATATTTACATCTTAGATCTGAATCAAGTCAACCTTATGCATCTTGCTGGATCTTGAATCTCGGTGTACAATTTAGGGTCACTACTACAA
>JAOXNX010000028.1:14416958-14427852 GCA_028566075.1 Solidago caesia
TGTAATTTATGAAAGGTAGGGACGAAACCTGCAAGCGGGGTATCACGACAGGGACGATTTCTGTAATTTACTCTTTTCAATGTTTAATTTACACTGTAAATTTTATAATTATATAATAGTTAATTTGTGGTTCGTTTAAATTTGTTTGTGTTATTCATGAATACAATAAAACGAACATAAACACGGTTTTATTCTCGACTATTTATTCGTGAACCGTTCGTTAAATTAAACGAGCAATGTCTTGTTTGTGTTCGTTCAGTTTATTTACCGCGCTAATAATAGTAAAATTGCTAGATATTGCCGTGTGGCGTGTGTATATAAAATATCCGTAAAAAAATTAAATAAAAATAAAAAATAATCAATTCTCCTTCCCAATTTCTAGGATTGTAGTATCTAAAAACAAATGCTCTATATTTGAGACCAGTCCTTGAAGAATGATTAGTTAAATCCAAAAAAGCATCTGTCTAATCAAGGTTTTTCATGGATCTAAACTTTATGCTCGATATGTTAAATTTAAACTCGACTTAATTACAAAACTTTCACCATAAGGCTCGCTGACCAAGTTTTACGAGCCGGGTATCTAATACAACTTGCAAGTTTACTCGGCTAAATCCGAGTCGATCTCTAAAAATATTGTCCTATTTACCAAAGAAGAAAATGAGAGAAGGGATATGCATATGCTTAAAGACGTCCAGTTTGTCAATATCTTCTCCGGCAACATCTCATCGGAAAATCGCTGTCGATTAACTTATGTTCTCCAATTTCTTGTTATTCGCTGTAACCTCAATTTTAAACCTAACATAATTGAGTTAACCCAATACGTTAATTATCTTAGAAACAGTAATAGTATCAAAAGTTAAAACTTAATTGCCTTAAGAATATCTCTTAAAAACATGGTAAATATTTATCGTAATAATTAGATTAGTACTTATGGGATTTTTGAAGAGTATTTGTTATAGGATTGCAATTTATCAGATACAATATTTTAAGACATGAATCTTGTCCAGTCTTTATGGATGTTTTCAATGAGGCAAAGCATAGTGCTTCTTGTATATTCTTTTTTTTTTTTTTTGAACGGCTGAATTTATTACTAATTACTCCGGTAAGGCGCCGAATAATAAAGTTACATCAAATGGTTCGGGCTAATTTGCCACAAAGGCCAAGAAAAAGAAAAACATTTACATCGAGTGCCTAATGTAGACCAAAACCTCTGTTAAACCTTCCTTCCATTTCTTATCGTGATTTTTGAAGTGGTGAGTGGAACAAATGCACTGTTAGCCTGACTTGAAGAAAGTTATCTACAGAAATGTGCATAAAAAGGTACCCTTGTTTTGGGTTATACACTTTATTTGTACCAACAGAAGGTTTGACTTGTAAAAATTGTTTTCATTTAGGTGCCATGTTAGTGTAACATCAGAAAGCAAGTCAACATGATCGAAGTTACCGACATATTAGATTCGACGTTTGCATTTTAACCTGGTAACTGGCGGATTACCTTAGATCAACTTTTCTTTGAAAGTTAGCAACTCTTTATGAGAGAAAACACATATCTGATATGGTTACCCAAAACAAGAATTTAGATGAAAATTGGTTACCCTTTGTTGTCATTCAGGCTATTCAGCCAATCATTCATGGGTTTACGAAGTGGCACAGATTATGGTGGAGGGATCGTAAAATATCTATCGATAAATTAGATGTACATGCTATGGACACATACAGAGGTAATTTGATTCTAAACAATCTAGCGGTCGCTCATATTTTCTTTTATCACATAGGCACCTCGACTATTTCATTGGATCTTGTATACATATGGCGTCTGCAAACCCAAGCAATCTGACCATCATCCCTATATCTAACTCTCCACAATCCAAACTTTTCTGCAATATCTTTCCCTGTAGAGCACCCCTTTTCCCTTAGAAAATCCACAATCCACTGCTGTGCTGCTTTCATATCTTGCTGAATGTCGGTTGACCGCCCTCTGCTCCCTCCAACAGCTGCAGCCCCTACCACTCCTGCTGCTGCAGCACCTGCAGCCCCATAAACAAGCGGATTTCCAGCCAAATGTGCCACTTCTCTGCTCAAATCCGGTATCATCTCCCCCATCCCTGCAGCTATGTGAGCTCCTATTTTTAATGCAAATGTCAACAGCTTCATGAAACCTTTCATGTATGGAGCCAAAGACGTAACCGCTCTGTTATCTATTTGCATCATTTCGAACCCGAGTTGATCTTCTACGACATGCATTTCTCCTTTGAATTCACACAACATGTGAAGCCGAAGCGCAGTCATCCCAGATATCATATTTGTGACTAATCTCCTAGAGTAGTTTTCAGTTTTCACAAAATAAAACATATTTGGTACCTTTCTTTCTTCCATATGAACATTATAATTTGTTAGGTAATTAACTTTTCGATGAAGCTCTGTCAAGAGTCTATGTTCATAGTATCTCAGCCCTTGGATTTCTTGTTTTACATCTCTGATTTCCTGCTCAATGATCTTGAGTCTCTGAATTACCTCTTCCACTCCTTTAGCAATCCCAGCAAATGACGGGTCAATTTTTCCTGTTTCATCTTCTTGAGGGCGATTTGTTTCATCCAAGTTGTTCTCTGTAGGCACTTGTAACTCCACAGCCAGGTTGTAAAGGTCATGATACCTTCTATGAAGTACTTCTCTGAAGTCATCATCTGATAGTAAATCCCGAGCAAAGTCAAAACCAGCTCTCAATATGGGCCGACCTGAGTCAGAAACTGGACTCCATGTATGCTGATAATCGTACATAGTGTCTGCCGGAACCGAGAGCAAAGCTTGTTTTAACTGAGGGAGTGGTACAAATTGGGATTTTCGGTATCGAGGGGGTGTTAGATTTTTGACACATTCTGGACGAAGGACGTTTTCAGTTAATGTCACCCCATGACAGAGGCTTTGGATTGCTGGGTATATAAGCTCCCGAAAGAGCTTAAGGGTTTCGGTTAGGTTTTTGCTAGAGCAAGCAAGCACATCAACATAGTATCCGAGCTGTCCTCCCAGCTCGATCCTGATATGAATCCCATTTATGTTTATCAAGATGAGGTATTTTTCTAGACTGTAAGTTGCTCCATGTTGGCTATTGAGTCCAATAATTTTGTTGTGTAGGTGAACCTGTTTTTGAAAGGAAATTAAATAGTTAGTCATCGGGGAAGAAACTTCAACATGTATTGAATGTTTAGAGTGATCCTTGGCGATGCCAAGATGGGGTTTGGGCAGGTTGGGTAACGGGTCAAACAGGTTCGGGTTGAAATAGGTCATTTTATTGTACAAGGAATAAATATTATATTAATTTAAAAAACTTTTGGAGTGTAGTGGGTTAAATGCATTATAAAGGAGTATAGATACCTGTAATCTTGGGAAGAAGCCTAGGGTGAGGAACATGTGGCTAGAATCATGACATTCGAGATGCCTTCCTGCAAAAACACAATCGGATGTGATTAACGGCCATCTTTGAGTTCTTGTTCTGCTTTCTTCAAGAAAAGAAGGAATCAGTAACAAAGATTCTGGATTGGATGGATCTTGTTTGTAACAGAGTTCAAGTTTTAGCATCATGTTCACAAGATCACTAGCATCCATGTTATCAAAAATCTTTGATCCCATCCCCGGAACATGACTTTGTAAACACCCTCTCAGAATTTTCTCCAACTCTTTTCTACTCACAAATCCCCTGTTGCTGTGTTCATTGCTCGGATTTCTAACATGTAACTTCACGAGCTGACCAAGCACCTCACCGCAAAACCACTGAAAATCCAATATCAAGAATCCTAAGTCTTCAAAATATATCACCTCTCCTATCTGATGTAAACATGTTGCAACCGCCTTTCTCCGCATCTCCACTTTATTTACTATGTGATTGTTTCTTGATTGAACTCTTAGAGATGGAACTCTAATTTGGCACAAATCACTGAACTCTTTCCACTTCATCGCCGGTTTCTCATGATTTTCTGATCTCCATTCAGATAAAATTGTTACGAGATCATTGCAAAGCTCATAAACTCTAGGGACTCTCTGCAGAACAGTTTTACTGGTTTTCCTGAGGTGTTGTGTGAGTTTACTTACGGATGCAGATGACCTCGAGTCAACTGTGAATACTGTTGGATAAAAGTCGACGTACCCGTGGAATCTATCTCTAATTCTTTGAACAGCATTTACTGTATTTTGGAAATCCGGTGACATTTGGTCGATTTTGTCGTAGTGTGTTAGCACTACTGTTACATTGGGTAGCATGCACTGCTGATCTGCTCTTTTTGAGTTAGAAACTATGAACCTGAGCCAATATTGAAGGTCTTCTTCTAACTCTGATGGCGATTTTGGCTCTTTGTTGTTTGGTTTTCGAAAGAAGCTGGAAACAATCACAAAAGACGAAGCACTTCCGTGGCCTGGAAACATAAGATCATGAAAGGAGAAGAACTCCTGTTGACCTCCCAGATTCCATATCGAAAACTTTGTATCTTCATCCTGGAATGTTTTTACTTTCATTCCTGTCGTTCTAATCGCTTGCTCAACTGGATTTACAAGAGTTCTCACTTGTTCGATGTAAGGTAGGTTTGAAGAAGAGAAGTTCTTCGATATGGAATTACATAGTGTTGTTTTTCCTGTATATAGATAATATATGTTTGAATATACCAACGATTTATGAAAGAAGGGCAAATTGCATAAAAAGTAACATACTGTTAAAACTTTTTGATACACGGTAACTAACTTTCAAGAGTTCTTAGTTCGGTAATCTGACCTGTAGCCTAGTCAAAATGATGATTTGGAAAACTGATTATCTTAAATAAAAACTTTTAGAAATTCATTTCCGCAAATAGAAATCAGGCTAAAGTATGCTAGTTTTATTTATGAAATTTGCCCATGAAATAGTTTCCACGACATGAATATGAGGTTTTAATTTAACTATTACCAAATGCAGTTTCATAGCAAAGATCATATAAAACCCACCTGCAAAATCTTGTCCACAAATGAAGATTCTGCAGCTCTTGGGCACGGTCATGGGCATATCCTTGAGCAAATCAACTTCAACTTCAGGTTCGGATATCGCATTTTGACCCAATTTTAGATGTATTTCTTCTGCTTTCCCAGAATTCTGAAGTGGGGTTCTTGCAAGATCAATCTCCTCAATCCAAGGATTGACATGTAAAGTCTCCATTATTGCCTTTAACACTAAATCACCATCAACCCCTTTGCAGCCTTGCAACGACAATCGTTTCAAACTAGCATTTCTCTGCAAAGTCGCAAAGATTCTGATTATATCTTGTGGACTTAAACTTTGGTCTTCATAGATGCCCAATTTTGTTACAGTTTGATTAGTGCTTAGCATTTGCAAAATTGCAATCAACCCGTTCCTCTGTATCTTCGTCTTTTTTCCTCCAAATGTTATCGATTTCAATGTTATGTTTGCTTGAATTTGAAGAGTGGAAAATCGGGTCAATGGGCAAAGTAAGTGTTCTACACCAACCCCATTAAACTGGTTACCATCTAAATGCAAGGTTTCCAAGCTCCGGTTCTTGAAAAGTCCGGCTGCGACATAAACAACACCCTTGTTTTTTAAGCTTGTTTTCGAAAGTTTAACTTCTTTTAGACTCCGATTCTGTTCAAGAACCCACCTGAACTCCTTTGCCCACCGGGATCTTAACCTGACCCCAGTCAGGTCAAGTGTTTTGACCGTTGTGTTCCACCCTAGAGCACAAACCACCCTGCATGCCCCTGAAATGGTTAGCCAGTATATTCGTAATGTGTTACTCTCGGGTGCAAATTCAACGACTTTTGAGCTAGTGTTATTATTATATTTTCCACTCCATATATGAACTTCCATGGATCTGTTCCTAGCTAGCACTGCAGATATCAATGGTGTGGCTGTGATTGAACTCGAGTCAAATATAGTCAACAACTTCAACGTCGAATTTGATTCAATCATTTTCGAGAGCTCTTCTGCCCCTCTTGATCCTATTGAATCCTCCCATATTTGTAACTCCTCTAAACAAGTATTCACCTTTAAGGCTGAAGCAATTAAACTAGCTCCATATGAACCAATTCTCGATTCAGAAATCATCATCTCTTTGATCACATCATTTCTTTTCAATATTTTCGCCAATACTTCCATGCATTCTGCATTTAGCTTGTTTTTCTTGAACACAAGTTGCTTTACATTCGAAGAACCGTCTAGCAGAACCTCGAGGCTCTTCACTTCTTCCAACTCCCATTCAACTTGGTAAAACTCAAGATTTTGTAACGAAAGACGGGTATACGAAGATGCTGCTAGGAGTGCTAGGATTTCTGAAAAATGAAAATGTGTGTCGCTAGAAATGTTTATATGAATGGATTCATAACTTTCTTGATAACAACATGAAGTTGGTTGTAAAAGATGGAAAGAAATACTTTGAAGGTTAACACTTTCATTTTGAATTGATTGGAAAAGCCATTGAAGATCTTGCAAGTTTTTGTTTAATGCCATTGATCATGAAACTGTAATGGACTAATCTCAATTATGTTTAAAATCATAAACATAAATTAATTAACTTTTTTTTTATTATTAAATAAAAACTAGTGTTATAGGCTAATTAGATATTGGCAAAATGGTTCCTTTCGGTGGAAAATAGAATTTGCTTTAACTTTAGTAGTTTTGCTTTTGTGTTTGAAACTTTGTAATGAGTGACCTATTAGAAAAAAAGGTAATATAAAATACGAAAAGTGCATCAAATTATTCATTTCACACTCATTATTTTATAATTTTATTGATGTAATGACAAAAAAAAAGAAAAAAAAGTGAATCATAATGCATCAAGAATTATTTGTACACGACATAATAACTTATTTGTAGGAGAAATGGAGGTTTTTTATAATATTTTTCCCCACTTTTTTGACACTTTTAAAAGCATGTTTCCTTGTAAAGAAATGATCGATATTGATACTTGGCTGATGGGTGTTTCAAAGCACATATACCATACTTGCTACAGTATGTTCCTCTTTAATCAATCAAACTTGCAAACTAATCTTACTTACTGTTATTTTACTCTACCAATTATATATATATTTTTTTGAAATGTATTTTACTCTACCAATTACTTTGCCAAATAACAATGTATAATGTCAGCCTGTCATTATAGAAAACCATTAAGATTTTTTTTTGTTTTTTTTTTAAACGACAAACTATTCTACTCTTATTAATAAATCTACTCTTATTGCTAAATTACATGAATGCCTACAAATGTAAGAGGTGAGACTCGAATCCTGGTGGAATAGACCAAGGTCAAAGACCTTACTAATGGGTCACCAACCCCATTGGCCATTAAGATGGTTATCTATGCAGCATATGTCAATGTCCTTGTCATTTTTACCATAGAGTGATGGAGAGGAAGGCTATGTAACTATGAATGAGTATGAAGGTGGATATAGATATGATTTCATGTATGTGTGTTTGGGGTGACAATTTTTGATTCTATCCTTAAAAGCATGGACAAATTGCTTAAATCATCATGTTTTTAAGTATAGTTCTATCCTGGAGAAATTTGTAACATCTCAAAGTTTCAAATCTTTTCTTTTCTAAGGGGTAGTTTGGTGTGAGGGTTTAGAAGCAATGGAATGGTTTTGAAAGTCATTAAAGGTGTTTGGTGTTAAACAATGGAATGTTAATAAATTTAATTATTAACATGCATGGAAAATAATTTCTTATGCAAACCCATTTAGGCCCTTCACTATCCAGCTCGTTGTTTTTGGTCGTCTTGCTCATCGTTCACGACATGATAGGCAGGACCATGTCGTGCAAGGTTATCATCATCACTAGTTATGTTTTGGAAACGGTTCGACGAGTAAAAGTGGGGCCCATTTATATATATGTGTGTATTTAATATTTTTTAATTGGAGATGAGATGATGAAGGGAGTATGATAGGGAGGGGGTAGTTCTTGGGTGTGTCTTGGAGAGAGAAAACTGATGTGACAGTAAAGATGAAGAGATGATGAGTTCAGGATAGAAAGAGGCCTTACAAACCAAACAAAGATTTTCAACAATCATACCTTTTCTCTCTCAACCTTTTCTATCAAATCCATACCCATTCCAAAATCCATTTACAAACCAAACACCACCTAATTTACTTACATCAGTCTTAAACATAATTATTTATACACCCTTACATATATTGCCAACAATAACTTGCACTTCTGTTTTTCAAACATTTTTTGGTTTGAAAATAACTAGTACGTAGTAATTTTTATTTTTTATGTCATTACATTAATACGTATGTTTTTCTAATTTTTTTTGTTTTGAAAGATTAATATTTCACATTTATTCATAAATATTTACAACTTGTTTACCATGCGACAAAACCCCAAGGTATATTGTATTAGTGTATTCCAACTTCAAATTAACCAAGTTAAGTTTGATTGCTCATTGCTCCGCAAATACCACTTAGGTGGATTGGTCAGGAGGGTTTTTCTTAAGGCTTTCCCCTATGTGGAGTGTTCAATTTAGTGATTTGTCCAAAGCTGGGTTGTGCGTGGAGGAAGGGGGAGGGGGGTTTCTAGGGTTTCGCCGGTAAAAAAAAAAAAAAAAAAAAAGTTCGATAGCTACTTTTTAGATGAAATGGCACGTTACATTGAATTTGTCTAGTCATGACAAAATTAAATGATTAGTGACAAAAAACATTTTTCACTAAGAAAAAAAGTCCCCTACCCACCCTTTCAATCATCTCATCATATTCACACCAGCCAGCAGAAAAATGGACCACTTATTACTGTGGTTGAAATTGAAAGGAAGACAGAGATATTTGATACTTATATATCTCATCTTCCTACTGGATGCATGCCATTGTCTACATTGATATGTAACTTTATGGATCTATCTAATGCCTTTTCCTTTCCTTCAATTCCTGCAAGTAAAAAAATATGTCAGTCACTGTCATATTTCACAAGATTTCACACATGCATTGATGGTTAATTAGACAAGACTACAAAATTACTGCAGTCAAGTAAATACTTGACTTAGATTCTACTAGTTTTTTACCCTTGTCATATTTCAATGTTTGTAGCAACGCAAAACTTAGCTTGGCCTTTCATATGGCTTGCAATTGTAAGAATACTTGTTGAGTGGTCCATAATTAAAAATATCAAGGCATGCATGCATGATAAAATCAGAGGATTGAAGTACAGATTTATGTGATTTTTAAACTAAATCTACTCTATAATTATGAATAAAATATTTTATTCAACGGGTTAATTACTTAATTGCATCTTTTTCTATATATGTAGAACCACCTTTGATTCTAATGAAAATTAAAAAAAACTTGTGAAACCACCGATTAAACATGTTCATTCACATATATTAGTTCATTCACATATCATAATATGTGGAGATTTTAATGAAAGCAAAGGTTACAAACTTTTTTTTGTTGTTGTTGGTAAAAAGACAATTATTACCCTGATAAATGTAATATTCAAAAAATACAATAAAGTACAGGAGGTGTGGCCAAAAACCACACAACCTTTTAAAAACAAAACGCACCTATTTTGTTTCCCAATGTCTTTTAATGAATTGCCAATCTCATATATTACATATACCTAACCATCAGCATAAATAAGGTTACAAACTTCTTAAATACATGTTATTGATATTTTGATTTGTTCATGTAAACAGGTTAAAACATGTATTTTATTAGCTTTTTACATTTCTACTTCACTTTCCACTTATTTTTATATTTGAAAAGAGAATGCTTAAATATGAATTAACACGTGATTTCATGGTTTGAATTCTATTCTAGGTTAATATCGGGTGACTAAAGAAATAGCTGGAACCTGCCACATTAAAATAAAACCCGATTAAGCAATTACATCTGAGTTAAAAAATGGTTCGTCATTCATAATTCTCCCGAACAGAGAAAACCTCCGCCATTTACTTGATATCATGGGATGTTGACATTTTTTTGTGGTTCTCATTAAATCAACCAATGAAAAATAAAAGAACGTACTAAACTAGTTATGTACAAAATTCTTTCTAGATTGCCAAAGGAATATCCTTTTTATTTAAAATTTTTAATGCCAAATATGAAATATAGCATAAGTTTATGAACGTTCAAATAAAAAGCGACTTTGTTTGTTCGATCTACACACCTTTACCAATGCACAATTGCACATTACTTTCTTTTATCTCAAAATCAAAAATCCATTCTATTTTTGCAAGAGTAAAAGAAATTTTTTGTTTTCCTAATGTCAAAACGAATTAACGTGTAAGGTGGAATAAGATCACTATTCACCAATGAAACATCGATACTTGTCTCAAAAGTCATAATTCATGGTAGACTAAGTCAAACGATTACAAATTAAATGTCGAAATCCATGATAATGACACAAATTAAGAAATATATGAGACAGATAATGAAATATGATCTTTGTCTCAAAACCAAGACTTCTTGTACACATCAAGAGTCAAATGACTTTGGTTTTTTTTTTTACTTTGGTTATTATTGTACCTATACTGTGTTTTCATTTAAAAAAAAAAATTAATAACTTTTTATACATGGTAATATTCAAGTTAGTAGTATAATTTTGTTATTGATGTATTTACTTTACTTATTCACTTATATATTTAAGGAAAATGTTAAATACAACCCTTAGGGCTGTAGTTAACGTGCATAAAAAAATTGTACCTTCCATATTAAAAGCTCACCCCCTGAATTTTATGGTAAATGTACAACTATTTTATGCACATTAACTACAGCCCCTAAGGCTGTATTTAGCAAAACCCTATATTTAAATATTCTATCAATAAATGACAAACATAATTTATATATCAGTGTTTTAGATAATCCAAACTCGGAGTCAGCGGTCAGGAAAGTCGTCCGCCATCACCTCTTTTGGGGGGGGGGGGGGGGGGGG
>JAOXNX010000028.1:14446661-14456974 GCA_028566075.1 Solidago caesia
CTCTTGGTGGTGGTCGGAGATGGTGGTGTGATTGGAGACGGTGGTCATGGCCGGAGATGGGAGAGAAAGAGATAGAGTGTGTGTGTGTGTGTGTGTGTGTGTGTGATTGTGTGTGTGTTCAACGGGTTGGGGGAGATATGGGGAGGGTGTGTGACTGTGTTTTCTTTAATTGTAAAAAGACCAAAACACCCCTCCGCCCAAATTTTTTAAAAGGGTGATAATATTGAATCTTAGCCTTAGATTGGATTGATCCAATGGTTATAACTTGTTTTTTGGTTTTCACATAAATATTAGTTTGCAAATGAACAAACTACTTTTATTTTAAGGATTTTTCTAATGACATTCCTAGGGTTGTCAATAACCTGAATAAAAAACTTGTATCTTTCGTATAAAAGCTTACCCCTTGAATTTTATGATAAAAGTACAACTATTTTATGCATGTTAATGACAGTCTATAAGGCCGTCATTAGCAAAACCCTTATTTTAATTAATTACTTTTCAGCGAAAATCTTTTCAATCAATTCTTCAAAATCGACTTGCCTTAGTTTTAATTATGAATACAGACAAAATTTTCTGTTCGCTTAGTTATGTACAAACACAAACATATGTTTTGTTCGTTCATTTATATTTGTGAATGTTCGTTTAGGTGTTTGTTTATTTATGGGAAGGGATATTGATACCACTAAAATTGATAAAGTTACCACAGTACAAATTTTGTAACATATTGTACAAATATCTAATACACAGTGTTGGTAAATTAATCAAATTTCGTGGTATTAATATCATCTCCCTTTATTTATATATCCTAGTATGGTATATATATACACACACATACCATTTGTTTATTTATCTTTTTAAAAGGACAAAATAAAAGAAATAATTTTCGAAATAAACAAGTATTTGTCTGTTTATGTTCATATTGATTTGCTTGAACTTAAATGAACAAACATGAAAACAAAATCTGTTCGTCTAAGTGTTCGTGTTCGTCTCAACTTAAATGAATGAACATGAACAAGCTCCGTTCGTATTCATTTGATTCGTTTTATAGTCCTAGTTATACCCAAAAAATATAATTTTGTTAAAAAGATAACCTTCAATTACCTTATCTAAAATGATTTTGTTATAACTCTTAGGCCTTACCCAACCTTAACCTCTTTCTCACTGCCACATTAGCGTCACATCACCTCTTTCTCATTTCATATTCTAGAAAATACCACTACCAACCATACATTTTTCTCACTTCTTCCTCAAATAAGACCAGAATTACATTTTCTTGTGAAGTAATATGTGGCCCACTTCATCTCTTCTCACTTTTTTCTCACGTTTTCTTACCAGAAAACAAAGCCCAGAAAACGTTTAAGGAAATTTTTGTGCCAACGGTGTCATCTAAAAAACACTCCAGAAAACGCGAGAAAACGTTCCGATGGAGAAGGCGTTAGGGTTACCGTTAATACGTTAGATTTGAACACGAATAAAAAATTTGTACATCAATATTTATTCTTCTTTTTAGGGAACACTTATTTTTGATGTAGAGTATTTCAAATATATTAAAAAGCCTGTATATCTACAAGTAGGGCACTCCAAATATATTAAAACCCTGTATATCTACAAGTATGTCGATTGAAAATTGAAGTGTTTCTTTGTTAAGTTTTATGCAATCTGGCTTTCCGTTTTGTAGGAATAAAATGCTACAGTATGTTTTATGGTTTTAGTGTTTGCCCACATTTTTTTCTAATAATTCATCAAAAACATAGATTTTAATGGTTATTGTCTTCTACTATACCACCAAGCGAACACCATGCTCATGCCTCATCTCCAAAATGAGGAGGGACCCATAAATATCAGCAAATTTACTCTTTTTTTTTTTTTTATGATTTATGTTTTCTTTTGAATCGTCGACTTGCATTTCATTATGATACTATTTTATAAAAGTTCCAATACTACTACAAACACGATTTGTTGTAGCAAAATTTGTGGTTCAAGAAGGGATAACATTCCGTGACTGCGGATATACATAACCCTTTTACTCATTTACATTTGTAGTTTTCGAAATATCGAAACAATGTCTGTTTCAAGGGAAATCATCTAAACTGGAATCCCTATTTGATGATACTGTCTGTCCTTTTTTGGTGACGGAGCTTGACCCATTTAGTAGAGAGGGCCTAAACTCACGAGACCAGAAATAACAATAAGAAAAATAACTGGGGACCGAAAATCACAAGGACCCATAAATAACAACAACAACAACAACAACAACAAGGAAAATAACTTTTCGATCGAATTACGGATAAAACTATACTAATGATCGAAAAAACAGATGGGCCAGGGTTCCCTCGGTCCCCTTAAAAGCTCCGCCCTTGTCCTTTTTAGCAATAACTAGACTAAAAGTGTATCAGTACAATGCACAATGATGAGTGATTTAAAAAAAAAAATTAAATTGTAGTGTACATAAAATTCATAAACTTCATTCAATATACACATCAAAAGATGATGGTGGCCGGCAGCCGGTGCCTAACACATGGGTATATAAAATTATGTTTGTTATTATTACTAGAATATTTAAAAAATATTATGTAAATTAATATATAAATAATATATACATTTAATAATATAAACATTAAATGATAAGATAAATAAAAAATACTTAAAATTTTAAAAAATTAAGATACCCAAATAAATTACAAGGTAGTATAGATAACAAATAGATGCAAAGGATGTAAATATAGACGGTTGGCTTGGGTTTTAAAACCCAATTTTTGTTAATTGTAACTTTATGTTTTAAATATAAATGTCAATATTTTTGGTAGGTTTTCAAGTTTGTTAAGGTTATTTATGATTTGTACACGTGTAGACATAGTTTTTCACATGTGACATTCAAGTTGCACATGTGAATACATGTGTAGACATAATTATTCAGTGTATTTGTACATGTGAAAGCATAGTTTTGCACATATACAAATACCTTAACACGTACAAAAAAGTGAAAATTAAAAAGTCGTGAAAGTGTATCGAGTGACCCCTAGAAAGACACGGTGAGCGTGATGGTTTAAATTTTTTAGTTTATCGATTTACGGTTCTTATGATATTTTTTTTAATGAATTGGATAAAAGTAGAGAATTTTCAAGATCAAGGTTAGGATCGGTTTTCACATTTCTTAAAAAAATGGTTTTTAAACAATCCTTCACCTACGTATTTGTTGTACACGATAAGAAAGTGTTAGAGAATATGAAATGGCTAAATATATGTTTTTTTTATTGTAAAATAGAAATCAATAAATTAAACAATAAAGAATAATTTAAGTTACAAACAAATATTATGTATATTCTAGATTACATAAAAGTATTTTTTTAATAAACTTTATTTTAAATGATTTTTATAATTAAGAATTAGAAAAAACTATATAAATATTTAAAAAGAAATCTACAAATTATATAAGGTAATAAAAATGATATAAGTTATATATAAACAATATATATTAAGTGAGATTCATTAATTAATTAGAGATTATTATGGCTTAGATTGTAGGGGTATATTTGTTATTTTGCACTTTGAAATTTAAGGAATGGCGTAAACTCTTTATAAGAGAGAGTGTGTGATACCAGAAGGGTATCCGCTCAATGCGGGGACCACGAATATGTCATAAAAAACCTTTAAATTTGGCTGTCATGGCTCGACTTGATGAGAATGATTCCCACCGTTAATATTGTTAATTTCCATATCATTTGTTTTCCTCTTGTTTTTTTAATTTTAAAATTCCAATCCTCAATATTCTCCCACATAAACACATTTTTTCACACACAAAAGTAAAAAATACACCTCTTTAATCTTAAATTCAATGAAAGTCAATCTATTAAAATAAAACCCCTTCCTCCGTTATTATATATATACTAGAGGGGTACCCGTGCATTGCGGCGGCCCGGAATACGTCGTGAAAGAACCCGTTGTTAATATAGTTTGTTAATCCCGTTGTTAAAATATATAAATATATTTAAATCCGGATTGAAATTGTTTTTTATGCGTTGTAATATTTTAAACATGCATATACATCTTTTAATTTTAACACTTTTTACTTTCATTTAGATACTATATTTAAGAGCAATAAAAAATGTTTATATTCATATATACTCAATCTTATTTATATAATTTAAATCTAATACGTTATAGATATTTTTAAGACAGAAAAGTTCAGTTTTTGGTAAATTGAGTTTAAATTTAATAAATTGTAGACATTTTTTAGATATGAAAATCCAATTTTAATTAAATTGAGCTTTACTTTTTAGTAAATTAAGCTTTTGATTGATTAATTAAAAAGTTAAAGTCTCTTGTCTTTTATTACTATTGAGATATGTTATGATCCCATATCGGTAAGTACGGAATTAGTTGGTGGCTTATAAGCGTTCCACCTTTTAACCGACCTTTTTGGATTAAGTTTTACATCTGATTTGATGCTTGCCTGGGCCTAATATGGCCTAGTGGGTTCTTTATGTTTTGTCACTTTGTGTTAATGACTGACCCGATCCATTAAATCAAGGATTCACATAAGCTTAATGATTTGCCACCGAATGCAAATGAATACCCATACCAAATCTTTGGAATCGGTTCCATTCCAAAGTCGTTGCTAACAAACTTTATATTTTGGTTTTGGTATCTCAATATCCTTATTTCTTGTATGAAAAAAAAGAAAAATGTGTAGAAGTAGGTGTCCTTTTATGGGTAGGTATGCAATACTACAATTGTAGTGCTAAAGAAAGACAAGTTTCCTATCTATCATATCAATGTACGATCGAGCTCAATATTCCCTTTCAATATCATAATATGTTTCATATATACACACAAAAACGTTGCCATTATTGCTATTCCTTTGTCTCTTCTAGAAACAATGCAGCTAGCCACGTTAACTCATGCACCTCCAACCAAACCCAAGCCCAGACCCAAACCCAAACCCAAACCCGAACCCGATCCAACCTGCAGTACTCAATATATATATATATATATATATATAGCCTACTTGTGTGTACTAGTTTCGGTTGAATAGGCCGGCTACAACAATGATGGATGCATTGTGTCATTTGTGTGGTTTCTTGAGAGGGAATGTGTACTGTAAAGGCAAGCAGACGGATGTGATTCAAGTTGAGGAAGGACCCATCATGCATAGAATTCGCACCCAAAGAAGAAACTCTCAAGATGAAGCAGAGCTCACTCGGCACCATACGAGAAACTGGTTTCCTGGTAAGCCTTCTTAGAAGATTGAATTGGTACTCATGCCAAGTTATTGTAGCTCTTTCGTTGTCTACTAATTATTGAACTTGTTTATATATGCTAAAGATGATAAAGTAAGCGATTTTTGACAATTTTTTAAGCTGCAACTTGGATTCATAGTACCTATGACCCCTCTAATCCATTTGACTCGTTACGTGTCAGGCAAAACAGTACTAGAGATTGGGGACCCTTCGAGAAATGTCATCGAGATGATCTTCAAAGCGACAACAGACACCACAAGATGTTGCATAAACATAAAACAAGTCATTAAGCTGAATAATTCAAGGGAAATTCTAGAAAAATTTGAGAAATTCAGAGAGGACGTCAAGAATAGAGACGAGTATTATAACAACCATCCAAGAAACACTGTGGATGGTAACGAACAGTTAATGTTCTATGGCACAAAACTCACATGTTGCAAGCAATTTGCAACATCCAAGCTATGTAGAGACTCGAACTGCAACATCTGCAGCTTACTTAAATCAGGTTTCAATACTGCAACAAAGAAAACGGGGATATGGTTGACCACAAATTGCCAAGATCTTATCAATGCTAATTCTGACGCTAATCTAAATGTAGAGATGGTAAATGGGAAGATGGCTATCATGGTTTGCCGAGTAATCATCGGAAGAGTCCTTGATATGATTGATAGTAACTATGAAGGTGACTACGATTCTATTGAAGGAGAAAAGCTGAACGAATTGTTTGTAAAAAACCCGGATGCTGTATTACCTTGCTTTGTTATTATTTTGGATTGCAGGTACATCTAACAATTTTGTATGATAACTTTAATCCTAGTTGTTTATTTGCTCTTGAAAAAAATACTATACAATACTAGAAATACTAATGTAACTACTCTGTTCCACATTCATTGCAAATGTGCAGTGTATGCATTTTTTGGATTAGTATGATGGTATTTGATTCAAATTACCTAAAATAGTTCTATGTATTTTGGTATGTTTCCAAATTATAATTTTGTGATTAAGTTGGAGAACAAGCTTGTGTATTTTATAAATAGTACCCATAGGCTAGCGATTTTTGATGAGGAGGTTGAGAGAAAATTAAGGCGAGGATGTATGAGAGTCGACTCCCTCTGCCTATGTGTGTATCTTCGACGATACAGTAATATCGCAGGGCAACATGAAAAATGCCAAGAATAAGTAGAAGTGATGTCGTGACGTCTACACAACCACATTTTCGAACACACAAGAGAGAATATTGTATGAAAAATGAATCAAAAATACTCTATACAACACACAGTAAATATCCTTTTTTTTTTTGGGTAAAAGGATTTACACCTGGTAAATACACAGTAAATATCCTTGTAACATTGAGTGGCGTATTGTATCGAATTAACACCGTGTATGAACTTGAACTTAAAATCTAGTCTATCCATGGTATGCTGTGGTTTAACCAGAAAAGAATCTCTTCCAGGATTGCCATGGCAGAAATCCACCTACAGAAAATCACATTATCACTTCAAATGCTTCGTCAAAAAGATAAATAAAAAATCAATCTTGTTTCTTTAGTTACCACAATTGGGGCAACGTATATACTCCTTTTCGATCAAAACAAGCCCCGAACCACCACACTCAACACATTTTTTCTGAGCAACCTGTGAGGGATACAACAATAACTTCATAACCATAACCAAGCTATAGAGGGTGCTTTGAATTGCCTTTCTGAGTAATAAATAAAAGAAAACCCATAGTGAAATAAGTCATGCCCACCATCATTCTATTCGACCACAAAGTGGTTAATCCCGTTGCATTGCGCAGATACATGCTAGTATTTTATTATTTATGTATTATTTTGAAAGGGACAAAAAGTAGTTAACATGAAAGACTTACAATTCGCTTGCTAAATTCTATCCCTGCAACAACAAAAGGTATAACTCCAGCTGCAGTAATACAACCACACACATATATTAGCAAAGGGTGGTTATATATAGTAATTATTCATAATATAATCTACTAATATATATGCATCCAAGTTTATATAATTTTGAGTTGTGGAGTCCGATGAGTCGGCCCACGGACGTCTCAACCGTTTTTAAGGTCTAAAGATAACTTACGAAATAACACTTTATCGATTCGAAATTTTTACATACAAATACTTGACTGTATTTATAAAGCTTAGACACATTTTTAGTTTATTTGTTTATAACTCACTCAAAAAAATTTAAAAATAAAGTACCCTAAAAAATGGAACATGATTGGTTCCAAAATCGGCTCGATCCTCTATATATATACATATTCACACAAATATGGGACCTTAAAAAATCAGGGTCTAAAGTCTTAGCTTTAACTACTTTACTCTTGAAACATCCATGTGTGTTGGTGAAACAACCATGTGTGTTGCGAGTATGACCAGTCAGTTCCCATGGAGCGGGAGAGTATTAAACAACTATATAAGCATGTCGGTACCAATGTGGTATCAAGGATCGGGGTGTTCCTTTCAATCTACACCTTTACCAAATTTGTTGTAAAATTTGTATCATAATCAAAAAATAATAAAATGATCGAAATGTTGCTATTGTTTAGTGTACCTTTTAACTAAGTTTGAACTCCATTTGTTACATCACTTACTTTTTTTTTTTCCGGCAAAATTATATTAAAAGATAAAACCACTAAGATGCTAGCAGTCAAGTATACAAATACGAGTACAAATCTAGAATTTACCAATACTATATATTCTAGACCCTTTCCGAGACATTAACTGCTAGGATTATAAAAGAGGTGAAAAAAACTCGCATCAATTACAGTGATCCGAGCTGTTAAATCACTTACTTAGAGCATTAGTAGTACATATAATTCTAATTAGTTTAACAAGAGATGCCACATTTCATATCATGTTTTTATACGACTTAGGTTTAATTTTTTGTATGCATACAACTTTACAAGATTTAATTGGCGGCCTACAACGTATTCTATATATACAAATAGTCCATCCCTCTTTTTTTTTTCAACGACCAACGAATAAAGCCCGGCTACCTGGATAACCCAATAGCAAAAGACGACCCCATACGCCCGTGAGCACAGACAACGCTAGGTAGCCCAATCCTATCAAGTAGCTCCATTCCAAGAAAAACCCCACAAAGGACAAGCCGATGATTAAACCTCCGCCTTATGGGTGCTCACCATTGGTGGATCATTGGCAATAGTCAATCCCTCTAAATGGCTCACGAGATACAATGTCATGTATCAAATGTAATGCATAAGATCGTCTATACAACCAACCAAGCAATTTAATTTTCCCCCTCGTACAACTCTCACAAATAATGCTCTTACAACTCATAAACATAAGCCAAAGAAAAGTTCGATACATATATTAAAAATAAGTCATCGTTATACGAAATACCTACCCGTCGAACCAACGACAATCTGCCACGTCAATTCCGGCGCAACTGGGTCAGAAACAACAGCAGAAACTTGTTCGACTGCACATATTTTACTCCTTTTTCGGCTGTGAATGTGATATATATTATTTGTTACGTTATTTATTCTTGAAATGCTTTTATAACGTATTGAAGTGTGAATAACATTTGGCAGGATTGATATTGTATCCATTACTCTTTGTTCTTCACTACAAATATTTCAAGTAAAAAGAAAAATAATAATGATCAAGAGATTGTGTGACGAAACGACGCTTAGAATTTGCCACGTCGATAACTACCATCCACTCATGTTCGTTAAAATCTGGTATTTGACCCATGAGTCTGTGTGTGTTTTTTTTTAGGCCCATTGGCACATTTAAGGCTATGCATTGTGTTTGGCCCATACTTGAAACTATTTGGATCACTATATTTAAAAGTAGTTGGACACGGACAGTGCAAGTACTAAAGTAGTAAAGTGTAAACAACAAACTAAATATTTAATGGGAATTCGGTATCAATGTTTTTTTATTAATTAATCATTAAATATAATTTTTATAATACGGTGTACAATATGATAAATGTATCAATTGCTATAGTACGAGTATGTGCTACCTATTTAATGGATCCTTATTAACCGAATGAATATGAAATAATAAAAAGTTTGTTTATAATCTTTTATAACATAATTACATAAAACATAGTTATGTTTTTAAACGTTTGTTTATAATCTTTTATAACATTCAAGTTTTCTTTTTTAAAACTAGAGTATTTTTATAGATGTTGAATTTGCATCGTTTCAAGTTATATGTTAGTTAGTTTGTGTTCATTTGTATTTGTTAATTAATATATTGATCGAACATAATTCTATGCCAGGTATTTGTTATGTGAATCGTTTATTAAGTTAAACATAGAAACACAATGCTCACGTTTTCTAATTGGGTATTTTCTTTGACATGAAAAATGGAAACAAAAGAGGGTGAGTGGAAAAGTACGACGTAAATATATGCTCTTATAATTTGAGGGCAGTTTTGTATAATGTAAAACTTGGAAAATGAAAAAGGGGCAGAGAAAGATTTGCTAAATGAAAGATTTGAACTGTTTAGTCGTTTTATGAATTGTTTACTCTCTCTTTAAAAGTTGTGATTAAGATAAGTGTATTTAATGCAACTACGATTTCAAGTTGTTCAATGAGTATACGCGACTAAAGGATTGGGGGTAACGGTGACTGTGCCCGCTTCGCCAAACACTAGCTAGCTTTGTATCATGATGCTTCGTGATAGTTGTGTAAGAGAGAAAATCATAATAATATTATGCTAAAATAGTTTTTTTTATCCATAATCATCTAACATTTTTCATATTTATATTTGCTTCAAAACATGTCATATAGTTTAATAGTTATTAAACTATAATTTGTTGACTTCATCGATTAAGAAAAGTTTGCAAGTAGTTTGCATAGAATACCATTAAAAAAAACAACAACTTAAATTCTAAATAATTATATATATGGTTTCATAATATATCTTGCAAGGCTCTAACTAAATAATTCGGTTTAATAGAAACAGTCCTCTAAGTTATTTGTAAGCACTAAGCATTTCATATATATATATATATATATATATAGGTTGGTTATTATAAAACAAGTATTAAGGTAAAACAAGTAAGATAAGATCTTGACCAT
>JAOXNX010000028.1:14485561-14508985 GCA_028566075.1 Solidago caesia
TACCAAATTAATTTTATTAATATTTTTGGTACCCCCCCCCCCCCCCCCCCCAAAAAAAAAAATAAAAAAATTAAATTTAGCACGCAATCCTTCAAACTTCTTTTTAACACCAACGGGAAGACGAAATACATACAGACATATAATAAGTACCAACAGCTCCAAGAACATAAGAAACTAGCGTTGATCGTCCACCAATAGAAAGCATGTTTGCTTTCCATTTAGATAGTCTTTTTTGAAATTTATCAACGACCGGAGATCACGAATCCATTCTTTTCATATTAGCGCCAATCGGAACACCCGGATAAGTAAAAAGGAAAAACACCAGGCCCACATCCCATAATTCTAGCAAAATGATTAGATTTGACCCCATTAACACCGACTCCATATAATCTAGATTTTTGAAGATTGATCCGCAAACCAGATGAGAGATAGAAGCAGGTAAAGATTGTTTTAATGTTAATGAGATTTTCTTCGGACCAATCTGCCAAGAAAAGAACATCATCAGCATGAATAAGGTGAGATAGGGAGAGATTACCAACCTTTAAACCATGAATCTCTCCTGACAGTTTCATATCTTCCACAACAACATGTAAACCTTCCATAGCAAGAATGAAAAGGAAAGGTGCCATCGGATCACCTTGTCTGAGACCTCTTTCTAAAGCAAACTCCTTAGTGGGACTGCCGTTAACAAGGATAGAGGATCTAGCCGAGTGAAGACAAGCAGAAATCCAGCTAATCCATCTCCTCCCAAACCCCATAAATCGCATAACAGTACATAAATAATCCTAGTTAAAGGAATCATAGGCCTTAGCAATATCCAACTTTAAGAAAATCGCTTTCTTCTTTTTCTTTTTAAACCATTCAAGACTCTCATTGAGAATAAGAAGGCCATCAAGAATGTTACGCCCCTTGATAAAAGCCGATAGAATATAACTCACCACCGAATCAAGCACCTTAGCAAGTCTGATTGCTAAAATTTTAGAAATAATTTTATATTGTACTCCAATAAGACTGATCGGTCGGAAATCCTCATATGTCAACGGGTTCAGAACTTTCGGGATCAAAGTAATAAAAGAAGAATTACCACCAGGGGGGAAACTTGTTTGAAAGAAGCGCTGCACAAACTTAATCACATCCATTTTAAAGAGATCCCACGACTCCTTAATGAAAGCAAAAGTGAAACCATTAGGCCGGGGAGATTTATCACTACCACATTCCCAAACAGTAGCCTTAACCTCATCCTCAGTCAGCATTCTTTCAAGATGATTCACCTGCTCAATAGACAACGATTTGAACAACTGACTCCTTGATGTTAATTTCACATAAGGACATCTCTTGAACTTCCTATCATAATGATCCACAAAAGCATTCTTAACTCTGTCAGGATCATCTAACCAAACACCATTCTTTTTAATACCTTGGATTGACAGATTTTTCCGAGACTTATTAACATAATTACATAAGAGTGAAAGAAATGAGAATTCTCATCACCTTCCACACACCAAGTGACCTTAGATTTTTGTTTGATGTCTAAATCCTCACCATTTTCCAAGTTCAGAATTTCATGCAAAGTATCAATCCATTTTCTCGCAACAGTATCATCAAAACCACCATTATCCAGCTGTTTATCCAAAGCAACCAAATCATCACGAAGTCTAGCCAATTCGACTTTATTGTTGACATTGTTCTTCCAAAATTTTAAATCACCCTTCAAGAATTTTAATCTGTTCCGAAATTGAGAAATAGGACAACCAGGTGATAGAAGATTTCCAAGACTCAGAAACTACCGAACTAAATCCCTCAATTTTACTCCACGAGTTGTACACTTTGAAAGAAATAGGGCCATAGTCAATCACTTGTTGGAAAAGTAAGATAGCATGATGATCAAAAACATTTCTATCCAACACAATAGCCTTAATATTAGCCACCACCGTTAAAATAGGCCTGGAAATTAAAAACCTATCGAGTTTGGCCCCACAGTTACCATTCGGGCTCATACGGGTAAATTTGTACTTCCCCATTTGCACATCAACTAACTCAGCATCAGAAATAAAACGATAGAAGCATTTGCTTGGCAGAAAGAGATCCCATCCTCTCATCCGCACAACAATAATGAAGTGTTTTGGGATTTTTAAGAACATTGTAAATTTTAGTTTTCAATTTTTTGTGTGTATAATTATTGAGCTGAAAAATGAGTTTAACATGGTCTTACAATATCTATAATTTTTTCAGTATAACAACTTTACTTTATATAATTGTTATCGTCGTTAAAAAAAATAAAAAATTGTTACTCATTGTCTCACTTTTATCCTTATATACTAGCGTGGTACCCGCGCAATGCTGCGGCGGTGACAGGTTGTGTAGGTAATTGATGTAAAGTGGGTAGTGTATGTATTTTAAGAGTTAAGGGATAAATAATGTAAATAGGTAAAAGGGCATATTGGTCATTTCGCATAGTGTAACTTTTCAATATGGGTGTATAATTTTTATATAGTAATATAGATAAGATCAACTGGATTGAATTAGGGCTGTCAATACTTGACCCAATCTGAAATCCGACCTGAAACCGACCCTAAAAAACCGGGTTAGAGTTGTGAAACCTCGACCCATCAACCCATCAACCTACTAACCTGATTTTTTTCTGGTCAGGTTGATCTTTTGGATTAATAAGTCGACCCGTCAACCCGCAAATATTTTAAGTTTATATAATTTCTTTAATAGGTCGACCCATCAACCCATTTGACCCGTCAACCTGACAACCCACAACACATTTGACCTGAAATCAACCCGCCAACCCACAACCCATATGACCTGAAATCAACCCACCAACCCAGTCAACTCGAAATTTTTGATCTGAAACTTTTAATGAGTCGGGTTAGGGTCAGAGATTTTCAACCTGTCAACCCGAATCCGCCAAACCAAACCGGAACCCATTGACAACCTAGATTGAATCATTGAATTTATTTCTTTAAAGAATTTATTTCTTTAAAAAGTAGTATTGACTACTTTAAATGAACTTTAACGTTGGCACTATTGAGATTTTGTTTTCGAACTGAACGGCGTTTAAGTCCGACTTTTTGTCACCATTAATTTTGGTCACATGGGTATGAATTAATGAAATTAAATTGGGACTTAAACTTTATAGGTCTTGCTCTATTTTCGAGTTTAAAATTAAAGGAAAAGAAAAAATAAGATTAGATAGAAGAGGAAAGAGAAAAAAAATTATATATATAAAATGTATTCTCAAGTTGAAAGAAAAATAAAAGAAAGTAAAGACTTAATTACATTTTTGAGTTTAAAATAAAAGAAAGGAAAAGAAAAATAGATATAATTTTACAAATGTATCATTTTTTATATAAATAACTAGATGTAAATTAAATGATGGAATAGTAATTTTACATATCCTATCCTTTCCTTTCCATCCAAATCATACCAAATTGGTAGGAAAACTTTAGGACTTAAAACCCTCAAGTTTTCCTATCATTTTCTTTCCTTTCCTATCTCATTAAAAAAAACTCAAGAATGAAGATTGAAGATAATTTTCTATCATTTTCTTTCTTATCCCATAAAAATAAAACTCAAATGCAAAGAGTCTGGGCTGGAGCAACTATATTTTGTTGGGCTCACTCCTAAAATCCTAAAAGTCGTTCTACAACTTGGTCCAGTTTTGTTCACAATCAAAATAATCAAACCATGTCAATCTTTTTAATCTCTGGAAGATTACGTATAATATCCTTTGGCTTATAATTAAGCCAGCATACTTACAAATTTTCATATTACATTTAGCGTCAATTAATATTCTTTTAAAACCCAAAAAACAGCAATCATGCCAAAGTGTCGCATTGGCCATTGGGTAAAAAATTTAAACTTTATGATGCATTTAGTATGGGCCGTATGGCTACAAGTTGTAGCCAATGCTATTAGTTTTAGGTGGGCCGACTTAGTTTATAACAATTTATCATATAATCAATGTGAACATTTTAATGGACTTTGGGATGGGCCATGGCCACCCTTGGTTTCTACATGGTTCCACCCCTGGCAGGCTACAACTATACAAACACACATGCCCTTATCAGATAACCACATGCTAATTCATTTTCCATAACAAACCATATGTATTTTCCTATTTGAAAACAGCTCAAGTTATTTGAATAAAAAGAAGTCGAATGCAATTTGTATCTGTATCCGACACACCCATAAGACTTATATAAGTCTCTCATCCATGTTCAAATTATACTTTTGCCAACCAAACATAAAAGTTGAACAAGCACAAATAGTACTGCAAAGCAGATCATTAAGAAAGTGATGAAACATGTCATTATCATTATTGGTGTAACAAAAAACAAAACTATAATATAAGTTGAGCTGCTAAAATTCAATAAATTCCGTCTATAGTATGTGTAAAAGCCTGCACAACAAAATTCAAGATTTAGAAAGCTGATATGAAGTTCATCATTGATATTAGCACAAAGCATAAAACATAGAATACGAGTACAAAAATATAAAACTTAGAAATGACATCTATATGTTTCTACTTACAGTAATCTGCAAGCCTAACCTGGAGCATGCGTATATATCTGCAAAGATTGTTATCTATAAATGTAGCCTCCTCACTGAAAAAACAAGAAAAATGAAAGATAAATCAGCTTAAAACTTGAAGTAACAAAGAAACTTGGCTTGCTAAAAACACAACTTCCACATAGTATTAACTCACTAAAGACAGATGATTGAAACAAGTACAATTTCATGTTTTGTGACTGCTATCAGTAAAATGGCCAATTTTTGGCACTATAGGGATCTATAAATTTTGTGTGGTCATCTGGCAAAGGGGTTCCTTTTATAGGGATTCGGATTTATTTGAGGATAGGTGTAACATCCAAAAATAATAGCTTTATTATAGATCAGATGTTCGGTAACTTAGAAAGCCGGGCTCAACAGCTAAGAGCATAAAATAGATTAATAAATTTCAGGTAGGACGGGTTTGACCCATTTGACCCCATACCCCGCTTATGCAGGGATTGGGTACCGTTGTTGTTGTTGGTTTGACCCATTTGACCTGCTAGGGATAATCCATAAGTCCATATCCCAAATCGATTGAATCATAAGTAAAAAGATAGAAATCTACACCTCTACTTTCTCCTTCTATTAGACTAGCTTAAACTAGTTATGACCAAATGGTGATTGTACTCTTCAATTGGACTCCTTTTAACTAGATATTTTGGTTGATGTTATAAATTAATACATTATAAATACAACAGACGGGCATAACCAACTTAAATAAACATTGATAAGAAATTTGCGTGATTAAGAAACTAGTGATACCAAGAAATGAAAGAACCTAAGAAAGTAGACGCGAGGATCGCCGAATTAGACGTCCACCACTTTCAAAGATTTGCCCACCATACAGTTTTGTGCTTCTCAAACGTCTTGCATGGGACTGACCATGAATGTTATTACTTTCGTAGTCACATTTCTTTCTTTTAGGCCCATCATTAGATGCTGATGTCACAAATACCCTCTTGTCTCTGCTGTTATACATAAAAAAGATAACATGATTACTAAATACTCGGGTACGTATATATGACAAGAAAGACTATTCTGACAAATATATTACCCTGAAACTTGCATTCCTTCAGCAGAATTAGTACTTTCCTGCATATGAAATAGTGGTCATGTTATTTATAGTCCTTTCTAAACAAGATATCAATACTCAAAACAGAATATCTGATATTGAATAATCAAAATCATATATCAGATGGGGTGAGCTGCTTGAAGTTTTAGTGTTTGGCAATAACTTAAATAAGGATGTATAAGTAGTTTAATTCTACCCTTTTACAATCATTTTTGATGCATCGAGAATCAAATTATTTATTGATGCCTGGATGAACCAAATAACCTGAAGACAAGAAACTAATTATTGCTAAACACTTTCAGCATGAAAATCCGAAAATCCCCAAGTGGAATGGAAGGAAAATTGCAAGAAAATGCAATATACTGTTTGCTTTTCACCAATATATGCAACATAACACAACATACCTACAACTGTAACCAAAATATGCACATTGCAACCAAAAATCGAGCATATACTCACCTTTGAATGCCTGTGGTTATCACCCGCTACTTGATTAGCCTCAGCAGTGCTGGTTAACAAACCTTCAGAACATATCTTTCCAGTTGTAGAACATACTGAGCCTTTGTGGTGATTTGAAAAGTCTGAAAACTGAACTTGCTCAGATGTAAACACTACATTTTCTGGACATTCTGCTTCAAGGGGACTGCCAATCTCCTGTACTTTTGAATTTTCACTTACAAGCTCTGATCTCTTGTCAACCTTTGACAAACAACCTTTTGAACCACTTACAGTAGTTACTTCCTTTTCTGCAGCTGAAGTCAGAGATTTCTCTGTTTCTACACTTGGTAGGTTAAGTGAAAATTTGTTTTCAACATAAACGCTAGTATCCGAAGTGGTAGTTTTGCCAGGTGAGCTAAACTTGAGATTGTTTCTAGATCCTAAACATTCAACCTCCTTCCGGAAGCTTTCATATCCAGGCTTCAGATTATTTTGGCATCCACAAACTTCGTTTTCCATACTTTTCAACCAATCGGATACTTTAACATTCAAATCAACAACAAGCTGAATACCATCTCTTGCGTGAACATGATATTTAAAAGATGGCACTACTGTAGAAGATTTCATGGAGGCAGTGTGAGCTGAAAATACACCACTATTTTCATTTTTACGTTGAAAACAAGGTCTATTTTCTTCCTGAATCTTGCTCTCAGAAATGGAAGATTTTATTGTATACTTATCACTACTGTGGTAAGATCTGAAAGCCTCTGGCGAGCATGATGACAATTTCCCTTTGCTTTGTAAACGTGATGATTTTCGGATAGAGCTCTTAACTTCGGGTCTCGGAACCTGCAATTACAGATAGCTCAAATGGATGAAACTGGGCCTGCATTTACATTACTGGATTTAGTATGACCATGAGACTTGTATTTTGCCTAAAGGAGGCAAACTAGGGAGGTCGGCAAATTCCATAACATGTCAAAATGGGTAACCTTTTCATGTGTGTCAAAATGGTTCAAGTGGGGTTTACCCGCATCACTTTTGAACGATATTTCAAAACATTTAGTAAATAAATAGTGTCGAAAATGATGACAAACGATATATTCCTTCAATATTGCCTCTATGAGTGGAAATGACAAAAGTGACTATTCAGTTATCATGCATTTAAACTAATCAAGGTATTTAAGTAGCTTTCATAAAAATTGATTAAAATATTTTTTCTCATTATCCCTCTCATTTACATTCTTATACATCCATGTACTAGGACTCTCTCATAAATATGTTTCTGAAAAAATAAAACAATAAGTTTATTGATGCATCAACAATTCACCTGTACAAGGTTCTAACAAAGAAAAATATAGCATATTTAGTGCCATGATCATAAACATGTAGCAGTACAAAAGAGAAGCTCAAAAAGAGTGAGAATGTGAAACTACCTCAACATAGCCTTCCTTATCCATATGATACTTTCGCTCATGGCTATCAATTTGAAAAAGAACATGCAAGTGATCCTTGTCCATAAGTTGGCTGATGTTCTGATAGATGCCTCAACCAGTATATATCAAAATAAGTAGTGCCACTGTAGTACTAAAGCTTTTGAATGCATTACAGCATTACTTATGGTTGACCCTGTTATAAACTTAAAGCAGTTAGTGGTTCATCAAGGTTTGTCACAGACTATCATAGCATTATAATCAGTTTTCAGACAGATCATATGTACTCTGGTGAGCATTTAGGGGTTAAACGGATACAAGTAATGCAGGAAAATCCGATATATATATATATATATGACATTTCATTAGATGGGCATACGACCTTTAGCTTCTGAGCTATAGGTGGAAAATGGGTGGGTAGAGTAACTGGTCAACAAGTTACCAATAAAAAAGCCTATCTGAATTGATTACAATGTAACTCTTAAAGATACCTACTACATTTCAAGTAATAACTAGCCACTAGTAACGCACTTATACAATAGTTCACAAGAATATAAAATCGCATACCAAAAAATGACGTCATATATTCAATGTTATAGCATTGAATAATCAAGAAAACACTTTCATTGCATATGTAAATGCAATCCTGGGAAGAAGTCGAATTATGACATAGTAAACTCAACTAGCACGTAAAATCAATATTTATAATTAAAACTATACTTCCACTTTGGAGTACGAATGATTTCAGTATTGGTTTTAAGACTTCATCATTTGGGACTTGAAAAACTTCAGTACTCATTTATTAAAATGTACACTTCTACTTCTCGCAAACTAAAAAACAACTTCATCTATAGGATTGCAAAGTAGAAACTAAAAGCCGATAGTGATATACTAAATAACCTATCTCGGGAACAAGTTATAAAATAGTCTAGATTTTATGCGGTTATGCCCCTTGCATACATGGTAATTTAAGTAGCGCACACTTCTACACGTTGTTGAATAACGAAAAGGCAAAAAGAGATAGACTGAACGACGAAAACCGGATAAAGCAAAGGCGATTGTCGGATTTCAATTCAGCATGCACACAACATACACTAAAACAAACTAGGGTTAATTGTTTGGAAATGAATCCAACTATAGTCCAAAATCTATAGTATATATCCAACATAAAATGTTGCTATTTTGCCTTTCAAAATAAAAAAAAAGTTTCTATTTTATGTATTCGGTGGTATTTTTACTGACGAGGCCACATATATGGATGCCACATAGCAATTTATATAGATGTCACTTCAGAAAAAAGTACCACCAGATACATACAATAGCAATATCTTACCGTTGGTTACACTCAATAGAAGCCTCTTTTTTTTAACGGCAAATGTTACACTATTTCTAGTTCTACTCCTAAACTACCCCAATATATTACTAAATCCACCGATGCCATGATTTGAACCTGGACTACTCCTCAAAAGACAAGAGCCCCTACCACCCAGCTAAAGCGGGAATGGCAACAATAGAATCCTTATAAGTTGGATACATATAATAAACTTTGGACTACCGTTTAATACATTTTCAAACACTTTTCCCAACAAACTATATATATATATATATATATTAAGAAAATAAACTTAAATAAATTAACTCAATGTGAACCAAAATCATCCCAAAAATGGATCTGGTCAACAAATATCAACTCACATTCAAAAAGAAAATTCAAATATAAGTTACCCACATGACTTATTTCATAACAATATCATATATATGCAGACATTTACTTTTAAAAACTAAATTACATATTAAAAAAAATTCACAGTTTAAAAATAGCAAGTGTGTAAGTATTGAAGAATGGAAACTGGATGTGGGTATGTAATGAAGTTGAGTGCTTAATACCGGAAACGACAAGATGTTGCCGGCGACGGGAATGTTCGCCGGAAAAAGAGGCCGTGAAACAGTGTAATTTTGAGAGGAGCCAAAAGTTTTTATTTGGTATTTCAAATCCCCAAATTTTAATATAGAGTAAATTGCAACGGAACCCTTTAACTTTAAGGTTATATTAGAATTGTGCCCGTATGAATGGATGCACAATAATCGGATGTTTTTTAATTTGTTCAATGATGATACGTGGTTAAAAGGTTGGGGTGACGACGCTCACCGACTTTATACAATGGTTCATGTTAATTATGTAGAGAGAAAAGTATAATATTTATTTTAGTTTTTTTTTCTTTTTTTTGGTATGACGATTCGAACAACAACTAATACGGGGTAGACGTGAGTGTTTTAACCGTGCCCCGGCTACCGCAGAATAGCATCAAAAAAAAAACTCGCAAAGTGTTCCACTCAAAGGAGTTGAACTTGCTAACTTGTGATTGAAACCTCATACCTCAACCAATTGAGCTGGTGTCATTGATAAAAATTGGTTTTAGTTAATTTTAATTTGTTTTGATTAATTAATAGTGCTTTAAATGTTATTATGTAGTATTAAATACAATGATGGAATTGAAAATTTCTTATTCTTAAAAATTTAAATTTTAAAACAAGAGTCAAATACTGTATAATGCAGTATAAAAGTATGGATATAGATACTATAATTAAGTGACATTACTTTTTGAAAATTTAGTTAATAATCTTTATCTTTATCTTAATCTTCTTTATCTTTATATATACTGAAAGAAAAAAGAAAGTTGTTCTAATCACTTATCGATGGTTACTGTCTACGAGGTGAAATGACTAAAGTAACATACAATTCACTTATGGATGGTTACTGTCTACCATAGTAACATACAATTCACTTATCGATGGTTACTGTCTATGAGGTGAAATGACCAAAGGAAAGACAGTTTTTGATTCATTGGTGTTTAAAGGCATCGTCCCTCATGTTGTTGCTTACAACAGTTTATTGAATGGGTATTGCAAGAATTCGCAGATAGATGAGGCCTTGAAAATGCTTGGTGAAATGACTAAAAAAGGTTAGAAACCCAATACAATCACTTACAACGCCATGTTACAGGGATTGTTTAAGTTTGGACATTGTGGCACTGCACGTATGCTCTTTGATGAGATGCTAGCACAAGGCCAAGTTCCAAATGAATTGACTTATGGCATTATTCTCGAGGGTCTTTGCAACAACCATCTAGCAGAAGATGCAATCTCTTTGTTCAATTTAATGGGTAATAGCAAGCTAAATTCAGATGTTGTTGTATACAATACTCTTATTGACGGTGCAAGCAAATGCCAAAAGTTCAATATTGCAAGGGATCTTTTCAAGGACCTAATGATTAAAGGTTTGCAATTTGATGTTCAAACATATAATGTCATGTTCAGTTGTTTGTGGGGGGATGCAAAGCAGTTGTTTCTTAAAATGGAAGAGAGTGGTTGCCCGCCAGATATTGTTACTTACAATGTTCTTCTACAAGGTTATCTAAAGAACAAGCACTGTGTTGATGTAGAGATGCTTTTATAGGAAATGGATGGATGGGGTTACTCACTTGATGTTTCAACATTATCGATGCTAATTGACTCAATCGTTGCTGGATCACTATATACCACTCTCTCTAAATCTATTGGCAAGCTCGTGCCAAAATAACTGATGGATCCTTCGAGTTTCGCTACCTAGACAAAATTTACTAGAGAAACCCAAAAAAAGTGATTGTGGATTTGAGTAGTTGAATGATATTTTACTAATTTAATGGATACTAGTTGCATGTTGTTTTGCTCATTACTAGGTGCCACTCTCTTTATGTTGTTTATCCTTCTTGTGACATGTTTTACACTTGGTTGATTTTATCTGCTATTCTGCTTGTGTGGGTTTCATATGTACAATATGGATGTCATAGCTTAATAATTAATCTTGGTTCATGCCTTGCCTGTATCATAAATCAACCGCCGGCAGAGGCGGAGCCAGGATTTTGGGTTGGAGGGGGCCAAATAATTTTACAAACTTCAATCGTTAAAGAATGTAGATGTGATGAGTTCTCGACTGCTAAAGATGGCTGTGGGCTTTGAAAATGATGTTCATTATCTTAAGAAGCCAACTGATTTTAGCCATTTGACCCATATCCATTCTGCAGTTCCCACTCAGCAAACATACTAGTTATATCTAAGTAGTTAATACGGAAATTAGCGGTTACAGCGGTCAAGGTCCGATATATGAGATATCGGTTATAGCGGTGAGATAGCGGTGATATAGCGGTAATTAAAATATTATGCAATATCTATATACATAATACTTAATACTTAATATATTTAATAAAAATATCAAAAGTCATTAAAAATGTCAATTTTTGAGGGTTGTTCTTGCCAAACATGAAAAAATAAATTTCCAAGGGGTGTTATGTAATTAACAAATTGGTTATTTAAAGAGAAAAAAAACCCTAATATATCAATTAGCAGCTTTTATTTTTCAACAGTCCTCTCTTCTTCTTCTTTCTTTTTGAAAGACCCGCTCTTCTTCTTCTACCTCTCGATCTTTTGTGATGCTTCTGCTCCTATCTTCATCTTCTACCTCTAGATCTTCTTCTTCTACCTCTAGATCCGGCGAAATCTTTCTTTTTCAAATCAGGTACGCCATTTTAAGCCTTTTTTAAGTCTTGAAATCTGTTACTATGAACAAAACCGGTAATAGCGCCGATATGACCGCTATATAGAAATCAAAATATCGTTGTAATAGCGGTAAATATCGCCGCTAATAGCGGGACGGCTATTTTGACCGCTATTTTTCCCAAAGTCCGCTATCCGCTATAGCACCGCTATTGACTACATAGCTTTTAACACAAAACTTTTGCTTCCCTTGCCACAAACTGCACACGTGAGACAGAGACAGAGGAACTTGGAGCATCTTGAAGCAAACGAATTCCTGCGTTAGCACGCCTTCGTATCTAACAGTTTGTTTGTGCGTGGATGCCAGTAGTCTTTCATCCGAGGGGAATGGTGATTCAGCTCTGTAACGTCTAATTGATTGAGGTCCAAGTTTCTATCTCTACAGTTGTGTATTGTTTAAATTACGCATATCCCATGGATCCTCAATCTGGAGTTTGAAGTTTTTGATTTTCCACTGTTACTCACTTAGTCTGATTCATTGCAATCAAACCCAATAGGTTAAACTACTAAGACTCTTAACAGTTTTTATGCTGCAAGTACCCTACAACAAAAATCTGCACGTGCAAAAGCAGGGAAGATCTGTAGTTTTTTCCATTCAGAAATAGTCACAGGATACCCCGATTAGGCTGCCTACATCTGAGTAAAAAAAAAAAAAAGACTCGCCTTCCCCAGGTAACCTGAATATGGAACACTTCATCCTTTATCTGTAGCATTTACCTTAGGTTAGGGCCTCTATCTAATGTTTTAAGCTTTTAACTAGTAACAAAAGATAAGGGTATCCCAACTTTTATAGAAAAAGATAAACTTGAGGATAGATTAAATAACGACTTGTAACAACTTCATGTGGCAGGCAACTTTGAGATGCATTTCACAAAGTTAACGAGACTAAAGTCTAAAGTGTTATACTCAAGTTAGATCCCCTTGTCTAATATTTTAAGATTTAAAGTGAAATAGTGAGAATATATTACTAGATTCTGTGAAAGATAGTTACTACTTGGGTATTTTTATTGTTATCAGTCCATCAAACAAATACATAGAACTAAATACAAGTATATTTCTTTGACGTAATATTAAAATACTTACTTCGAGTTCTGAGTAAGACATCGAGTCTGTGCATTGTCCCACTTGACATTTGACGAGATGAAAGGAGCCACCAGCAGCTTCAATAATATCCAAGGCTTCATTAATAAGAAATTGGTCAAAAAGATGACCACTAAGAGAAACCTGTAAAAGTCAAGACTAACAATAGTTATCCAAGACACCAATCATAAAGTCAACGGCTATAAGGACAATATATGATCCCTCTGAAATACACTATGTGATAATGTTGTAATCTAAAATGATAGTGAAGCATGAGAATAAGAAACAAACCAGCATAGTATATCTCTTCCTATTAGAGACGATGCTGGCAACATTCTCTGACAAGTCTCTGGAAATCACAGGGTAAATTCACATTAGTTGATATAACCTAAAATTAAATTAAACATCACGCTGAATGAGAATATATATATGAATATTGGGTAGAGAATTTTATCTTTTTAATACATTAAATCTTCCATGTATAATAAATCGCTTTGGTCAGTTAACATCTTAATGGCCTTGCGACCATTCCTCAAGGCATGCACTGTACTAATTCTGTGTTTAAAAATTTGATAAAGAAGTGCTGTTATACAAATGCTAAAACTGAAATGAAATAAGATGCAACATCCTACAAATCTCCTAACATAGAGGTCAAAAGATATAAATATACACATGCAATTCGGTAAACATTCTGTGAGCTTTAGAAACAACTTACATATAAAACAAAAGATGACAAAAAGGAAGTTTGGCTGCTGTAAATGGGAACTTATAAGATGAACCCAAGTGAAATCCCTATCGGGAATGAAATGCATAATGTTGCAAATCAATTCAAAAACTGAATTAAGTAATTAGAGTACACAGGTCAACAGACTTTAGACATTCTCTCTCTAGCAACAGGAGTTACATTTAAAAATAAATCAACTTATCACGTACAGAAGAACAGTATTAAGTAGCATGAGAACACTTACTCTGTATTCCGCATTCGGGAGATATATTCGTATAAGTTAGTAAGAGCTCCTCCATGTGCTATGCAAGCTCTCCTTAAGTGAAGAGGTAAATCTTCAATATCCGTCATAGTAGCTAAGCTCCCAATAAAATGGGAAAGAACATCACCAAAATGTTGAGAAGCCTTTATGATAGATGCTAGCATGTTAGATGCCATAATACAAGAACAATATAACCATCTTACCGAAAGAATAAACTTCAAGGAAATGGAGCAAAAAAACATCTTATTAGAGAATTATTAAGGTATGAGTTCACAGCACCTCTTTGGCAAATTCAGTTGGCAGAATGTCAACAGCTAAGCATATTACACCATCACCTTCAATGTCTTGATGACATGAGTCACGAGATGGGTCATATCTAGCAGACAGAACCAGATTCTTTATCAAGAGTTCAAGACCGATAAAAGTGAAGTACTTATTTGAAATTTTCAGTAACAAAACACATGATAAGTAACGTGTATTTTCAGAAGAAAAAGAGGACAGCGTGAGATACAAAACAGTGTATTAACAATGTACCGCTTCATATAAGCTTGATTTTACTAGAACAATAAAAGAAAAGAAAAAACCACAAACAGAGTATTACTCTTGGAGTCTAAGTAAACAAAAGAAAAAAAGAACTAGCTATATGTAAGAAACTAAGCCTAGATATATATCTAAAAAGACAAAACCTGATATAACTACACTTCTGAGTCCTCGCGTCATGTAAAATAAAACACATAAAATGGGCTCATGACGAAGAACAAAGCATAACTACACATAGACTGAAAAGAGACAGGAACTATTATCATAATATCAAAATGCATAATGTATTTAGTAATGTAGCTTCACAATATAAGTTGCAGAAAAAAGGTATACCTGAAAAGAGGCGAGTCAATTGATGTCGATCTGTTAACAAATTCTATAGATCCTCCTATATCACAAGTTATATCACAAATCCCAACAAGTGGACACTCTTTATGCATAAGATCCTTTAGCTGCTTGGAACTCAATAAGCGGGGATATCTTCTTTCCCAGTACATGCAATTAACTGCTCAAGGCACATAGCTCCATTTAAGTATTTGATACAGGACATGATGAATGCTAAACAGGTCAATAAATCTAAGAATCAAATTAGAAATGAAGCATGCTGTCAATGGAAAAAATAAATAAGAGAGGCGAGACACGAATTGTTGGTGACATAAGCAATTACAAGTGAATCAGTGGATAAGAACAATACACCATTTGAAAAGAAAAAGTAGAACATCTAAAATATGGTATTAATATTTTTAGAACGACCTTGTTCTCATAAGAAGCATCATACTCTAAAGCACACTATCATACCCATAAGAATTTACATAAGTTCACATGAACATAAATAGAACTATATTATTGTACTTCATATAATTTTTACAGACCTATAACAGATGCATATGGAGCAACCTTCTCGTGAAAAATTGGCCTGTAGCGTTCTGGGTGTGCATAGTAATCAACCTGGAATGCAACATCTAATGGTCAACATATATCACATAATATTGATGCAGAGAGCCAACAATGATCTTATAGCTTCACAAAAGATAACCCCTTCCAAACTTACTTTAGTAGCATTTTTATAAATCTATGGATGTTTGATGTTAGCACTTTGCACATCTCTTTGTAGGTTAATTTTCAAATCTTTACACATCTCTGTTTTAGCTTTTCAACTTTCATGTAAGATGATAAAGGATAAAGGGTCAAGGTGGATAATTTAGTAGATTCTGAAGAAGCATAAGTCAGTAATACCAACAGTAGGCGACTAGACAGGGGAGGAGGAACCTAAAAGGTCAATGCACAAAATCAACATTACGTACCTTATCAAAAACTTTTGTAGGATCACTATGTTGAACCATGTCTTCGGAAGTCACAACACAGCCATACACTTGGAAAGCTCGCCTGGACTGAGAAAGCTTGCCAGCCTAAATACAACATAAGTTAATAGTACCACGTTAAGTCGAATGTGATGCGATTATCTACTCTTCCTACAACAGTGTGCTTAAAAAAAAAAAAAAGTTTAAAGATGAAATTTCAGCAAAGGATTGTAACAATTGGCCATAAAAGATTGTTTTCAACCTAATTCTCTTTTACCACCTGAAAACAAATAAGAGAAGAGAGATGATAAATGAGCCCAACATTACCGTGTCAAATAGTTCTGGAAGTTGACTTGAATCCACAAACGTATGAGGTAAAAGCTTGAATATTTCTTGTGCTCCAAGAGAAACTAAGACACAAATCAAAAACAACTTAACAGAACATACAAAACTCTGTGATATGATTCAACGACAAAAAGAAAGTAGAGCTCATTATTGTGTAATAAAATGAGTTCTACTTTACTTTGTCATTCACCAAAGATTTATAAATTAAGTTGATTTGAGGTCATAGCTTTAGTTTTGATTTTTTATACAGGTCTCTTTTGCTGATGAAGGTTGAACAAGTAGAAATGATTCTTTTATGTTTAATTTGGTATAGCATGGTTGAAAATTGTGGTTTTTTCCATGAAAAGAACAAAGAAAACTTTATAGCCACTTTGCAGGCGGAGTACCACATTTTGACATAACAATACTGAGTAAGCACATGATATATTTGTGAGTGGTTATAGGGCTATACACTTAGAACCATTTTGGGGGGGGGGGGGTTATAGTAATACCATTTCCAGAACCAGTGAAAACAAAAACTAGAGGACATATTCTTGAGGGCAATCCCGTTGTTGCTATCTCTTCACCCACTGAAACGACTGCAGCCTTGGCAGCAGCCAAAGATGGATACATATAAGATGAGCCTAGAGATAGAAATGGCGTTGAATATCCAAGACTTAAATACCCTGAAAAGGAGTGAAGAGATACATCATTAGAATATTAGATTCAGTTACTGGTGGTAGCCTGTTACCAATAAATTCCACATTTACATAATACACTTGGAGCTAAAACAAAGCTCAGCAAGTCAGCAACTTTAAGCCCATTACCATATACTAGCACCTTTTTCCAGATCACAAAATAACTTCATAAGACTTAAAGAGCAAATTTAGGATCCCACATAATGAAAGTAGGTTAACTAAAATCAGGTTCATTCATAACAGAATTGAAGTTTACACTTTTGGTAATCCTACGTCCCTACAATAAAATAAGTGTATTAATTCCAAACTTGAATAAAATAACCCAGCATCTCACACCCACTCTTAATGATTGACTGTTAAGGTTGAAGTTTAAGCCACTTTGCCTAAAACTTCAAGCAAGCAGCCACTATATAAAACAAAGTTCATAATATCCATTTCCATCCTAATATTCACTTTATGGATCTCATCTCCATGATGAGTAAATAAATAGGGATGGGACAAACGGATACAATGGCTACACATATGGACCTTTGATCTTTTTTAAATTTCAAAGGAATATACTTAATATGAGATGAAAGAGGCTCAATATTTGGTACTGTTAAGCTTTCAGTTTAAGCAACTTTGCCTAAAACTTCAAGTAAGCAGCCACTATATAAAACAAAGCTCATAATATCCATTTCCATCCTCATATTCACTTTATGAATCTCATCTCCATGATGAGCGGATATATAGGGATGGGACAAACGGATACAATGGCTACACATATGGACCTTTGATCTTTATAAAATTTTCAAGGGTACTTGATACGGGATGAAAGAGGCTCAATATTTGGTTTCATGTGATGTGTTAGACTTAACTATGCCAGACATACAAATGAGACATGAGGCAGATTTCAATGTAGCAAACATGGAATTGAACTTGTCATTCTTATATTATACGTCAGCTGATACAAACTAAACTATCACTAAAACTATGCATCTTGAAGAATTAATGGAACATTCTTTCAATTCAATGACCAAGAGCTCTACATAAAGAATTCTCTACATCTCAAGAGTAAAGAATATGATGCATTCTCCTCAAACAAGAAATCCAGTTCTGCAATCCCTATTGGCTGAACTTTTGACCGTTACTGTATCAACATGGTTGATTAAATACATTCTTAACAATTTACACATCAATATATCTAAATCCTGAGACTATAATCCAGAGACTATCCTATGATGCAGACCAACCCAAGGAAAAGACGGAAATCATTTAGCACCAAACAGGTTATGATGATTAGTAACTTCAACAAAGAGACGAACAAAGCAGGGCCGCATGGCTGAGATTCAAATTCAGTAAAGTGTGCATGCAGCCTTGGAAATATCCAAAATACAAAATAAAGTGAATAGTTGAAATTCCAAGAAAATATAATTAAACAATTTCTGAACAAAGATTGAGTTCATACTACTTACTTCTTCCCAGACCACTCAAGAAGTCGATAAGTCCAGCTCTACCAGCAAACTTGCCAAATGCAAGTAACCTTTTTCCTTCATCTCCAACTATGAGCTCATAATCAAACAAAGATGCCCTTTCAGCCAAGATCTACAAATCAGAAAGAATGTTAATGACACCAAATCCGCGATACGATATGATGGTGGGACAATGAAAAACGAAATCATACTTTATCTAGCAATGGCATATTCTCTATCTGCGCCTTATGGGTATGAGAGAAAAAAGCATATGCTCTGTCTGGAAGGATCATTTCCAACTGCAGCAAAAAGAAAACATTATTTACTACAATGAACAATGTAACAATACGATCACCACACAAAAAAATAAACCACCTTTGGCTGCTTGATACCCAATATGAGACCACAGTCAGATAAATCCTCAGAAATCTCACAACCAACGTCCTCATAAAGAGCATCGTGATGTATTCGCTTCGTTGATGGTTGTACAATAATGCGTGTCACTTCCGCTTTACCCTTGCCACTGTGCAGAATTCTAGCACAGTGTCCCGGCGTTAAAGGCGCCCTTCTTTCCCACTTGTTTGTAGACTCTGAAAGAATCCCAATAACTCCATTTCCAAGCATGATACCTTCAACTTCTGTTCCAAGTATTCAGTTTCTCATCAATATCAGTGTTTTAACCCAATTAATCACCTTTCACAAAGAGTAAAAATTCCTCATACAAAATAAAATAGCAATCTCATTGAATAGCAATCTATTTTGGTAAATTTCATTGATTTTTATCCATTATGGTAACTAAAAGTTTTTTTATCAACTTAATTTGGTAATAGAATAATAACCAGATATGAACAAGACAATAAAACTTCATAGGGACCCAAAAAAAAACTTTAACCACCAAAGTCTGCAGTGTAAAAACTTCGGATTCTGCTAATCATAGCCTTTAGGGCTATGGTTAACACACTGTAAAATGTTGTACATAAAAATAACCCCCCTTAAAAATAATTTTCAACTATCATGTACAACACTATATTGTGAGTTAACCATAGCCTTACAGACTATGAACAGCAAATTCCAAAAACTTATAATCACCAAAAGACATCGAAATTAGTTATAACTGCCAAAAATACGTCGAAAATAGTTATAATTGCCAAAAGGGATCAACAACAGTTATAATTACCAAAACCAAGTAAAAACAGTTAATACTGACCAAAACCAACCACCGCCTAAAGTACATTACCATTGCTATTCTACAACATTCGCCCAAAAATAAAGTCCATCATTACTATTGCATACAACATATATACTGATATTCTACTAATAATTTCAACTAATCACAAAAATTACCAACAAAAATGAAGCTAAAGATCAAACCTTTTTCTTTTATTATTTTTTTTCTTGAAACAATTACATACACATTAGAATCTGACCCAGTATATATATATACTTAAAAATACTAAGTATATGCAGTGAACAATGAATGTACTTATATATTAAAAAACAAAAAAAGAAAGTGATATGATATACAATAAAATATGACGTGGCATTGAAATGGATAGATAACAAAATAGTATACAAGATAATGATTATTAAACAGCTTACAGATGCGTGAGAAAATTTAATACCATATTTGATTTTTGACATGTGTATGGATATCTACATCAAAACCCAACTACTAATTTTAAATTTTTAACTTCATTTGTAGTTTATAAGCTCTGTGTTTTTGGAGGGTATGCTCTGTTTCAAGACAACAAGAAACATGTGACGTGTTTGAATGGGAGAAGCGATAAAGTATAAGTATTTGTGATTTTGCCATTGTTGTTTGGTGTGGGCTTTTTGTTTTTGTTTCTTTTTTCTCTTTTTTTCGTTCTTTTTTTTTTTTTTTTTGGTTTTTTGCTGGGTTTTTAAGTAGATGGAAGAGACAAAAAAGCGTTTGATTGATTGGAATTTGGGGAATAATGTGATTTGTAAGAAATTTTTAACGGGATAACATATATGTTTTTTTTTTTTTTTTTTTTTATATTGATTTCAATTATATGGCTAAATATTTTTAAAAAATTTAAAGATTGTGAGAGGGGAAATACGTATGAACATGCTGCTAGAAGCATATATGTTATCCCCATTTTTAATTAAATTTTATTTTATTTTATTTTTAAAAAAAACTTACATGCTTTTAGGCTTCTAGCTTGTTTTCACATCAAATTCAATTACATGATTGAATAAAAAGAAAATTTAAAAGAATGTGATGGAAGAAGAATTCAACTAAATGCTCTATTAGCATTTAAGTTATCCCTTTTTATTTTACATTAAATGATTTTTGATAATGGTTTTCATATATGTAATTTATTAAATTATTATTATTATTTTTAAAAAGGCAAAATATTATAAATATAAACAAGGTATCTAGCAAAGTACTAGATACCAAATAACGTATAAATACAATTACAATATCTAGATTAAAGCAAAGAACAACTAAAAAATCTAGATACTTCTTGAAACTTGAACTACGAGGCAATGCAAAAAGGAAAAAAACTCATGCCAATTACGATCACGAGACATGAGAAAAAAATTATTTTAGAAGGAAAAAAATTATGAAAATGTTATTTTTTATACAGTGTTTGGGTTAGATCAAGTCTGAAGACAGAGGTTAAAGGCTCGATCCTCATGCCCATCAAGCGTGGAGGTCCTTTTCTACCTTTGGTAGAACCTGGAAGCAGTCTCTCTACCTTAGGTAGGAGTAAGGTTGTCTACATCTCAACATCTCCCATACACCGTCAATGACGGTATTAGGACCCAAAACCCGCGGAAGACGGCATTGGGTGTTACTTACTTTCTTACTTAGTATTTTTTAAAATGGTTAAATGCATAAAATATAAATAAATTTTGGTCAAATTACTATTCATATAAACGATCTATTAAAATTATCATTAATAAATATCAACTCTCGTTTATTATACATAAATAGCAACATGGCTGACTTGGCCGATTACATGGATGACTTGGTTGTTTTTATCATTATACCCTCTTTCAAAGTTCGTTGTTATTTTTGGACAATAAATTAGAGTTGATTTTTATTAATGGTAATTTTGAAAGATCGTTTTCATGAATGGTAATTTGATCAAAGTTTGTTTCTATTTTATGCATTTATCCTTTTTTTTAATTATGAAAAATATATGTTATAAACTTATAATATACGAAATGACTTAATTACATAAATGAAAAGGTTTAACTAAATAAAATAGGTATTAATTAAAATATATATTGTATGGGTATATTGGGTACTAGAAGTGAGCCTGTGCAATGTAAGACAGCCGAATGTGTTTCAAAATTGTTTAGTAATGACACACAGCTAAAAGGTTGAAGTTGAAAGCGTCAGATATCCGTGAGAGTTTTGTAAGAGAAATAGTTATATGGGTATTATGCTACAAAGTTGATTTTATTTTGAATTTTTTATATATTTATTGTTATGTTTGACTTTTAAATTTATAATAATATATATATTAAAATTTTAATTTTATTTTGTTTTAACTAATTAATTTTGCATTAATTTTGATTAAAGTATTAAATAGAGTAATTAAAATTTAAAATTTTAAGACCACAATTAGACATAAATTAGTTCACCCGTTTTGACTAGTTAATAATCCAACAAAAGTTTAAGTTTTATATACTGATTCAAGATATTTAAAAGATAATATATGTTATATAAATGTTTACATATACTTTATGTTAACTATGATCTCACACAAACCAGCGAAATCACAAATATTACGAGATGCAAATAGTAGAAAATGATAATAAACAAAAAGTAAGTAACATCCAATATCGTCTTTCACGGGTTATGGGTTTTTATACTGTCTACAACGGTGTATGGAAGAAGTTGAGATGTATACAGCGTTACTCCTATGGGGAGGTTGAGATATAAACAGCTTTATCCCTACCTAAAGTATAAATGAGCTTATGTTGCATGTAGTACTTATGTTCTTGTGGTATGTGTTGAAATCGCTTTATGTGGACTTGTATACATAGTTTACTAGACATGATCTAAGTTGTCATGTCACGTGCACGTTTAAGGGCCCTAAAACTATTATGTGGAAATTGGTGATTATGCATTGGTGTGATATGTATTGGTGAAAGTCTCGAGTATTAGTGTAAGAGTTAAGCTTAACCCACATGATGTCTATTTAGATAGAGTGTGCTACGGCGTCACTTGGGGATACTGATCATCTTCTCTTGTGAATACAACCAGGTGATTAGAGTATTCCGGGTGTGCTTGGTTAACCACCAGGTGTAATGGTTTACTCATGGATTTGGTTATATCTATCCATAACGACACAAATAGACCACCGTAAGGTTTACCTATCAAGTCGGGTGTGGGGTTCCATGTTTGGCTATGTAGCCGCCTCACACAACCTTCTATGTAGTTTATCATGGCATAACCTTTGGAGATTTATGTAGCTTATGCAGTTATGTGTAAATCGGTGACACTATGCAGTTATGTGGATATATTGGTGATATTGGAGGATTGCTAGGTACATTGTAGGATTGATGATCCTATTTATATTGTTTATGTTGAATTGGTAATTGTGCATTTATGTATGCATGAGTTGGTTTACAAAATGATTTAAATGGCAATCCTTATTTATAATAACCTGTTATCTTACTCAGCTTTAATAGCTGACAATTGTTTTGTGGAAATTTGTTGTGTGCCCTCAGGTTAGGCGTTGATCAGTGGCTTGGTAGCAAGCTGGTGAGATGGATAGCTATTTGTAACACCCCACCAAGGCGGAAGTATGGGATGCCACACAAAGCTCAGCACGACATGGAAATTACATAGAGTTATGCTACATGCAACCAAGATTTCTCATTGAAATCAAAAGAGTGTTCGAAACAACACCAGAACCACATTAATATAACAAATCCATACAACATAATAAGTTTATAATGCAAAAGC
>JAOXNX010000028.1:14595308-14610689 GCA_028566075.1 Solidago caesia
TCACATGGCAACTTAACGGTGGAAAACCTAACAGAGTTATCGATTGTCCTTCGATTGCAAAATTTTGCCAACTTTAGGATTTAATTTGTAATTTTTCGACTTTAGGTCCTAAAAGTGCAAAATTGATAAAGTTCAGGGACGAAAAATGTAATTTACCCTTAAATAAATGGTAGGTCTCAAACTAGTGGTTAATTAATAATGCATTGAAGATGTTATAAGGGATTAATGATGAGTTAGTAGTGAAAATGAATTTTACGATATGACGCTGGTAAGAACTAATATGAGTTGGTTGCTAAGGAGACATTGTGATTTGTGAGTACTCCAAGTCATAAGTAAAAAGGGTCATGGTCTCTAGAACACATGTCATGAAATATTACCAAATATCTTGTAAAAAAACTTGTAGAAATTGTGGCAAACCAATAATCGACAATGACGAATATTAGATTGGAATTCACATGATTCACTAAATTAGTACAAAAATATAAAAAAGGAGTCTGACAGACAATTCGGACCACCAATGTAAAACATAAAACATATATTTTAAGAAAAATGATAAATGTGACTAATTAATAGACTTAAACATATGACTAAAAATCTCATATTGATACATGACAAATCAAAAATTAAGATTAAAAGAAGAAACAATAGAATCCATGTGACTACATCAGATTTTTAAATATGTATTTAGGACTACCAAATTAATCACATATATCAATACTTTATATTTTATCAAGAAAATCTCCTCATTTACCCGTTTATATTCTATCCGTCACACAATGAAACATTCCACCAACAACTTTACCATGTTTATCTTTCAATAATAATGCAACTCAATAACATTCAATTTGTATGAGATTTAACCTAAAAGAATCACAACTGCTAGTAAACTATTTACCAAAACAAAGAAGATAGTAACACCTGCTAGTAAGCTCCAACCCAATTTTGTTTTTCACATGCAGTTAAAAGTACAGTAGCTTTTATGGTTGACCAGGAAAAATATCTTGAAAGAACAAGGCCAAGTCACCGTTAATAGCATCGAAAGCCACCATCTTCTCCACAGCATCCTGCCATTTGATTCAGAAGGTTATAGTTTATATGAACACGCTAATATTCATCACTCGAACATAATATATAATCTTGCCGAGTATAGCACCTTATACTGCTCATCTTGAGCTGATATCTTTTCATCACAAACTCGGTCCATAGGAATGCCTTTGGTAGTAGCATCCAATATAACTGCTGCTCTCCTAATAACTTCTTGAGGAACACCTAAAAAGATTACATAAATATTGAAAGCCTAATATACCAAAATATAGGCGCATCTAACAATTTCAGTTGTCTACATGCTAGATTTCACACATTTTCCTTAGATAAAATTCGCCAATTCAGGCAGGCTTTTAGTACACATGTCTTGGTGCACTTGTTAGTATTGGTTTTCTACTAGACCGGTTTCACTTACTTTCTTCAAACTCTAAACAAATTTGCGGGAGTTATATTATTTTGAATGATATCAGACAATGTAAAAGTCAGTCAGATTATATATTGAGTTAATATGATTGAAACATACCAGCAAGTAGGGCACAGTGTACTCCTGCAAAAGAGAATAAAAGTGAGTGACATTAACAAAAACTTTATTAACCCACATTCAATAGCCAATACTAACTCACCGTAGCTAAGAAGTGCATGCCCAGGAACCAGCCTGACATATACAAGAAGACACATATTAGTTGTAGTGCAAGAGAACTTAAATAAGGACTTGCAAATTGTATTTAATCATTTTTTAGATCTTTGAGTTTCATAAAAAAGAAAAGATCACTAATAATGTGAGTTTAAGGCATCGGTGATTTACCTATACAGAAATACAATTTCCTCCATGTTTTCACTATTGTCGTCGGGTCTTAGAACACTCATAGTGTAGTATTTGACGTTATCTGACTGATGTTTATCAACATTTAGAATTAGTAACTCATAGGATATGACTAGAAACTTTAACACTTTTGGGTTGTTTGTGTACCTGAGATAAATCACTATCGACAAATATCTGGGTCAGGTGAGTGCATATTAGAACCTGCACCATCAATTTACGACTTATGAGTAACAAGTAGTCAGATCTCACGTGGTTTACTTCAAAAGCCGTACATACATCGTAGCATATTCATTAAACTTAGAATTATATTTTTACTTAAATAATTATTAGACCTTATAAAAGATAAGAATCATAAGATTGTTATCACTGCATGATAACTAAAGTATGAACTTTAACATTAGATATTGGTTCCTTTTTCTGCAGAACGGATGTTATTTATACAAGCAAAAATATAGATGATTTATGAAGGAAAACAATGATCCTTATTCGTGATTGCAGGAGTGTTTAAGTGAAAAAGACAAATCTTTTGATGTGGAATAAAGGAAGTGGAATGAAACAATCCCACATCGGCTGAGTGAAGAATACAAAGGGGAAGGAAAGGCCTATAAAAGCAGAGGCCCAAGAAGAAAGAAGGCATACCTTTCTCGGCCTTTTGGCTAAGATCAAGTGTAGTATCTGTTCTTATCAGTTTAATATCTGATATGTGGGCCATCGGCCCACTCGATATTAATCTTATTTTTTATGGGGGAAGGCCCATCACCCTAGCTTGCTAGTGGGGTTCTTCATGTGTCGCTTTGGTCTTACACTACCACTAAGGCCTGGCACACCCCTCCAATTCTTAGTTATAAGCTATTTTATATTCTCACTAAATGAATCATCTGCTAAGCTGTAATACCTTCGGAGGAACAAACTCAAGGCTTGATGAACCTTTGCTTAAATAAAAAAAGCCAGTTAGACAGACAAAATAGTTGTGCTAGATAAACAAACCTTTGGAGGAGCATACATTGAGATAAAATGTTCAATAGTTCCACCAAGGAGGCCAATACCATCTAAAAAGGGAAACAAGGACATATTTAGTTTATAATACAAAATTGATCAAAACATATAGCATTATCTACATCTATAAGTTTCTCAACGGGCTTACCTTCAGTAAGTGTTCCTTTGCCGAATTCATCTAGCAAACATAACGATCGAGATGTAGCGTGCCTTGAAAGTTTTTAATCAGTATGAACTTCAACAAATTAGCTGACTTGTTAATGTTTATTACATTCTATTTGTTGGTTTGTAAGAACTCACTCAGCTACATAAAAGATATACCTTAGCATCATTCCAACTTGGTGTAGATCAATCATAAATGTGGATTGTTCAGCAGTCATAAGCTTGCCTCCCATGGCACAGAAAATTCTATGATTTGTCATTTAAAACTCAATTCAAGATCTTAATGATTGAACATAAAGGAAAAAGGGGTAAAGAGTACCAAACCTATCAGTTAAACCCACTGTTGCGGCATCTGCTGGTACAAAACTTCCAATGTGGGCAAGAAAAACTATCAGTGCTACCTGCATTCAAATGAAAATATGATTAGTGCATTTGAGATTATCAACATATATATAAGAACAACCGACTAAAGCCTTTTGTCAGGGTGTGATGTCTGTAACAGGTTGCTCAGAAAGCTTTTTATTGGACGTTATGTGCATATTTAGGATAAAAAAAAATGGGAACATATAATATAGGTACAACCTGCTTAATATATATGCTTTTTCCTGAATAATTAGGTCCTGTAATGATATGAACATTCCCTGAGAAATGTAATTTGTTAAACAAAGGTTTTAGCATTAAGCAGTACTAAAATCTAGGTAAACCATAAATAAAGACGACAGTATATATACCATGATCAAAAATCTTTGTGTCATTAGGAATAAATGTATCAACTGTCATTTCCTGCAAAACATGTCTGGCCACAGAGTAGGCTACTTGTTATCGAAAAGTGCAGCATGAAGGATGGTATACTTGATTTGAAACAGCAAAATAAAGAAAGGGATAAACTCTGAGCATTTGAATTCTGACCTTCCATTCCGAATATCAAGCACAGCTTCAGCGGTCAACGTGGGCCTTACATAATTGTTCTGGCGAGCAACCAATGCCAGTGACAAAAAACTATGCAGCCGCGAGAAATGATATTCAAAACATATTATTATAGCAGGTTACAGAATTTTGGGAAAATGAAGATGAAAGGAACAGCCAAATCTGAACGTATCTGACCAGTCAAGTTCTGCTGCAAAATTGATTCCCTTGAGTAGATGCATTGAGAACTCAAGAATATGCGACACTAAGTCCCTTGTGATGGCTCTCTCCATGTCTTGGGTGTAACATGTAAATAAAACAAAAAACTAAACTTTAATATTAGATAATTTACTATACAAACTTTTAAGGAATTCAATGAAGAATTCAAATTAATTCCAAAAGTGACACTTTATTGCAAAAGAAGATTTTCTATTTTTCTTAATATAAGTTTTTAAAAAGGAACAGTAATAACTGCTCCGAGCATGTATAGATGATTTCATTCAAAAGCAAGTGAAACTGAGTGTACTTTCTTTCAGATCACATACCAAGGATTTTATGATATATGTCTCCTAATAAGCTGTCCAATTCTCGCGTCTTAGCATTTCGGTAGTAGAACTTTTTTACATCACTGTCTTCATCAGAGAACTTGAAAATGGAACACAAGTTTTCTATTTCAGTGTTGAATGGCCAAGACTTTCTCAAATTTGAAAATGGTACACGCTCAAATAATAAGAAGCAACAAGCTTACAGCAAATTCATAGTCTTGAACGTTCTCTAGCACATGCTCTTCTAACTTTTCTTCAAAGATGCACATCAGATATCCTATACTAGGGCATAGTAACAGAGATAAGAACTTGAACAGACATCCTTCAATTTCAAGATCAAAGAGCAAATACCACAGTTACACATATTCTTCTTCAACATTTGAGTTCTTTCATGAAGAAAGATGCTCCTCAAATCTTAATCTATCACTATTTTTACTTTCCGGGTTGGATACTCACAATCTAAAGGATCCTCGTGATGGATCACCTAAAGTGGAGGTCTCTTAGATTTCTCGTGCATTAGTATGACATTTAGCACCATAATTTTATGTCAGGTTTAGAATTCCGAGCAAGTGATTTCAGTTGAAAGTCCATTCTGATTAAAGTTCACCAAGGTGTGATCAATATATCGAATCCAACTCGACAAAAGCCAACATTTGTAGCTATCCATAATTATAAAAGATAGCAATGCTCATAGATAGTTTCAAATTTGAGAAAGTCTAAGTAGCTTTTCTAAGTACAAGTATAGGTTAATGTTCTTTTCAAACTAGAAACTTAAATGATCAAAATGTTTAATTACCAGTAATAACAAGTACGAATTAAGTGAACAATAACAATAGAGGTCCTATTCTAAATTTCCAACTTCATATCCTTAATCAGCCACACATTAAAGGGATTATTTGACATAACATCAATAGGTCAGTCACACTCCTTTCTGGGCTAAAACTAATAGTCACACACTCCATTTTGGGCTAAAACTAATAGTCACACACTCCATTTTGGGCTAAAACTAATATTGAACTTAGAATTGGAGGGGTGTGCCAGGCCCTGATAGTAGTGTAAGACCAAGGCGACACATGAAGAACCCCACTAGCAAGCTAATGTGATGGGCCTTCCCCCATAAAAAATAAGATTAATATCGAGTGGGCCGATGGCCCACATATCAGATATTAAACTGATAAGAACAGATACTACACTTGATCTTAGCCAAAAGGCCGAGAAAGGTATGCCTTTCCTATTCTTGGGCCTCTACTTTTATAGGCAGCTCCTTCACCTTTGTATTCTCACTCAGCCGATGTGGGATTCTGAGCTACTTTCATTTTTCATTAGTTCAAAACCAAAAAGACTAAAATTGATGCAGATTATTAATATCAATGTTAAATAAAACTAGCCTTTTAAAATCATATATTTCATCAATTGGTCGACACAGAAACAACCTTCTATATTCCTTTCTAAGTGTATCAAAATCAATGAGCATATTGCTCATTAAAGCTCTTTTCAAGAGTGCCACTTTATCAATAAACCCAAATTCTCTATCAACCTTGATAACTAGTGTATATGCATTAGTATCTTATGTTAGTGCTTCCAAACTGACATCTAAACCAAGGTGTCGAATATGTATGATTTTAATAGAAATAGAAAGACGATTGACTTTATCCCAAATGAACTACTTGCCTTTAGGGCTAGATTATATCAGATATAGTAGAGAAGTTTAGCATACCTATTTGATTTATATACACAATTTGTGGAAGAAATTTTTCTTTAGACATGTAAGGAAGGCGTGCAAGTTCCAATGACGACACCTGTTAAAGCATTGGTATAATCATACTAGCCCAACACATACACAAATTTACTTAAATGTTGACCCATTAAAGCTTTTGTATATGTAGAATAATACCTCCTCCAAAAACTCTGGCAATTCTTCATATATCTGCCTCAGTTCATCCAACTGTGCATTTAATAATGGAGAAGTTTGTCAGGAGAATGGAACATACACATGAACAGGTAAAACGGACAAATATGAGACAGAATATGGTCTTATGGGAATCCATTTATAAACTTAAAATGTTCTTGACCTCTTCACAGAAACCATCTTTCACCGTTGTCTCGTAACCCTTGTCTTTACTTCTATTTACATCAATAACACCAATTATCTGCACACAAAAAAATCGATCAGAAAATAACAGTGAAACTAAATTTGGGAATTATTAATCCATATTTTAGAATACTAAGCTAAAACTTAGAGAAAAGATTAACTTTATCTTTCACTGCAATTGAATCTAACTTGAAGAATCATGTAATTTAATGAAGGATTGCAACTGTGAAAGAAAAGTTAACTAACCAGCTCATATACATAAGCTAAATCCATTGAGATGCATGAAGCTGCCTGTCACAACTCAAAGACCAATTAATAGCCTGCTAGACTACTAGCTAAACCAATGGTATGAAAACACAAAAAACTGCAGTGTTACCATGCTCTGGGAAATAACTTGATACCTTCTCAACAATATGTACACTTAGATAGTTAACATGCTCCTGGACATTTTCAGAAATTCCTAGTTCAAAAATCTTGTTGATGTGCAGGAGTGCAGAAAGGCTCTACAAGATAAAAGAATATGCAGTTATGTGAAAGGTGTAACAAGTTGATGACAGGGTACAAGGCTATAAGCAAGGGAAGCTGCCATTAAACATGAATCTCAATAATCAACATCTAAAACAAAGTTTAAAGTGCAAAGGTCAATCAATTGATTATATAATTGATACTTGGAAGACGTAGTTCATGAAATCAATGGCTCGGGGTGCAGAGCTTAGGATGATATGTTATTTCAGCCCAAAAGTACCCAGAAACAGACAGCAGAGTGAAGGAAATAATTTGAGTACTCTGCACCCTATTCAGTTAAATGAGCATTACCAATTGGCACTTTAAAAGAAGGATGAAACAAAGAGCAAAAAGTACCTTCAAAAAAGATGTCCAATCACCACAGGTACATACTGAACTTGGAGAGTTGAATTTCTTCCATGACAAAGAAAATGAAACAGTGGAAAGATAATTACTTGATAAAGATACAGAAAACTATTCTGCGGTTTATAATTTAATAATAGACACGAAGAAAAAATCTACAGTGGACCGCAATGGAAAGACGGAAAAGTTTTTACAGTTGCAGCCATTCAATATATTTGCAAAACAAAACCAGAAACTTTCGATTACCCATCTAAACATCCAAATAATTAAATGCTTTAGATATTGGGATTGTAGTATATTATTTTGGTCAGCCAGATTTCAGAGTACAAGTAGGTTCAATAACAACATACACAGGCATATCTGTCAAAGAAATTAACATGTACTCAAAGAGAACAAAAGAAGATAGCATTGCACCTTCAGTATGTGAGGAACATCCTTAACAGACTTCAGTGTAGCACGTAAAGAAGTCAGCAATTCTTCGCATGAAACGAAAAATGATATCTGAATCTATTAAAGAAAACAGGAAGTTTTGTAGACACCGAGTAAGGGCACTGGACAGTGAGTACAAGTCATCCTTAAACTTTGACATTTTTCTCTTCACGCATTTACTGTCCAAAGATTACTAGACCATCCAAGATATTTCTGCCCCTGCCTAAAATAATAAAAATGTTTCATACTTCTCTACTACTTTAATGAGAATGAATAAAACACTCTTAAGGCAAATACAAGTATTGAAGAAGTACACTCTTAGGTCACAAGACTATTAGGATAAAGTGAAAAGATGAAGCTATTTTTGCTAAGTTCCTAGAAGATGTGGTGTTTCTTTATCACCATTCCATCTTACAAGTGTGATAAAAATGTAGTACTCAAGAAGTGAATTGAATATGTTAAAGACTTTATGGTTTGCCGATTATCATTCATGAACTTGTGAAATCAGGTACACTGCTTGAACCAATAATCACAAAATTTTCATGAAGACTTGTTTAAATAGGATACAACATTAAGACGACTATTCAAGTTGTCGAGGTCTAGTATGGGCCTGAGAAACCATGACCTGTTACAAAGAATACAATTCATCCAGCACCATCAGTATGACAATTCCTGAAACCTTTTTTTTTTATAATGACTGGGCTTATAGTTGAAGATCCTTGTTTACCTGAGAAGTCGTTTACCCATAGGAGTCACACACTACAATCGGGAATATCAATTAGATACAATTTGATAGGCAAGAAAGCCAAAAGAAAAGGAAATCTTCAAACCTTATTCATCATGCCAAAGACAGAGAACCTGCAAATAACCAGTTGTTGATATTTACTTCTGATATATACATAATCAACACAAATAAATGATTACCCTTCTTTTGCTCTACCAATACCCATGTGGCTTGGATGTGTGTCTGTTTGGAATATCTGCAATGCCTCGTGAGCTGCAGAGTCAACTTTAAGGAATTTGTTTCTGCATTTCAAATGGGATTATTAGAGCTAAAACCAGTAGATTATAATATGAATGCAGAAAAATTTAAGATCATATACAATGAGATCTGCATGACAGAATTGATTGTAATTGATACACTCCCACACTCATTTTGTTTAATGGTATCCACAACTCTTTCATTCTCCATTATGGCAAGAAGCCCTCCACTGGCACGAACTTGAACTTCACTCTCAATGTCCATCATAGATCTTAGCTATAGTAAAATGAAAAGTATAACGATGACTAAGATCAGTAAAATCATTTATGGATGGAACCATCAAAAAATATGTAGAAATTAGAGCACAAGTGTCTTAAACAAAAACAGTTTGTTCACCGAAGACTAAATTTCAAAGGCGATATAGCAGAAGAGTGATAAAATATAAAAGACAGCAGCAACAAAAAGTCACTAAACTCAAAAGAATGGTACACAATAGAGGCTATATAAACAGGAATGCCCACTCTTATTAAACTTTTCAATGTTGATATCCTTGATCCAATGTTGATGAAGTTTAAGTGTTAATCTTTTCATATGCTGAATTGAGCTGAAACTTTGTGAATCACAAATAAATACTATCCACATGTTTTCATCACCTAATCAGAGATATCATTTATCACTCAATAGATAGACCACAAGTAAGTTTTACATATTATTGGTCTAAAGAACTGTATCAAACAAACACTTAAGTATTAAAGAATGACCTTTCACAATAATATGATAACTTACAAAGCAGATTCTCTCTTTGATGTTTAACCCATCATCCATTCCTGTTACCCGTAGATATACTAATCTGTGTAATGAAAATAAGAGAGAGAACAGCAAATTAACTATTAATAAAAGACAGCTTTAGCGGCAGAGAGACAACATGTCTACAAAGTCATGAAAAAAAAAAAGATACGACTAAAAAGGAACGTAATCATATTAATGGATCATTTCAAACTTCTGCTTTACCATCATTCCAAAAATGCTAAGTTTTTCAATGCATCGCCACTCATATATTGCCTCAGTTGTCCTAGAACAGTCAACTATTCTTGTTATAAGTATAGTTTACTACAAACTCATCATTTTAACTAAACACAAGAGATAAATGTAAATCAGCTTGGATTCATTATTTTAACTGCTCATATGTTACATCTATACCCAGTGCCCCGCAAAAGCATTCATCATCTAATTAAAAAAAATGGCTACAAAAAATTAGGAATTGTGTAATTGAAGACCTTTTCAATGTGTGGTACCTGTGCCATGCTTGTTCATAGGTAAATATTGAACTCTTCATAAGCTTCACAGTAGGCACCTCACTTGCACCATCTGTATCACTGACAAGGGTAAATACAAAATTCACAAACTCAGAATGCATATGTAATACATGGAAACTATGATGTTACCGTTTTGTTGTAAAGCAGCTAATAGAGATTCTTCACACTTGGTACTTGTGTATATGATCAAGGGCTTAACTTGATACTTGACTGAAACATAATGAAAAAAGACAAAAGGAGTCAATTATTTAACTAGCAGTAAGCTATGGCGACCACATCCTCTCAATACTTGGAGATGAAAACCCAAATACTGTATGTAAGAGAACAAGCAAAAGTATCTTTTACCCATATCAATTAAGGGATATTCTGCAGTGCCGTCTTCCCAAAGTTCCAGCACATGGAGTTCGCGTGTAAGAGTATCATAATAGGAAATTCCAACTCTGACATCAGGATTTTCTAATGAGTTAACTTAACTATAAGTTACTAAATAACAAAGTAAAAGGTAAGGCTTTGGCTGCTGTGTACATTGTCCGTGTTATATAAATGAAATACGACAGTGCTTATCCAAGATTAGTTTGAATAACATCAGTATAGTGTAACTATGCATACCAAACTCTTATTTTTGTTCACTAAGAAACTTACCTATGGCTGTGCATGACACATGACATGAAGACCTGCGCATAGAAAAGCCATATTAATACCAAAGAAATTCAGGGATAATAATGTATCATGATACATTAAAATAAGCAAAAAGTATAATAATGGATCCCCTTAAGGCAAATTAGGATGTGTTTCCCAAGAAGTTTAATGGCAGGAATAGCTCCAAAACGTTCAAGCAAATATGCCTTTCCTATCTGAACTTAATGTCAGGATTAGCTCACACTTTCCATTTCTGTTCCTTAAAGGAATGTTGGAGTTAAACAACGAAAAGTAAGAAACCACACATAACATGGTTTTTGGAGGGAATCCGTAGATTAAACATCATTTGTCCTTGAGAATTTAATGAACCATATTTAATCATGTCCCAAATTAATCCCAAGGTTAGTTAAAAAGACGGAATAGCGTTGTCCACATGGCAGAGCATTACTGCCCCTGTTTGAAATCCATTAAAGAGAGTATCTGGCATGCTTTTGCTAGTTTAAATAAAAAACTTCACTCTCGATTATCATCAGTCAGAAGTTTCACCAAAAGGGCATTTCCCTTTCTCAAATTACAAAGTTAATGTACCTAATATGCCCCTCTCTATTATTAACAATTTTAATATCACCACTTGATATACCTATAATACCCTTATTAATTTATTAATTATACTTTCCTTATTCGTTTATTAATTTATTAATTATATTTTCCTTATTCGTTTAGTCAAAAATATTAACCCCCTTCTTTTCTTTCTCAAATTACAAAGTTGATGTAACTAATATGCCCCTCTCTATCATTAACAATTTTAAAATCTCCACTTGATATACTTATAATATCCCTATTAATTTATTAACTATATTTTACTTATTCGTTTAGTCAAACTTCCCTTTTTATACAATTATCTTATTTAATTATCAATTTAATTTATTATAACTTATATTTTATAATTGTTAATAATGAAATATAATAATAATTTTTTTTAATTCATCGTAACGTTTTTCTTCTATACTTTGTGCGGTACTATGCTATCATTTTCTTACAGAAACGTTTGGTTTAAAATTAACGCCGCTATGTATTGTCGCCGCCGCATCGCGCGGGTGCCCATCTAGTCTAGTATGTATATATGTATACTAGATGAAATTAGTAAATTACAAGGCGCGATTGATATCGATAAATCAAACATTAGCCCCACGAACTCCAAATCAAATTATACAAAAAGCACAAACGAATTAACGAAAACGACGAGGAACATGCAAAAATTAGGATTAGATTGAAATATATGAAAATGCATGTAAGTAATATTTTCACAAACCTGATCGATTGAATGAATGAATATATTTTACACAAAATAACAAGAAGAATAACAATGAATGTATGGGAGTGGAATTGAAGGCACCTGAGAGACAGCTTCGGTTTCGTCTACTTCTTCTTCCATTCTCACACAGTGATCGCTGTGTGTGTGTGTGTGTGTGTGTGTGTGAGGATCGCCGGGGAAATGCAAAGTGTGTGTTTACAGATATTGTTATGGCGCGAAAGTGAGTCGGTGCTTTTATTTCCATTTTTATTTTTAATTTTATTTTTATCTATTTATAGCCCTCGTTGAATATTACTTTTTAGCACACGTAAATTGTCCAAATTACTCTTAATGAATAAATTACACCACCAGTTCATTATCTTTTCAAATATCTTCATTACCTCCTTTAAATCAAATGCCTACACCACTCGACGCCGACACGCCGCTGCCACCATCAATAATCGCTGCCACCATCAATAGTCGCCGCCATCACCACTGGTCGCCGCCATCACCACTGGTCGCCGCCACCACCACACCGCCACCGCTGCCACCGCGGCACCGCCGCCGCATTGCGCGGATACCGTGCTATATATAACAAGTTATAAAGCATTTTATAGTTTTTATTTTTAAAATGTCTTGAAAATTACTCTTTTTATATATTTATATCATATATCTCCTAAAATATTTACATTATCTCCTTTACATCAATTATCTATATTATTCGACGTCGTCGCCGCTACCACCACCACCAGTCGTCGCCACCAGCACACCACCGTCGCTGCATTGCGCGGGTACCTCTCTAGTTTTTCTTTGATAAACGCGGCACCTTTGCTGGAAACCCACATGTTACAATGGTTTATAAATGATTCGAAAACAATCACGAAATAATTTGATTAGCCTTGTATATTTGTTAAGAAAAACAAACTAGTTTCTACATAGCTCGAATAAAAATCTCATCCATTTACCTGTATCTTGCTTGATTGTATATAATTTATGCATAAGAGTTGTATTTCTTTTGTTTCAAAATAAAAATTCATAATAGTCTATGAAAATGTACGAAGTGTGTAATCTTAGAAAGGCATCCGAGATTTATATTATTGGTATATGTATTACAATAATATAAAAATGAAAATTTAATCTCTAAAAAATCAACTAATGCCCTCAAACTAAGTGTATACATTTCCATTTTAGTTTGTTACAATATAAGTGTTTACTTCTAAAATTAACATATCAATTTTATCATTTTACCATTGATGTATTTTTCTATAAAATTGAATTTTAAAAAATCTGTACAGGAAGCAAAGGTAATATTGTTATCCCCTTACTCCCCAATACAATAATTAAACATCTCCTAAAATTTTGTATTTTTGTCAACAAAATACTTATTGGGATTGAAGGAGTATATGATAATATTTGAAGTTAGATATTTATGAATTAAAACAACATATATTGTTTTGAAAAATGTTAATATATTTTTACTTTTATATAAAATCTACTTTTATTTTTATCGTTAACCAAATAATAAGAAGAATGCGTTCATTATCCAATTAAAGGGTGTTTGGGAATTTTATTATTATTCTATTTAGCTACTTATTGCTTATATTTTTTTTAAATAGATAAACAATAACAAACATCATCTCAAAAACTACTTATTTTAATAGAAAAAACACTTTTTTATAAACACGTAGGTACTTGCTTATTTTTTGAGCAAAAAAGTGATTATAAATAAGCGATCCCAAACACCTATAAGTTAGGGAACCACTTATTAGAAGTATTTGAGATTGCAACTATTTAAACAGATTTTGTATTTTTAAAACGGCATTTGAAAAATGTGTTAAATTGTTTTTTCTTTTCAAAACCGCTTTTTATTTTTAGAAAAATATGTATAACCAAAAAATATTTCTCAATAGTTATTTTTATTATACACACATTTATTAAATAATCTTCCAAAACACAATTCAAACATCCCTATAATTAATAAAATTGTAACATACCGTATGAGATTTGAATGAATGGGTTGGCTTCTTTTTATTTACATTTTAATTTTACTGGTAGTAATTAATAATCTACGAGAATCTGATCAGGATAATTCCTTTTACTCAACAAATTAATAATCTACGAGTATAATATAATACATTATTTAAAATGTCTACATAATTTTTTAACTTATCTTTCAGACTATTAAAAAAAAATGAAAAAAATCAGTATGTCAGTAAAGTCAATAAAAGATGATTTTATGTGTTTTTTAAGTCATTATAAGATTTTTTTTGTCATAGTTTTTTTAAATGAATAATAATTGTTAGTTTTAAGTATGAGTCATGTAAATATACAATGTGATGTGTTAATAGTTGTATCTATATTCTACTAATCATATAGTTTAGAGATTAGAGATATAAAGGCAACTATAATGTTAAACTTTTTAAAAAGTTCAAAAATATGTTATGTCATGTCAAATTATCAATCTATGAAATTTTTTAAGTTAAAAACTTATTTTATTCTCACTATGAATGAATCTTAATAAAACTTTATAAATGAAATGAATATTAATTAAAATTAATGGGCTTTATGAAAAAAATGATGTTGACATATTTTTTTTGAAGAGGTTCAAGTCTTCAAGATAACCTATTCATGACACATAAGAATAATATACATATGGTTTATAAAAATATATGGACCTCTTTAAAAATATTACACTCTTTTTTAGACCTCTTATTGGAGATACCCTAATGGGAACTCAGCAAATGATATATCTTTTTAAAGATTAAGTTAAAAATTCTTCTAAAATCACAAGATGATGATATATGGATAAATCCATTTTTTAATCTTATCCCTTGATTTTTTCACATGTCATCATCTTGTGGTTATAAATATTTTTAAGATATTCTTTTAAGAAGATTTATCATTTTCCTATTCTAAATGATCTAGTTATTTTTACGGGTCCATGTCACATTTCATATTAAGTGTATAGAGTTATAGAGTACTAAGAGCATCCTAAATGCAAAAAAGTCATTATCACTTATTATTTTTGTTATATCATCTTTTCGCTAACTTTAATCTATCAAAAACTTGCTCCAACCCAATAACCTCATTAAAAGCTTTTTGCATTAAAATACTATTATAAACAAGTTTTCCCATTCGAATGACTTGGAGTTTTCTAAGTCATTGTTAAATAAGTTATATAATAAGCCTTTTTTTAATTATTTTTTTTTAAACAAATAAGTGTTTCATGCTCTAATGATAATGTGTATAATTCATCTAATAACTTTTAATTTACGATGATCAAACT
>JAOXNX010000028.1:14611776-14625869 GCA_028566075.1 Solidago caesia
ACCCGATAAGATATCGGGTCGGGTTCGGGTCGGTTTTTCCTAATCGGGTTCGGGTTTTGTACTACCCGCCCCGAACCCGACCCATTGCCATTCCTAGCCGAACCCGCATCTTTAGGACTTCACATGTGGGCCTAGACTTCATTGGTAACGAGTACCTTAAAGGAATTATTTTTTGTGCCAAACGGGGATCGAACTTGAGACTTTAGGGTCACCAAGTGTTTCCCTTACCACTAGGCCAATTCCTTTTTTTTTTTTTTGGCCAATTCTTTGTTGGTTATAGTTTAGAGATTAGAGATATAAAGGCAACTATAATGTTAAAACTTTTTAAAAAGTTCAAAAATATGTTATGTCATGTCAAATCTGAAATTTTTTAAGTTAAAAACTTATTTTATTCTCACTATGAATGAAGCTTGAATGAATCTTAATAAAACTTTATAAATGAAATGAATATTAATTAACATTAATGGGCTTTACGAAAAAAATGATGTTGAAATATTTTTTGAAGAGGTTCAAGATAACTTATTCATGACACATAAGAATAACGGGGAAATCATAAGAACTGCAACAGTGCCCATCATAAACACTGTTGCCTCACATCCATGGCAAAAATTTTTTTTTTTTTTTTCATTTAATCATGTGGGGGGGGGGGGGTTGTTTGTGAGTGATGCAGTACCGTCCATCCGCTGGACGGATGATTACCCCAAGAATAATATACATATATGGTTAATAAAAGTATGGAACTCAATATTATAGTCTTTTTTAGACCTCTTATTGGAGATACTCTAAAGGGAATTAGCAAATGATATATTTTTTTAAAGATTATGTTAAAAATCTTTTTAAAATCACAAGATGATAACATATGGATTTAACTAAATCCATTTTTTAATTTTATCCTTTGATTTTTTCACATGTCATCATCTTGTGGTAAGAAATATTTTTAAGATATTTTTTTTTTTGGAAAATTTATCATTTCCCTACTCTAAATGATCTAGTTATATTTACGGGTCCATGTCACATTTCATATTAAGTGTATAGAGACATAGAGTTATAAAGTACTAAGCAAAAAAGTCATTATCACTTATTATTTTTGTTATATCATCTTTTCGTTAACTTTAATCTATCAAAAACTTACTCCAACCCAATAACTTTATTAAAAGCTTTTTGCATTAAAATACTATTATAAACAAGTTTAACCTTATTAAAAGCTTTTTGCATTAAAATACTACTATAAACAAGTTTTTCAATTCGAATGACTTGGATTTTCTAAGTCATTGTTAAATAAGTTATATAATAAGCCTTTTTTTAATGGTTTTTTTTTTTTTTTTTGAAAACAAATAAGTGTTTCATGCTCTAATGATAATGTGTATAATTCATCTAATAACTTTTAATTTACGATGATCAAACTGAGTTTTATTATGGGGTGTGGTTCTCATTTGGAGTGAAATGCTTAGGGCGCGTTTAGTTATTGGAAAATATTTTTTAATTTTCCGTTTTCATTTTTTAAGAAAATAAGAAGGGTTTTCTAGGGACCCTTGAAAATTTAAAAACGTGTTTAGTGACAATTTTGGAAAACATAAGGAGTTTTTCGTTTATAAAGTGGAAAATATTTAGAAAACAATAAAAAGATGTTTTCAAGTTTTCCATTGAAAAGTAGAAAACAGTGTTTTCTTGTGATTTTTTTTTGGAAAACTATGATTTGATCGCGTTTTCTGTTTTTCATATTTTCTTGAAAAATAAAAAATACAAAACAATGGGTGTTTCCCCAACTAAACTCGCCCTTAATATTTGCATTCATAATTTCATGCATTAATTCTCAATTTCTCATTAATTGTAAGAAGTCAAAGTACCGATTAATTAGATTAATCACAACCCTTTAGCTCAATTCGCATGGGAAATGAACAGATGGATTAATCTCAAATCCGATCCAAGACAGATTTTATCGCAGTGGGCCTTTGGACGGCGGGTATTTCTTGAAATTGGTGGCTTTGGTGGGCTTGGGCTACCCAACGCTGGACGTATGGGGTGTCTGGGCATTAACCTGACTCTCTAATTGGATTCATGGGAGTCAAATATGCTTCAGTTAATGACTTTCAGACAATAATATGAATGAATGATATTGGGATTAATCATGTTCTATCATTCATATCAAGATGCAGCTAATTGATGTCGAATTCATTGTCAAGACGAGATAAAGTTCCAGGTGTGATGTCCTAGCGATCTCGAGGGGAAGTACTTTCACATGTTTGTGTGTCAACGAATGGTTCCTAGATGTCCATAAGATGAGATGAAACCAGCACAGAATAAGTGAAATACACATGTATTGTTGTTTTAAAAGGATCAGTAAAGAATATTTTAACAGGATACATCATGAATCCTTAGTGTAAACACAATGCAATATTCTTTCAGGAAAAAAAACCCATAGTTCTCAACATTTCCAATTCTCCAATATATCATATACTCTGTAATGCTTTTCGGTTTGAATCGTTTACTTTCTTATCGCATCCTGGCTCGTTGCAATTGCTCTTCTTAAATTGCAGTTTCAGTTTGTTTCACATAACATGAGTTTCTATCGAAACAGCAACTGCTAATGATCAGAAAGGCCTCAAAGATCGTTTAAAATGCATAATGATAATTCACTACTGGTCATTGCTAGAGTGCTAGGTACCATATATAATCACCAAACAACCCCACTTGCCAAATAACATCAACTGGAATCATTTGTGACTTGTCGTCTTAAGCATCCAATCTAAAGTGCATAAACCATCATTTCAAAAGGTTAACCATTACAAAATACTTTACCAAAATACCATCCCTTTTAATAAACAATGATACATGTAACAAATTTACGATACAAAAGTGTCAAGTAGAAGCATTTAATGGCAAAAGGGACTAGGTGAGTTTGTTTCTAAAGTTTAACCTCAACATCAACACCAGCTGGAAGATCAAGTTGCATCAAAGAGTCGATGGTTTGTGCAGTCGGGTGTAGAATGTCAATGAGCCGTTGATGGGTTCTGATCTCAAAGTGAAATCTTGCATCTTTGTGAACGTGAGGAGATTTAAGCACACAGTAAATTCTTTTCTTGGTTGGCAACGGAACAGGACCCATGGTCTTTGCGTTTGTTGTCCGAGCAGCATCCATGATCTGCTTGCATGAATCTTCGATTAAAGGCACCCAGTATGACCTCAGTTTAATCCTTATTTTCTGTTTTGGTGCCATCTGAAAAACAAGAAAATCTTTAAGCTTCTAAGTAATTATGCATCACAAATGATAAATGAAGCAGTCTTGTTAAATCGTTTAGTCATTTTCATTTAGTGGGTCCAATTGATACTAGATGAAAATGTAACAAATAAAATCAATCAAAACCTAGCTTAACACTCTGTTAGACAAATATATAGCAGTTGGGAAGACATAGATTTGACTCATCTATATACTGCTAGAACATCCTAAATACTAAGTAGCTCAAAATATGAAATCATCTCAAATGCTTTCTGACAAAGGTTAAACAGTAATCGTATTTAACACAATACATTAATTAACACTGTACTGGGCCTTTTTTCCAAACAAATAATATAAGTTATAAACAACTAATTAGTTTATGTATTACCAAGTCGCATTCAGGATTTTTGGGGACAATGGCATGTCAAGTAAGTAAAAACACGATAATCATACCAAAGATATGTATTTGTGCTTGAAAAGTACAAAAACTACCAAGGGGGTGTATCATCTATAATGTATGAATGTGTGTATTGAAAGTGATTATAGCAACTTAAAGATTCCGAGGCCGTTTTCTCCAAATTCAATTAGTTGACCCTAAATATTCAAAAACTAACAATCACAATAGCTTTTACCCAAACAGTTGAAACTGGGTATTTCAAAACATACATTCATACATTGATACATACATGACACATACATCCCCCAGAAACCACCAAAAAAGTGTTGAAAATTCAAAGACTCCATCAATTACATTCCAAGATTATCCTCCATTTTCAGGATATCAAATACTTCACCACATTTGCATTTCATTTCCTGAAACATCAACCAAATACAACCCACATACCAAATATATCAAACACAGTCGTGTTTTGGATTTGCTTATCTACTTAAAAATTAAGCACGTTCCAACCTCCGTATTTCAAAATACTCCTCGAATATTAAGCATTTAAGCACTTTTCCAAATAGTGTTTGTTACGGCTTATCTACCATAAAAGTAAGCAATAAACAAAATAAACACTTAAATAACTAATCCGACGCACCCCATAAGCCTAAACAAGATATCTTCATAACCTTTCAACCAATTTCTTTCATTAACCACAAAAATTCAACACAACCCCCTCAAATGCCCTAATTTCTATACAACAAATAACCAACCATATCCAACAAAATTTTACCTTTTCAGCATCAGAGCCAACAAGTACTGTTGTAGATTCAGGGTCCTCAACCTATCCAGAAAAAAAATTCCCAAAATGAATTACATAACAACATTACATTATATAAAATACACACACATATAATGACAGTTTATATATGTGTGTGTGTCTAAAGATTATACTACCTCAAGGGTTTGTTCCAGAGCTTCAGGGGCAGCAAGGACTTTACTTGTAGACAAACGAGATGAGTGAAGAAACTGAATCTTGGAAACATTTGGAAGAAAAGGCAAAGCAGAAGAAAGCTTTTTAGGTGTTGGTGTTGTTGAAGAAGAATTGCATAATGGGAACATGGGTGTTGTTAAAGATGATGAAATTGCCATTTTTAACACAAATTGTGTGATAAAGTTTGTAACTTTTATGGGGTTTTGGGTTTGAAAACTGAAATGGTGTTTGTGCCCAACTCAGAGGGTTATCCACAAGAAAGATTCAGAGAGGGATAGTGAGATAATCAGATAATGGAGGGTAATGAAATGAGTACATTGAACCGGGTTTGGTATTGAACCGGGTTTGGTAATTTTGATATGGTACACAACATCAGCAGAACCCAATCCCGCATAATCGGGGTATGGGGAGGTGAGATGTATACCGTCTTGCCTCTATCCCAAAGGTACAGAGACTGCTTTCATAAGGACCTCCGGTCAAACGGGTAAAGAACAAGTGAACGTAAAGGGTAAGTAATACTTGTCGGCCGTGTATCACATATTTTCCGATATATATGACTACCACAAACGTAATTGGATGGGTCATGTGAAACGGATTCATATATCATAGTCCATTCAACATTACGGCTTACCACGTGATTGAATAAAAAAAAACTACCCGAGAGCAGCAAACACAGATGATCCATGTTGCAGTACCAATGTTTAGCCCATATATTATGTCCCATTGTAGTTTTCTTGCTTACTTTTAGTTTGTTATAAATAAAATCTGATTAGGATTTTTCAGTTCAAATTATTATAAGAATATGATATTTTGACTCGGATTATATAGTCTAACCTGAATATCCCTATGATCATTTCCAAAGCTTTTATTAAGCCATCCCATTTACATCGTGACATTAGGACGTTAAGAAGACAACCTTGGTGGTGGTTTGTTATAAATTAACTTTCAAAAATATTTGAGGTTTTTTATTAATCTTTGGCAAATCCCAAAAAAATGTATGGCTTCTTCTCACTTTAAATATCTACTTTCAAATATATAAAATTTAAAAATATATATTTTTTTTTAAACATGACAAATTTACCCTTCCCTGCCTTGAAAATCACCATTTTTATGTGTGATAATTAAGAGTAAAATTAGAAAGTTTATAATCTACTTTTAAGAGTGAGCTTTAAATTTGAATAAACAAAAATAAAAATTGACATTGAAATGAGACATGGAGAGTAAATAATTATATAATTTTTTTTAATTATAGAAACATAAAACGTATTTCTCCCTTTAAATAAAGTTACAGACGACTAGCAAAATACCACCAAACTAAAGCGCTCGTGTAGTCGTGTATGTTTACTTGTCTTCGATACCGTAAAAAGGACATCATCAATCAAATCTAACATAGCGTACAGCGTTAACGGTAATAAACTAATGGCAATACGAAAATGATAGTTCATAACTTAAAACACTCTTGTGTTACAAAGAACACTAGTGAACTAATACAAAATGTTAAAATCATCAACAGCATTGGAGCCCATAGTTAGGTGGTTCTTAAAACAGAACTTTGGAATTACAAAACAGCCGTTATGGCATTTACCTATCTACCCTACTGCTGTACGACGATACTGCAAGTTTTCAGTTTGTTCATTGAACATTTACAAGTTTTCGTCAAATACCTTGTGTGTCAACACTCCATTTTCACTGCATCAGCACAATCATCGTCACCCTCTTTCATGATATCTAATATGTTATTATCAGCATGACTACTGCTAGGGAGGCCACCAGTAGCTACATCAGAAAAGTTGGTCGTTTTGTCCTCGATTGCAGCAGGTATTAATGAGCTAATGTTGGGGTTTGCTTTGATGTCGACCCAATGATCGCCCACCCAATCTCTCGAAACTCTAATGTCTTTTCTGAGTAGTTTCAAAGATAAAGTTTCATCTGTTGCCAGTTAGACATGATAGTCAAGTTAATTCTAGTCATCTAACATTTTTATTATGTCGTCCTATTTACATACATAGAAGAACTCCAGAATAACAAACTATAGGCGTAAAATGTGCAGACCAGGCAAGGCGATTACGGGTCAAATGGATTCAGATTCAAATAAGCTACTTTTGAGTGTCGGTGAAAATGAGTCAGATCCGCCAACGCTTTATGTTATATAATTAGATTATAAATAATTTATGTGTCTAATTTTTTTTAGCAATAGCATAATTTATAATATATCAATTTAGAAGGTTGAAAGCATTTGAATACCCTTTGACAACTTTTACCGTCTGACCCCCAGTTCCTGTTTGTCCAATTCTTTTATTTTATCCAGCTGACCATTTAGAATAACTTATAACCCAAATCAAACCCATAAAAAGGTAATTGAGTCAAATAACTGTGTATAGAACAAACGGCAAATTGTGTCTCGAGTAACGTACCAGGAAGATAAACTTGAACATCTCCATCTTCAGATGCACTTATTCCTGTTACAACTCCTTCCCACCAGCCGTCACTCCACCACGCATCCACCACCGAACCAACATCCAAAGCAACGTCAGTTGCATCTTGTGTAACAGCAGGCCTTATAGTTGGTCGACCAAAGCAGCGCAATCCAAGTTTATCAGGTGCAGCTAATCTGAAAGCCGAAACCCATTCCTAGAAATGAAATTATACAAGTCAAATATGTTACTTTTATCAAGTCAAATGGAACTAAAATGGCACGGTACTAAACCTAAATGGTTTGTTTCACCTCTGTAATGAGATTCTTACTACAAAACCAATCATATATATATATATATATATATATATTGTTTAAAATTAAGGGAGGTTATCACAAATCTAAGTGCCTTACTGTCGATGGCCAACAGTCGAGTTTGCAGTGACACTTCAAATTACCAGCTAGTGAAACTTACTCGATTTTGACTACAATGTGTTAAGGGGTGTTTGAATGTTTGTTTTAAAAGTAATTATTGCAACTCGGATAATCAGATTTAAAGAGGTGTTTAGATAAGCAATACAATCAGATAACCATGTGTCTATAATCACAATGACTTTGACCCCAACACACAAAAACTGAATAGTACAACTTCATTCCACAATAAATCGTACATCCAAACACCCCCAATGTTAGATACCAATGATTGACAAAGTATTTCTTGAGGTATGCAAGTAAAAAAACATAATAGTTCATTGATTATTCTACCTCTTTTGCATCTATTCCAAGAAAGATTTGAAAACCAAGCATACCTCAATATTGTTTTTTCCATCTTCATCTATCAAATCATCGTATTGGACTTTAACTTTTTTCCTAGAGATTTGCAAAACTGTACACCTGAACCAGCATCCAAGTATCCCACTATCTTGACTCAACAACTCTACTTTTTCATTAGCCTTAAAAGAGCATGGATCATCTAACTGCTGACTTTTTGCATACTTGGGGATGAGCCTCTTCCTCAACATCTCATACGACTTCACCCCAAAAGGCCTTTTCGATCCCAGTTTCACATGTTCTCCATAAATATGTTCTTCACTGTCTTCAATATAATCAGGATCCAGATATGAAAATATTAGTTGATTAAAGTAACCACGCAGTCTACTCAATTTGAAAGGCTTCACGCGGTTGTGCTTTAATTGACGAAAACAAATATAAAATCTAGTCAATAGATCTTCAGGAAGCATAGGTGCACATTTCTTGTAATGTTCACGGGTTAAGACAATGGCTGGACCATCCACACACTCGACACTAATAGTCTGTGTGTAAGGTGTCACGAAAACTTCCTTAGGGTGAGAGTTTTGTAATATGACAAAATTGTTGACTTCTTGATTGTAGTGAAACCATCTCACTTTGACCTTCTTTTGACTTTTCCGATCTTCATACATATCTTCAAGAAATGCAAGATGACGTCTTCCTTCTTCAGCCACAACATGAACAAATGAATGTACCTGAAATCAGAAACAATGACAAAAGAATGAACAACGCTTATGCCTAAGAACCTGATAAGTCTGTGATATTTAGTTGACAAAAAAAGTAAACTGAATTTTACTGCATACAACATCCTAAAATACTTGATTCAAGAAACTAGAGTATAACAAAATGACTTTTGCTACCATATGTAAGTATGTAACACATTAACAATTCCTTTAAAAAACCCAAAAACCTAATAAGCTAAGAACGTTAAAAAAATCCAAAAACCTAAAGAGCGTTTTTAGTTGGGAGAAAATTCAGGCTGATTTTCTAAAAAAATCAAAAACTGAATACGTGTTCAAATTAATGTTTGCCAGAAATAAGTTTCTAGAAAAAACAAAAAAACTTCAGGTCGATCCACCCAGCCCGTTTTTCCACCACTAGTTGAAAGCAAGGTTATCAAGATCACAGGATCCTAGTATCCTACAATCCAACTAGGCAAAATCAAGTAAAATCAGGCTAGAATCATAAATATTATAGGATCGAAGGTAAGATCGTGGGACCGTTGTTATGATCGTAAGATCGACCACCGGTCGATCCACTCAGGCTGTTTTCTGGAGAAAACATTTTCCCAAAAAAAATCAATAACTGAAAACGTGTTTAAATTAAATGTTTGCCAGAAATATGTTTCTCAGAAACACGAAAAAGTTTCAGGTCAATCCACCCTGCCCGTTTTGCCACCACTAGTTGAAAGCAAGGTTATCAAGATCACAGAATCCTAGTATCCTACAATCCAACTAGGCAAAATCATGTAAAATCGGGCTAGAATCATATATATAATAGGATCGGAGGTAAGATCGTGAAACTGTTGTTATGATCGTAAGATCGGCCACTGGTGCAATCTTACAATGAGCCAGAAATTGAAAGTTTTATCTTTCTGTACTACTATTTAATAAAATAATTGAATCTATTAAATGTATATATGTATCGATCTATTACTATGCCTTTTGAACTTTTAATATTATTTAAAACTTGTCATATAAATTCACATTTGATATTGAAATATTGAATATTGATTAGAACTCCTCCTAAAAAATTTAAGACATTTTAGTAGGATCTTAGGATCCCAATCCGATATACCAGTTACGATCCAGATCTTGACAACCTTGGTTCAAAAAGTTGAAAGATGAAACATAAAGAGATGCTTACTGCTATTGTAATCCCATTCCTGGAAAATGCTGGGTAGTGATTGAGTTGCTTATTACAAGTCCAAGTTACACCGGACCACACTATATCCCGGCTGTTCAATTTCAAATTTTTTGCAGGACGTCTCTGGCATACAGTAGAGAATCCTGATATTCGATCTTCTTTGGTTAAATCTGGAATTAAAAAATGGAAAAGAAAATTGCCACGTCAGTTTTGGCACCATCTTTAGTCGAATTGATTTTATTATTTCCCAAATATTTATTATATAATTCAGTAAAGACAATAATAATCATGTTAATACAAATCCACAAAACCAGTTTGTAATGATGATAAACGACAAATAGGTAAAGAACTTTGAAACTTTACTAATAAAAATGAAACGTTGGAACTGCAGTATGTCGGATATGAAGCCTAAATAATAAGGACTTAAATAAGACGTTGACTTTGCAGATAAGAGTTAACACTTTATGTCTCATTTTTTTCCCATAGAAACGTTATTAAAAATTTGCAAGATATAAAAGTAAATGTTTAATCCACGTCAGTTAATGTACTATCAATGAAAACTGAAAGCTTTTTTATGGTAATTAATAACTACAATAGCATAAGCTATCAAATTGGGTTTCTAAATGGTTTGCTCATGAGTCAATGAGTCATGTAAGCAAGCATTATATAGTGTTTAAATGTGCATCGAGTCATTATTCAGTATCAAATGCTCAGTAAAAATGGCAATAATATCTAACTATTTAGGGTAAATTCTCTCAGAAAACAGATATATTTGTAGCTTTAATCAACTAATTATCTGATTCTAAGTCTCCAATGAAAACAATCCCTTTGAAAAGATACATCCAAGACTACGCACACTATCTTTCACCAATCATATAATATCTCAAGTAATGAACTTAATATATAAGTAACAACAAACGCCAAGTCTCGTGCTTTAACATCTAACAACAACGGCAGAATATATATAAACCTTTCACAAACTTTAAAACAGAATTCGTCTTTTTAAGCTTATAAAACTACTTAAGGCGATCATTTAACAACCAAAACACGTAAAATATGACATAAAGTTACTGTTGTGCTCACCTTGCTGGTGCTGCTTTGATAACATAGAAGTAAGCCATCTCACAACCTCTCTCTTCGACCTCCATCTATATGCAGCATTAACCACACGATCACACTCGTTAACCTTCAAAAACTCTTCTGCAACCACATACAACATATGCCTAAGACTCCTCTCAGTACCCAGAACAGCTAACACCGATTCACCCGATTTTTCTTCCAAGAAATAGTGAACCACCCTCTTACCCTTTTCCTTTGAAACATATTCCTCTTTCCACTCCACATAACATCGATCGCTTACATCCATTTTCAACAAAACCCTAATAACATCCACTTCACTAACAAGGCATGACACAAATCTTTACAAAACCCTAATCTTATACTAGCAACAATGTTAAACAAAAAGCTTACAATACACTAAATTATGTTAAGGAATTCAAAAGCCAAAAGCTAATACTTCATTGGATGCAAAAAAAAGGGGTAAACGGATGAGGTTTTCCTGTTCAGGTTACCGAGGAGGCGAGTCTATTGACACAGATACGTGACCTGACCGGTTTCCAACCCTTTCCTGGCCACCTCAAAAAAAGGAAGCAAAGGGTCTTACTAAAATTCAGAACAAGACCAACACTAAATCTTGAACAGATTCATATAATAATATGCAAATTACTGATTTTTAAGCTTCCAATATTACTCAAAAAGGCTAAATATGAACTGGGTATTTCAAAGATACTGAATACTGTTCTTAAAGATCTGAAATTTCAAGAAATTTTACATTGTTTACCAAAAAGGTCAAAACTTTGTGAACACCTTTTTGGAAAAATGCATACACATGTGACATGTGGGCAATGGGGTTACTGATATATCTATATATATGTATATGTATGTATAGATAGAGGTGAAGATGATGGTGCGGTGAGGACAGAGGAGTGAGGAAGAAACTGGTTTGTTGGTGGCGGAAGGGAGCCAGTGGCTCAAGTTTACAATAACTTGTTTGTGGGACCAAAAACCTGACTTTTGGATAACCCAAAATCACATGAGTCATGACACAATTTTAGGGTTTTGGTGTGCAACTTGATAAGTCAAAATTAGGTGTGTAAGCGCAATGACTTACAAGTAACCGAAACAAATCGGTTCCAATTAGTCAGTTTGGCATGTTGAATCGGTATTTGGTTGGTTCACTGGCTTAAAAGGATTCGGTTTTTTTGTTATATTGGTAAACGGGGGAATCGGCCGGTTTTTAGGTTGAACCGGATTCTTGATTTTAGTTTATTTTTTCTTTTTGAAAATTTATTTTTACTATTGAAATTATGATGGTTTGTATATTTTAATTTTATTTTAAGTTGTTTGTGAATTTTAAAACATATATTTTTTATTATAACTATATTGTTTTTCTTTTTTTGGTATTTTGACATCTTTGTATCAACTTGATGTTTTTGGAATATAGATGTGGTTATGTGATTCATCTTTATTTATTGGATTTCCAATAAGTTTTGTAATATAAGTGAGTTTTATGAAATCTCACCTTTAATTTGTTGAAATCCATGTGAATGTGGTATTAATAATATAAACTTAGCTCCAATGGGTTATTGTGGTAAATGTTCGGTTTTGGATAAAAAGATCAGTTTATTCGTTGGGGGAAAAAATTGGTCGGATCTTTCGCCGAAAAATCGGCTGAGGAAGAAGATCAGTTTTTTAAGACGGGGATGATGATGTCGCCACTTGGATTGCCACCTCATTATATTATATACGACAACAAGATAAAAGAGAGTTGAAATGTCATTTACCCTTTAATTTGCTTGATTTTGATCAATTACTTCTTTTATTAACCAAAAATTAGGCTTATCCCTTTATTACGTTAAAAGAATATATTTGCCACACAATTTGCCCATATATAGGGTATGTATGGCAACATTAGCCATAGGCTTTGGTTGGAGCTGGTGGGCGTTGGATGGAGCTAAGACTTGGAACCAATAACTTTTGTTTAGAGCTTGTAACTAGAGCTTTTGTTCACGAGTAACGATACATAAACCTAAAATCCATAAGCCTAAACATTTATAATCAAGTCAATTATTAACACATGTTTGTTCAAAAAAAAGTATTAACACATGTATTCAACTCATTCTTTTTCTTTATATTTACCTTTACTCCTACCATGTATCTTGATCTCTTTATTAGGCATGTTTAGGCTTATGAATTTTAATCTTATGTATCATTTTTGTTTATTTATATAAAAGTGTTTGACAAAGTAATTGGAGCTGAAGTTTATTAATGTAAACGGACATAAAAGGACAAACAGACAAAAAAATTAAATATTAATTACAACTATCAAAAGGTATTTATGTAATTTACTTTATTATAAAGTTTCAGGTAGTTTCAAAAGTTACTTCCTAAGAACTTTTTGTTTAAGAGTTTTTTTATTCCTTTCAAAAACTCTTAGACTTTTATGCGTTAAACAGTGTTGATGAGATTTTGTTTATAACTAAACGCATGTCCGTGTGATGCGGTGGCGATGATGGTAGCGACGCCGGTGTGGTGGTGGCGGCGGTGACAACGACTAGTCATGTGCTTTTAGCTCGAAAACCCGAGACCCGACCCAGACCCGACCCAGACCCGACCGAACCCTAACCGACCAGACCGACAACCATACGGGCCGGTCTTCCGTTCACATAATATGTAAATTTCGGGTTTCGGTCCGGGTCGGGCTAAAACCCAAAAAAAAAACAGGTTGGACCGAAAAAACCGAAATTATAGTTTGATGAGGGCTTTTGATGTTCAAGCACATCCCTTGCTCCTTCTCTAGTCTCTTCTGAGAAGAATGCGAGTGAAAAACAGAACAACTTCAGTAGCTACTAGCTAGAATGGCTTTTGATTTCGAAGTTTAAATCTTTTACTGAATTTGGTTTATGGGTTTTCTCAAGAATTGATACTTTGGAATCATGAATCTGCTTCTTGACATTTGAGTGTTGGTTTTTAAATCTTTTAATGGTTTATGAGTGTTGAAAAGATTTCTAATGGTTTTTAGAAGATGTAGAAGTTATAATATGAAGAAGATGGGTGTTGGTTGGTATTGATATTGTACAAAAGTAAATGGGTGTTGGAAACTGGAAAGTGTTTAAAATACGTGGAAACATTATTACTATGCCTACCATATTATTTTATAATATATATATATATATACTCGTAATATAATATCTATCTATATTCAATATTAATAAATAAATAAATAAATATATTTACAGTTGGTTGATTGAATAGATGATGACAAAAGTTGGACTTTCAAAATTTAAAGTACTTAAATACACACTTTCCAAACACTCTTTTCAAATCAATTCACCCATCATATCATATATAT
>JAOXNX010000028.1:14637934-14664418 GCA_028566075.1 Solidago caesia
CTGTTAAATATTTGGGGGTACCCTTGATTTCTTCTAGATTGCGAGCTAGAGATTGTCGAGAATTAATTGAAAAAGTAAGGAAGCGTGTTAATGATTGGAAAAACCGGTTTCTTTCCTTTGCGGGACGGCTTGAGCTTATTAATTCGGTGCTTTCTTCTATTCATGTCTATTGGTCTTCTGTTTTCATCCTTCCTGCTAGTGTTGTGCATGATATAGAACAGATGATTCGTGGGTTTCTTTGGTGTCAAGGAACGTTGACTCCTGGGAAAGCAAAAGTTGCTTGGGATCATGTTTGTTATCCTAAAGAGGAGGGTGGGCTTGGTATTAGACGAATTGCTGACTTTAATTTGGCTTTAATTGTGTCTCATATTTGGGGTTTGTTGGAGTTGAAAGATTCGCTGTGGGTTCGGTGGGTTCATACTTTTCGCATTAGGGATAGAAGTTTTTGGGATCTTCCAATACAAGGGAACTTGTCTTGGAGCTGGCGGAAGATTTTGCAAGTAAGACCGTTTATTCGTCATCATATTTGGTTACAAGTGGGTGATGGTAAGAAAATTATGGCTTGGCATGATAACTGGTGTGAATTAAGCCCTATTAGTAGTCGTGTTACTTCTCGAATGATTCATGCAGCAGGTTTTGATACAGCATCTAGAGTGGATGACGTTATAGTGAGTGGTCAGTGGGCGTGGCCATCTGCTTGGAATTTACCTTGATGTGATGTTCCAGTTTTAGACGTTGCTGCTCGTGATTCGTTGTGGTGGAAGGATCGGTTGAATGTTTTTTCTTCTTTCTCTGTTGGTAAGGTTTGGGATGATATTAGATCACGTGTTGACCGTGTTCCTTGGGCTGATGTGGTATGGTTTAATCATTCAATCCCGAAACATTCATTTGTTCTTTGGTTGGCGTTCAGAAGGAGGTTGAAAACCCAAGATTTACTTGGTCCGTGGGACCTAAAGGGCACCGATGCTAATGATTTGAGGTGCTTGTTGTGCAATCAGGTTCCTGATTCGCATAATCACTTGTTTTTTGAGTGCTCTTTTTCTTCACAGGTGTGGCATGTTGTTCGAACGAAAGCTGCTTTCCAAGTGGCCGGAGATGATTGGCATTCTATTGTTAATGGTATTGTTCCTATGGGAAGTCGACGTTCAATGCGGACTGTTGTTACTAAACTTGTCTTTGCAGCGACGGTATATCATGTGTGGCGTGAAAGAAATAAGCGTCTATTCAGCAATTGTAGAAGATCAAGTTCTCAACTGGCGAATGTGATCTTGGCAAATGTTAGACTAAAGCTGATGACGTTTTCATTTAAAAGGACAAGAAGAGTGGAGGAGCTGCTTATTGCTTGGGATATTCCTGGCCCTTAGTAGTTTTTCTTGTATTACTAGTCATTTATGTTGTTTGGCTAGTTGATAGTTTTGATTTGGCTGTTGCACTTAGTGCATGGATGTACTTAGTCGTGTTGATATTTTAGTCAACACGCCTATTCTTCATTGTTTTGGTATATATATACAACAGCTAACATTTATACCGAAAAAAAAAAAGAAAGTCCGATTGAGGACCATGTTAGTATTTTAGTGTGATGGTCATTGTATTACTATGGGTGAGCAGGTATGGAGTGTACACCTGTATAAAGCAATATGCACCTGGAGCAAAATAACAGGGGTCAAGGGGGTCGCGCACTCGCGCCTCCTTGCAGGATCCTAGGGGAAGCGCCCCTTGTGGTGGTCTCGACCCTAAAACAACGATTTCATGTACTGGTTAGTAAGCATATAATAGACTTATAAAGTCTATTACTTAATTATTAGCTGATATGTGAATGGGCTTTTATCCTGTTCCGGGCCATTTATATGTGGACCACTGATCTTCAAACAATCTTACCAGAAACAAGCCTAAAAGGCCAATCCAGGACGGCTTTGTTCTATATAGTGGTCTTATGATAGGCATCAATGCATGATAACAAATCAACAGCAACTAACAAATAAACAAAATATTATTGAATCTCAACTTGATTGCATATTATATTTAAGTTTGTTAAAATAATATAATGAACTTGGTATATTTTAGTAAAACAAACAAGTACCCGTCTTTTTCTATCTTTTTAATCGGTTGAATATTTCACTGGGAGTTGGTAGAATCTTGTTGTCTCCTATCTCTTCCACCCACCTTCACCATTGCACAGTACTATCACAGTTGCTCTTACCATCAATGGACGATACTTTTGATCGACAAAGTGAGCTCAAGGCTTTCGACGAAACAAAAGGAGGTGTCAAAGGCCTAGTTGACACCAAAATCACCCAAGTACCTCAAATTTTCATTCAACCTCCTGATGAACTCCTAGTAGCCAAAGGTGTTTATGACTTACCCATTATAAACTTGCATGGATTCAACTCAGATCCAGTTCGACGAAAAGAGATTATTAAGGAAATTGAAGAAGCATCCATGACATGGGGTTTCTTCCAAGTGATTAACCATGAGATCCCAGTTAGTGTTCTAAGAGAAATGAGAGATGGAGCACTTAGGTTCTTTAATCAGGATCATGAAGTTAAGAAAGAATGGTATGTTACAGATAGTACGAAGAAGATCTTTTATAATAGTAATGTTGATCTTTCTAGCACTCTGCCTGTTCGTTGGAGGGATTCATTTCATTGCAGGATGGCTCCTGATCCTCCAAATCCACTAGAATTGCCTCCACCTTGCAGGTATATTAAAAAGTTTAACGTAATATTCTTGCATTATTTGATTAAAATAACAACTAATTTTTCAACTGTCCCAAATTGGCAAAAGTATTTTTGTCTATTAAGAGTTGACTCCGATTACCCTTTGAGCAAGTTGTTAACCAAATATGACTGTAGTTAGAGCTTATATCGCAATCGAGACACATTGAAATGACATATATGGTTAACAAAAAAAAAAGAATTCGTACAATCTTGTATTTTAACAAAATATGACCACATAAGCATCATATTCCTTTTTGGGTAATGGGATACCCCGATGAATTTATAACAACACAAATAACATTTAGTACAAGTAACGTGACAGTATGTCACATTAGTTTATATATGGCATACCATATATATTACACGCTAGAAGCAAACAAATAGTCAACATTACACCTTAGCTAATCAAAATCTAAATAAAACTATGGTGTAGTGATATGTAGTCACCAATCTGCGACATTCCAGAGAAGTCCCAACTCAATTGGGGTCTTGAATCTTACGTTGCATAGCCATTAGTAAGCATCATATTCCTAGATAAGCTTTAATATCCAAAACTGTAATCAGAACCAACTTTTAAAGTCAACAGGCCCAAAAACTAGTACATCCCCCAATTGGGATAATTGAACTGTTATTTTAGACAAATAGCCCTTGTGATTTGTGAATATGATCATCAGCTTTTGAAATGATATGATCTTATGGAAAGTTTTCAAGAGACCTTATAGTTGATCCAAGCTTTTTTTTGATCATTTTATTTCAGAGATATCTTGATCGAGTACTCTAAACAAGTGACCAAATTGGGGTGTTCTTTATTCGAGTTGATTTCCGAGGCTCTTGGGCTTACTTCAAGTTACCTCAAAGATATTGGGTGTGCGGATGGACTCGCCACAATATGCCACTACTATCCAGCATCTCCACAACCAGAACTAACAATTGGGGCCCGGAAGCATGCCGACAATGACTTTCTAACCATACTCTTACAAGACCATATCGGCGGCCTCCAATTCCTTCACCAGAATCACTGGGTTAATGTTCCATTTGTTCCTGGAGCTCTTGTGGTAAATATTGGTGATCTTCTACAAGTAAGAAAACATGGCATATTGCTACTTCATAAAGTTATGTAATTTGTATCATTTTAACATAATTGATGTTTGTTTGAATTGGTGAACGAATTGCAGTTGATATCAAACGACAAGTTCATTAGTGCAGAACACAGAGTGGTGTCGAGCAGTGTGGGTCCACGGGTATCAGTGGCTTGTTTCTTTACAACAGGAACAGTTACCACTGGCAAGATTTTTGAACCCATTAAGGAGCTGCTATCAGATGAAAATCCAGCCAGGTATCGAGCCACCACAATGAAGGAATACGTTCAATACTCACATTCCAAGGTCTTCGATAAATCTTCTATGTTGCATTTCAGGATCTAGGTAAATTTATATCTAATTTGTATTTGCATATTATGTATCGAAGTTTTGAATTTTTCAAAGTCTTTATATCAAAATCGGCTTCATTTGTCTGTCTTAAGACATAGGATTATAGATAGGAACATTAAAAATCCAATCATATCAAGATACAAATAGTGAGGTATATCAAAAGTAAGATAAGATGGACACGTCTTGCATAAATGACGACCATAAGTAGACACAAAGGGGTTCCTAATCAAATCTGATGGAGAAAGAGTTTCCTTCTAGCTTGGAGAAAGGAAAATTCTTGAGGTACCTTAGCTCTGATTTTGTTTGATGCATCTACAAGGCATTTGATGCATGACGCTAAATGCTTTAATTTGAACGCGCTTGCTACAGAGTCTTCATGTTACATGCCTTTAAGATAAAGCGCACATGATTACGAAAATTCCCAACCACAAGATCCTCAAAGTTGTGAATGCGTCACAAAACATCTCATTAGATACGCGTACACCATTGTTTTGAACGACGTTGTAAGGGTATTCCCGTCTGTAAAGTTTCAAAGACACTTTTCCATACACAGAGCCTCTCATAATTGCATATCATATTCATTGAATAAAGGTTTTTTGTTCAAAATCTGATCCTGTATAGAGACCAGAAGTCGGAGCACAGTTGAAGTGCCACCCACCCACGTCATCTATCACTTTCTTTCTGAAGGCTAAAGCTCACCACACTTGTCCAGATTTGGATTGAAACCAAGACTATGCGACTCATAGTGCACAAGCTGAAAATTAAAAAGAAGATTTAAATCTTTCATTGACTATATTATAAATAGAGACGAGTATGATGGCATACCGGCGGGATATTAGGATAGTTACTTGGGAAGTAGACGTCAAAGAAGAGAGACCATAACAATAAGCAGTCCCAATAGGTCCAATAATTACAGCTCTTAACCTATCTTCAATTCACAAAGCCTCGCAAGTATTGTCTCTGCGACCAAACAAATATATATGAGTGATACCTCGTACTTTATGAAACAATATAAACCTAGACTAGTATTCACAATGAATTGGCATCCCAAGCAACTGCTCCTCAAGAATCTTCCACTCTTCATGTATGTTAATGTTAACCCAGTCTTCTTATGGCTGAAAAAGAACACATGTATAAGTATGAAAGTGACGAAAGGGAACAACAGTAATGCATTATTGTTAATAATGGTTTTGATTAAAGAATTAGCTCATCGTCGTGGGAAAGTTATGTTGCGATAACTAATCCTTCCGTCCCAATTTAAATATCCACTTGACAAAAACAATTTCTTTAAGAAAATTGTAATAATTATAGGTTACTTTCTACATAAATATCAGTTTTACAGTTTATCATCTATTTTAACACTTATTTGACTTTAATTAGTAATTATAATTTTAGTTAAGAGTGCTATGGGAAAGTTAATCATTTAATTCTAGCTTTTTCTTAGAAATGGAACTTTTTTTTTTAACGGCAGAAATGGACATTTAATATGAAAGAAGTTATGGATATTTAAAATGGGACGGAAAAATGTAATTTCATATTTGTAAATAGCCACAGTATTTGGCGTCTATAATCAACATTGAGTGCATCTGTAGTTCAAAAGAGTCTCCTGCCATTTCAAACATCAAACCGCACCAAACACTGTGTGATGTATGATGATGAATTGATGATTAAACTTGAAAGCTTTAAGCCAAAGTAATGAACTAAAGTGGGCTTGTTGTAATGGACTAGTGGGCTTTGCCAAAAGTGTCACCCTCTGTTTAATTTTATTTTTTTTATAAAGAAATTGTTCTCTTCAGAGTTTCCATTTTATTTGAATGCTTATAATCACAGCCTCAGTGGTTGCAAAGATTTATTTTGGTGCAAACTTAAGGGAAATTTTAAGCAAGGTCATGAAAATCGCCATCTAGATCGTATTCGTAATCTTGCTCACCAAAAACGTGCTCCATCGCCCTATAGGATCAATATGTTCATGGGATCACAAATATGATCATTGGAAGATTTCATCACTATTTGCAAATCTTGTCAATCCCGTGTATCAAATGTGTCAAATATCCTTATTAAAAAGAGCCCTTGTGCGCAAGAATGTACAAATTTGTTGTCAAAGGTCTTAATACGTCATCATACAAATGGGTTGATTTCAGTGGCGGGGCTAAGATTTGACATTAAAGGGGCCGGTTGCTTGATCAGTTGATTGGGAGGGGATGATTAGAGATTTAAGCTTTGGAATGAATATTATATAACAAGTTGTGTTCGTTGGAAGGGATCGAGCATCCTCTAGCCTTGCTCGCCTCTTGTTGATTTGTATGCCATCCATATTATGGTGTACAAAAAAAATTAATGTATGAGAGTATGAGACTATTAGAGATATTGTACCTTATGAATTAATAGGGTGGTATTTTAGTTAGTTTGTCATTTGGGTGGTCAGTGGTTACCTTTGTTTTTTGTTAAAATGGATATTCTATCATCTTTGAAAAAGCTGGAAGTCTCACCACATTTTTACCTTCAACAATTACAGGGGAGTGTAGTATGGATGTCCGTCCGCCCACATTTTTTTTAGAACGGCAGAATAAATTTATTAAAAGAGATCTACTAGCAAGATGCTAGAGATCAATCAACAAGGTCATACAATACTTACAAAGAAAACCACAAGAATACCGACAAGAAGAAACTCAGAACTTTAACTGCGAGGATTGCAAGAGGGTTTCGAAAAAAGAACTCATGCCAATTACGGTAAACCAAGACATGAGAAAAAAACTCCACCAACGGAGGCCGAGCCACCAGTTTTCACTCCGTGGTGTTTTTATTGCAATCCCAAACAAGTCCTGAGAAGAGGAACGCAACAACATGCATGGCCAATCTAAAAAGTACAATACAATAACGTGACTCAAAAATAAAGAAAAAGATCACGATCGTCATTGGATGGGGTTTGCCACCCAATTTGTCCATTCTAAAGACAATTTCTTCCCCGACTATGAAACCACAGGAACGAGTTCGACATTAGCGAGTTGAAGACTTGCACACTATCTTCACGAACATTATTGTGTACACAGTTATTTCTAGCCTTCCAAATGAACCACCACCATACGAAAAAAATACCTTCCATAATGGTACGCGTCTTTGAACTAAACGACATTCCATCCATCCAACCAATGAGGTCCTTGGGATGTCTGTTAGGGACAACCATACCTAGCCAATTACTCACCATTTGCCTTGTTTCAGTAACAATGCATATTATATCTTTTTTATTAGTGTCTTAAAAAAAAATGAATTAATTATATATATAGTCAAATACATCATTTTTATATGTTTTCATATCAAAAATCATTTCTCACATAACCATTTTATAAAGGGTTCTGACCTAGTTGATAATTCCATTTTTTTGTAAACTTGTTTGATTAACGAGTTCGATTTTTAACTCGACTATCAAACTCATTAATTTAGACATATGAGTGAAAGAAGAAATATACACGGTTCGGCCACTAATGCGTAGAAGCTCCGATACATCAAAATCCTTATAAGGATGATCAAATTTTTATTAATAAATCATAAAACAGTACATTTTAATTTTATCTTTGCATTTAATACTCTAATCAAATTTAATGCAATATCAATTAGTCATAACAAAAAAAAAAAATTAGAACAAAATTTTAATATATTACTATAAATTAAAAGGTCAACATAACAATAAATGTTAAATATAAAAATAATAAAAAATAAAATAAAATAATTAACTTTGTAACATAATGCTCATACAACTCTCTCTTACACTACTATCACGGATGCTGGACGCCGCCACCTTCAATCTTTTAGCTGTGTGTCCTTGCTAAAAAAATTTGAAACACATTAGGTTGTCACCATACATAGTTAAAAAATTTAAAAGCTTGCTAGTCATGGTCATTAAAAAAATGGAGGCTAATAGCTTGGAAAGTATTCAAACTATGACCATAAACATGTACTAAGTAGTTACCTAAAAAAATCTTTTTTGTCGAAATCAATGTTACAATCTGCACCTAAGGGAAGAAAAGAAGACCTAGAAACTTGTTGATGCTTGTATGTATATAATTATTTCTGATGTGGATTTTTAATTTAATTTAATGTTTTGAATTTTTTTTTCCAGATAAGAAATAAATACTGAAAACCAAAATTTAGGGAATTTGTAATTATATCTATTTCATTTTGCTTTGGAAACCCTAAAATAAATATATCACATATATTCATGGAGTTGAAGAAGGAAGTGGAACAAGGGAAAGCATAAGGATCCATGCCTCCTTGACACGTAAGTCAAACAAAGATCCGATGGCAACATGTTTTACTTTTTAATTGTTCCATGTGATTCGGTGACCACTTGGGGGTATTCGTGATATTCCTCCTTGTGGGTAGTTATGTTGACATGAGTATTCTGGGTGGCGTGACTAACCACTAAAAGCCGGAAACGGTTTACTCTTGGAACACACTTAAAGGCGGTAGTGTGATACAGTGACCACTTGGGGGTATTTGTGTTATTCATCCTTGTGGTTAGTTATGTTGATATGAGAATTTCGAGTGGCGTGACTAACCACTAAAAGGCGGAAACGGTCTACTCTTGGATTGGCTATGCCTTTCCTTAACGTGTTGCCTATGTTGGGGGCAAAAGATGAAAGTAAAATGAAATATATGATAGACACAAATTAAGATAACAGTGGATCCTAATATACTAATATGATGTGTATGTGAAAGATGATGAATAATGATGCATATGTTAATGATGATGGATTATGATGTATATGTTAATGATGATCGAATATGATGTATATGCTAATGATGACAATATATAATGTATGTATTAAAGATAATGGTTTAATGTCTCGGAATGTAATGAACTATACACGAATGTTTATGTTGTGTAATGAAATACTCGAGTGTTCATTGTATGTAATGAACTTTCGAATCCCGGCTATCAGATGTACCTGACCAATCAAAAACTTAAAAACTGACAACGTGGCATCTTATATAGTTGTGGTATATAAGGTCTGTCACAAAGGAATTTATAAATCTTTTTCAAAAAAAAGTATGTGGTTGTGGTATAAAAGGTCTGTCACAAAGGAAATGGCAAGAATGCCCATGATGTGCGTCTCACGTGACAACCAACTTAAAGGACGTTTGGGTCGTGGACCAAACTTGTTAACGGAGTTCCAAACCTGGAGATGAAACACGTAATTTTGTGATCCCAAGGATGGTCTGTGAAAATTAGTAACCACATGGACGAAAAGTGTAATTAACTTTTTAAATTTTTTTTTTTATAACTTGGTAACCAAATGGGGCTTCCTATTTTTACCTCTTTTTTCTTATTTTTATCCCTCAAAGTACAATAATTTATATATAAAGTACAACTGTTTATTGCATAATAAAAAGACGTCATTTGTAGGAAAAAAAAAAAAAAAAGTTGATAGATATACAACCAAAATAGGCTTTTGAGACAAGTCTATGAACTTTCCAATAATTAGCCTAAAAAATGCACACACGTGAGGAAGTCTCATTGACGACACCTCCCTGAATTCAAATTCTAATTCTAAATTTCATAAAACAAAGTCAAGTTGCCGGTTAAGATCCAAATATCATCATCCACTCTCAATTTCCCAGTTAATCAAATCTCAACCGTCCATCAAAACCCCACTCTTATATTCCATTCCTATTCCTATTCCTATATAAATAAAATAATAAATAAAATAAAATAAAATAAGATAAGAATAATATGCCAAATTATTAACTATTGATTATTAACTGCTTTTAAATTCCGTGTTTCAAGTCCGAACACACACACACAGACACACTCTCACACACAAGCGCTCACTCACTAAAATTTTTTCATCATTTCATACCTAAATCCTTCAGTTCAGCCCTAATTTCTGTAAGTAATCCTTCTCAATTTTATATGCTATTCTTTTTGTATCTATATGTTTGAACTGTATATTTTTAGGGTTTTTAGCTATTTCTTAATAAAGTCAACTGTTTTTTTTTTTTTTTTTAAACTTTTTATATACAAGTGTGCGGATAAGTGTGTGTATGTATATATAGATCTTGCTACAGCTTGTAGAAATTAGATAAATGTATTAGAACATCTTCATTTCCTGTAAGGGAGGTGATTCGTACACCGCGGAAGTTACTTCATGCACCTCAACGACTGCGTTAATATGTTTGTACAGTCTGCTTTAAAATTTGTATCTTGTGGTGTATCTGGTGGTTTTCGTGGTGTACGATCCCCCCCAACCCCACCCTTTCGGTAAAATTTGTATATAAATTAATGAAATTGGATCTCGGTCGTCTTTATTCAGCTTAATACTTTGATTTTGAACACTTGGTATGTTTAGTTTACTCACTGAAGCTTTTAGTTTACGAAATGTTTGTATTACTTTAGAAAGTGAGGTTTTTAGTTTTGGCTTTCCTTTTGAGGATATTTGTTTGTTGTTCTGCTTAATTTGGCCGAAAAGTAGAAACTTCACATTGTAAAGTAGACAAGTAGTATGAAGCTTTTATAAATGAATAAGCTTTGATTTAAAGATTATCTATTTGTAATATAGTGAATGAAGATTTGATTGAAAGAACAAGCAAACAAAACAGAATTATAAACAAAATATCTTCAGAAGGAAACTAGAAACTAAAAACTTCAACTTTGTGAAGTTATATGAAGGTGTTTTTCTTGTTCTCACTGGAATTCATTTGGGTTTCTGGAGTTTATTTTGTGTATCTATTTGCTACAATATTTGTTGTGGGTCGGTGATGTTTTCTGGAACTTGGATGTTTACGGTGTTTCTGTAAAAATATTTTGTGCTGGTTGAGTGTTGTAACTGGTGATGTGGTTTTTAGTTAATTGTTTTGTGTTTGATGGATAGTTATGGGGGAAGAAGATGCGGCAAATGAAGTTGCGGAGACGGTGGGGAACGGGGTTGTGGATAAAGTGGTTAAAGATGTGAGTGAGAAAGAGGAGGAAGTTAAAGAGATGGAAGTAGATGGAAAGGATAATGAAAGTAAAGAAGTTGAGGTTGAAAAAGAAGATAAAGAGGCAAGAGAAAATGCGAAAGAAGAAGAAAAGGAAGAGGAGGAGGTGGTTAAAGATAAGAAGGAAGAAGGAGAAGAGAAAGCAGGTGAAGAACCCAAGAGTGAAGCCATGGAAGTTGATGAGAAGGAAACTCCAGATGAGGACACTGAGAAAAAGGATGTAGAAGTTGCTGCTCCAAAACAAGACGAAGAGAATCAGGATGAGGAGAAGCAGGAAGGGATGAATCAGGAAGAGGAGAAACAGGTAAAGAAGGGATCAAAGAAAAGTTCGAGAAAGAAGAGCAGAGGTGGAGAAAAAAGTAACAGCAAGACGAAGGAATCAGGAGAGAAAAAAGTGAAAGAAAAAAAGGAGAAGGAACCCACAACTCCTGCTGCTCCTACAATTGAGCGGCCTGTACGAGAGCGAAAATCTGTAGAACGGTTGGTTGCTGTCATCGACAAAGACACTGTCAAGGAATTTCATATTGCCAAGGTGGTTATGTAATTTAGAACTTCAGGACTGTGCTTGTTATTTTTTCTTTAGTGACTCGAGTAAATCATCTTGTTTTGACCCGCTTTAATTTATTATTATGACGTGCAGGGCCGTGGTACAGCACTGAAGGATATTCCAAATGGTAATAATCATAAGTTTTTCACTTTTTAAATTTTGTTGTCCAGTTTCCTTCTTATATTAGAATTGATTTTTATGCAATTGAAGTTTCTTTTGATTTTGAAGTAATATAATAGGTAGCAGGTATACCTTTTATATCTTAATGTATGCTGGAAATAAGAAACTGGACAACAATATCAAAAGAACCTTTATGTATATGTAATACGGTGGACATTCAGAAACCTATCTTGATATCTGAGCACAGATCCCCCTTTCTTAGATCACCATCACTGTGCCACCTTGTAAAACTATCTTGCTGTGATAAATGATTTAAGGGTCTTAGTTGGTCTTACCAAGTTGTTTTGTGGCTTGCAAAGTTGTGCAATCATTCTTGACAAATATTTATTGATCTTAATGAGGTCTCTCTCTATTTAGTTTATATTTGTCTTTAAGAAGCTTTTGTCTATAGAGATTACTGTTGTTTATACATATGGATAGTTTGCTGAGGCATATGATTAGAATTATGTAGGCATTACTCAAACACGAGATATGGTAAATTATTAGATAACATGGATGTTTTGAATTCAAGATGCACATATTACTGAACCCTGGTAAAGAGATGGTAAACATTAATCTGTGCACTGTTGCATCAGCTGGCATACAATTGTTTAGTTGTTGGACATTAGTGTAATTTTGCTCGATATTACTTGTAGGATTTTTATATGTCATGTGATATATCTTCTTTTATTCCAAAACATTGAAGGGATTGGGTAATCCTTAGTGGTCTATCTTTCACTTTAGAAACTTTTATTGGTGTAACCTCCTGTATGCAATTGGGAAGTTTGCATGGATTTTTTTTTTTTTTTTTGCCAATCTTTACTTCCTTGATGAGTATGTCTTGTAGTCTAAATTCTGTATTTTTTACAGTTGCATACAAATTATCAAAGAGGAAGTTGAATGATGACACTCTCAAAGTGCTCCATAATCTTTTGTTTGGAAGGCAGGGAAAGGTAAACTTTGAAACATGAATGTCTACTAATATAGTGATGTGTACACATATTCGGTACTTCTATGAATATCTCTGTATGTAAGGACTTTGAAAGCGACTTTTTTCTTCAAATATCGGTCTTCAGTTTCTTTGATGTGCTTGTGGAATTGGTATATCTCCATTAATAGAGAATCCTGTGTTCAAATTGCAGGCTTTGCAGCTCAAGAGTAATATCTTGCGGTTTTCTGGCTTTGTCTGGACTGAAAATGAGGTACAAAACAATTCGTGTGTAGAAGAGTGTGGATGATATCAACCTAAGTAGTATAAAAAAAGATAGAAAAGCTGTTTTTTAATCTTTAAAGACGAGTACAGATGAATTGAAATTCGGACTCATCTAGTTAAGATATATGGATATATTAGCAGCAATATTCTTGCTATACATAAATATATCTGCTCCATTCATTTGAAATTGAAATTTGATATGGATACATGCATCAGTTAATGTCTTACTAGTAGTTTACATGGATTGATCATCATTGCAGGAGAAGCAAAAATTGAAAATGAGAGAAAAGCTTGACAAGTCTAGGAAAGAGAGGCTGTTGGAGCTCTGTGATCTGTTTGACATTACCATCAGCAGATCTACAGGAAAGAAGGTTTGTTTAGTTATTATATGACTCGTTTGTAAATTTGCATTGTAAGTCTTTATCAATTAGCCACATTCAGTTCTTGAAAGACTTGGTGTAAACAGGAAGATGTCATAGCGACGCTGATTGATTTTATGTTGGCTCCTCATGCCACTACTAGCGAGCTGCTTGCAGAGAAAGAACAGGTTTGCATTTCAACTGCAGTTGTTGCCATAAAGCTCTAAGTGTTATGGCTCACATCTTGTATCACATGTTGTTTAGTCAAGCAAAGGCAAAAAGCGTAAGAGTGCAAGCAAGAAAAGCAGATCAACCTCTGGGGCCACACCGTCAAAGAGCTCATCTAAGGTACCTCCTCCTGACTCCTGTTCGTAAATGCAAAAAAGTTAACTATTAGAAATGTATTGACTTAATATACAATAGGAGAGATTTTTAGTAGTTGGAATTTGATGTCTTATCATGTTCTCCACTACTCCCTGCACTGGTGATACTTAACAGGATATGAATAGGCTACTACAATAGCTTAGCCCCATATTTTAGGGGGCGTGTTTGGATGTCCATTTGATAGTGATTATGTGATTTTTAAATAAATAGAATGTAATAATAAAGTGTTGCTAAACGGGCTCTAGAAATAGTATCTGGTTGTGTGTGTTTGTGTTGTTTAAAGTTACAATGATCAGATAACCAGATTAATGAGTGTTTCGCTAATTCTGAGTTGCTCAATAAATCAATTGCTAAAATGAACAGAAAAATAAAAATAAAAAATGCATTCTTTATAAAAAAAGTTAGAAACTGTTCTTAATTTTATTGGTAACTTTTTCACTTCAGGACTTTAGGTTATGAAGAGGGGGTAAATAAGTAATTTGACTTTACCTTCAAATAATCAGTTCTGTTGATGCTGGTGAGAAACTGATTGTTTGATCTCTAGATAACTGGAAGCAGAATCTGTTTATCCAGACACCCCTTTAGTTTGTCAACTTTAAAGGCTCGTTCCTTCATTTGGAGCTGTTTCTTTTTGCAGAAGCGTAAAAGTACTTCAGAAGAGGATAATAAGAAGGATGCACCTGAAACAGATGACTCGGAAGATCAAGAAGATGAAGAGGACAAAGATACTAAAGAACATGAAAATGCGAACGGTGTTCCAGAAAAGTCCGAGGATGAGAAATCCGAGGAGACTGCAAGCGAAGAACATGTGGCCGAACCCGAGTCCGAAGAAGAAAAAAGTAAGAAGCGCAAAAGAGGTTCAAGCAAATCTTCAAAAAAGGAATTGGATGTGAAACCTAAAACAAAAAGAGTAGCTACAATTGAAAAGCATAGCTCACCTCAAAAGAAGACGCCGGCCAAATCATCTAGAAGTGGCTCAAAAGCTAAGGAAAGTGATCCTGGTCACAAGACTTTCTCCAGGAAGAAGAAAGATGCAGCAGTTGAAGAGAAGCCTGTAACTACAAAGAAGGCTGCTGCTCCCAAAGAGAAAACTGGTAGGATTTATTTATCTCTTTTCTGACTTATTTATCTCTTTTCTGTTACCATAATAAAGGCAGAATGGGCGGGGTGGGTGAATTGGATTATATGCAGGTTGATATGGGGGGGTTAGGTTGTGTTAAATATGATTACAGAAACTATAAACTATTAGAATAATTACCTGATTTAAATAAAACGATTTAGAAGGTTTATGCCTTTTGAATTCACTTTTAGTGACTTTCAATCTATTTCATCTGTGTTTGACCCATTTCCGTTTTAGCTCAATAAAAAAAGTTTTAGACATCGATCCATTATAGATGAATGGTCGATTTGCCACCTTCAATAATAGCTTCTGCTTTCTGGTTAGTGAAAATTCATTTCGAAGTTGTTTTGCTTAATCCTGAAAGAAAATACATATTAATTCTTTTGACCCTGGTTACTACTATTCTTATCTAAGGGAAAAAGACTGTGAAAGAGAAACCTAAGTCGGAAAAGCAGAAATTAAGTGATGATGAGCTCAGAGATGCAATATGTGAGATCCTTAAAGAAGTAGACTTCAATACGGTAAGAATCTATAAACGTTAGTTTCTAGTTGTTACATTGAAACATAATTGGTCAGTATCGCAATTTGTGGGTGCAACTTCTTAGCCCTTATTTGGGGGTTAACTGTGATAGGACATAAAATACTGACCTACAATGCATTACTTTGTGTTTTCCAGGCCACTTTCACCGATATTCTCAAGCAGCTTGGTAAGTACCCTCCATTCCTCATGAGTCGTCACTCAGTGTAGGGATTACTTTGGTGTATAACCTGCTTTTTTGTAAATTTGTTTCAGCTAAGCGATTCGATACAGATCTGACATCAAGAAAGGCATCCATAAAGTTCATGATCCAGGAAGAGCTGACTAAGCTAGCTGATGAAGCAGATGAGGAGGATGAAGAGGAACCGGAGAAGACTGGAAAACAAGCATCTGCAAAAGGGGTAAAGGCCTGAGGGTCCTAAAAAATCCCTTCTCGTGCCACTAAATTTCGTTTTGTTGTTGCTTTTGGTGTAAGCATGTAACTTAATGTTAGATATCGCATTAGAATATCCACTGTAGAGGTAGAAGAAGTGTAGAAGTGCAGTGGTTATGCTGCAAGATACATGATATCAGAGTATAAATTATAGGAAATTTGTCTGTTGTCGTCATAATTTGACCCATTCATGGCTTTCTATTATTTAGACTCTGGATGTTTGTGGTATTTGTGTTTCTGTCAAGGCCAAAGTTTATCTCTAATGCAGGACTGCGGGGAACCCAGGATGATGATAATTACTTTCGACGGTAATTCAAAAACCGGAAGTTATGAGGCAAAGCATGATAATCGATAATTTCTTTCGTGCGTGTGATCTTTCTTGACATGTAAACCCATATATCTGAATAATCTGATTTCCTTTTGTCACTTGTACAACGTCTAATCATTAATTTATGGAAATTATCATCAATGATTTGTGTTTTTCAACTTTCTCGAGGGAAAGTGAGAAACTTTTAACACGACAATGTTTCAGACAAACATAATCTTGGCAAAAGTTAGAATGATGGTGGTTATATTTGAAGGCCTAGATTTGAGATATATTTGGTATCATTTAAAAACAGCATTTCAAGCGGCACAATTTCAGTTTTTCATGTGAAGGGTGCAATGTAGGGCAATAGTGGATGGTTGTTAACTAACTTTTGTGAATACCGCGATTCTGAAATAAACGAAAAAACATCAGTTCAGATGGAGTTGTTAATAAGCAACATCTTTTGGGGTTAGTTATTCAAGTTTGGACTTTGGACAGTTTGGTCTTAAGTTGGATAATAATAATAATAAAGCACATATAAATTACCCAGATTAGCAAATCGAGCCACAAATGATTGAGATGGTTAACTGCGGACAAGTCGAGTGTGGACTTCCTACCATTGTAATTCTATACACTCGTAATTCTCTTCCTCGAGCTTCAACAGCAACACTAGGTTAACATTACATGCTTACTTGTCCCATTTGTGTCACATATTCCGACAGTTACGCATAGAGGTGTACAAAACCGGTTTTTGACCCAACCCGGTTTCGGTTTGAAAACCAAAGCGGGTTCGGTTTGTAAAGGCCGGTCAAACCGGTTTGGGCTATTTACGTTCTTATACGTAGCCTAGGGGGCTATATATAGCATTTCCCTTTTTTTAAAATTATTATTATTATTTTTTTGTTGATAGAAATTACCCTCATTAGATTTTTCATTATTATTTTTTTGATCATTATTTGATATGATATATATATATATACATGGTATTAGGATAGGATATGAATATTATAATGATATATGGTATTAAAACCGGTTTCGGACCGGTTTTTAAAACCGGTTCCTAAAAAACTGGTCCCAAACCCTCAGGTTTTCTAATAACCTAACCGGTTTTGACCGGTTTCGGTATTCTTTTTCGGTTTCGGTCTTTTTGTGCACGATTAGTTACGCATCTAAAGCTATAACAGAAATGAAAACAAAACATATAGACCGATATCAGGCCTTCACCTACTCCAATTTTCCGGGACTAAAAAAGCACACCCAACAGGCCACCTACTCGTATTTTCAGGACAAAATAACCATTAACCACTTAACAGGTCTCTACGACTCTACCTACTGTTGTTTTAAGGACAAATAGAAGACACCAGGAAATGATACCGATGATATTAATTTTTTCTTCAGCATTTTAAGCATAAGTTTGATGTATATACACCATATATCAAGCAAAACATCCTATAAAACAGCATGTTCAAGCACATAAACAAAGATCAGAAGAGCAGTCATATTGATCAAATGTACAACTTGCGGTTCCAATGGGGAAATCTATTGATTCAAGTGGTTAGTACACCTAGTCACTACAATCTACTCGCCTACAGCCACAGCCGGCCTCATATATACATACACGTACAGCAAAAAGGAAAAGATACAACAAAACATATACATAAAAACAACAAGTGAAAGGAGGTTAATCCTCCATAACATGGTGCAAAAATCCTAATACATCCCACATTCAACATAGTAGTAAAGTCTAAGTTACTGGGGCACAGAAATATCAGCCACAACATAGTTTCAAGTACATGATAATTCCAAACAAACTGTAATAACTAAATTGAAACAACGTTCCACTTGTAAATCAGCAAGGTCAAATCATCATCATGTAAATCTGTAAGCCCAAGCTCCATGGCTCTTCTGCATCTCAAAAGCAAACATCAACTCTGAACAGCTTCAGTTCCCTATCAAACCTACCAATGCAGAAAATATTATCAGAACAGCATGGAAAAGTTATTTGGGTTTCATGTAGGTCATAAGTTCCTAACTAAGGCGGACACTTTGTTCCATCAAATTTACTGACCATGTTATAACATATTAAAATATATTCAGATACAATTGGAGTAGCAGCTAGCAAGCGTTCCTTTTCCTGCCATGTGTTGCAACTTATCATGTTTATTCGTTAAGTTTTAAAAGATTCGAGGATGATAGAGTCTTGTCATATGCCAAATATGTAGATGTACTAAAACTTGTAGCTTATTCGTGAAACAGATTGGGGCAGTCAAAAGAACACATAATTTTACAGGAAAAGATTCAATTACACAGACCAAAAAAAGAACGAATAACATCAAAAGACAACTACCGGGTATGTAATACCTGATTTTTATCAAGAACAATTGTACGATGTATAGGAATTAGTGAAAGTAGCACAAGATTGATAACATTCAAGTCACTTCCAGAATAGCAACTTGACAAGTGAACAGATAAAGACAGAAGTTTTAAGCCTACCAACAAGTTTATAATATAAAGTACAAGGTCGAGCTAGTATCTTACCTTCCAAAGAAGACCATGCTCATCAGCTTGAAAAAGAAACTCATAGTCAGTAGTTCAGAGAGAGTCCACCTGAGTGCAGCAAACCGCAATTAAGAAAAGCTTGAGTTTCATGATTTCTTGATGTGATTCCTTGTAAATTTAAGCAGCAGCATACAATGTCATTCTGCAGTTACACGCCGCCTCTTCCCATAGTCAGCATCCCTAGATCTTGACCTATGCTCATCCTCTTGAGATAGCCTTGATTTTCCATGGGATCGAGAAGATCGACCCCCGCGGTCCCACTCATCATCATATTCTGGGTCGACATCCCTGTACCTGTGATGATCAGAATACTTGTCCCTATCATCCCTATGGCGATCCCTGCCACGCTCCCTATCACGGTCACGGTCTCTAGAACGCTCGCGGTCACGCTCACGATCACGAGAACGCTCGCGGTCCCTTTCACGATCTCTTCCACTATCCCTCTCGTCACGATGCTTTCTTTCTGGCCATTCACTTTCATGAACGACATCTTTTTCTCTTGGCAAATCTCTCTCATATCCAGATTCTCTATCATCTCTAGGTCTCCTATCGGAAGTATAGTCCCTATCTTTTTCCTTAGCGGCATGTGGCCAAGTTCCTCTATCATGACTACCTTCCCCATAATGTTGATCAGATGCAGCTTCCTCTCCATAACTAGACTCGCCTACTCTACCTCCATGTTCATCACCAGCCCATCCAGGCATATTAGGGTCCGACCACATTCCCATATTGGGTCCATCCACACCACCAGTTGGCATCATACCCATCCCATTCATGGGCATACCTCTCCCAAAGAATGCCGGGTTAACATGAGGTGCTAAACCAGGTAATCCTACATTACCAACAGGTGGAAAAGAAGGCATCATACCTGAAAACGGAGGCGTTGGACCACCAGGAAAACCTCCATAATTTCCCATGCGTGCCATCGGACCTCCGAAAGAAGGATCAAACCCCTGACCCATCATCGACTGAGGGTGCATCATTGGTGGTGGTCCAAACCCATTTCCACCATTCCCCATTATACCACGCCCACCCATATTACCACGTCCACCCATGTTACCACGTCCACCAGGTCCCCGACCTCCCATCCCTTGACCACCGCCTCTACCCCAATTTCCTCTTGCGTACCCTCTATTATTATCATTCCCGCTTTGATAGTTCCCACCACCGCTTTGAAAATTCCCACCAGCAGGCATATTATTCCCCCCTGTTTTAGCAGGAACATCTGCCGGACCCCTCTTAGCTTGACCCGCAGAAGACTGAGCCATCTGTTGGTTCCTATTCACCTGCGCTTCCCCCATCCTTTTAACACTATACGGAGAAGCATACGCCACAACACAAGGCCTACCATTAAACACATGCCCGTTCATCCCCTCCTTACAAGCAGTCGCAGCCGCAGAATCATAAAACTCAACTTGACAATACCCTTTCGACTTCCCACTAGCTTTCTCATCAAAGAACTTCACCTCCTTCACTTGACCATACTTACAAAGCTCTGACTCCAGCTCAGCATCAGTCGTCCACCAATGCAAATCCCCCACAAAAAGAACCGTCCCACCACCTCCACCTACACCCCCAACACCACCTCCACCCACACCACCACCACCATTTCCAAAAGTATTAACATTCCCACCAGAACCATTAACATTCCCACCACCTTGCCTAGCAAAACCATCACCACCCGGATTACCTAAATTACCCATATTCCCCGTCCCACCATGATGCGCCAGCTCTTGTCCCAACCCTACATTTGTCATCCCGTCATTCAAACTCCGACTTACCACCTCACCAACTTTATCCACAGACCCCCCTAACTCAACTTTCACTCCACCCGAACCAGCCCCTCTCCCTTTCACCTCATTTTCACCTACCCCAACATCCAAAGCCTCTTCCTTTTTCTCAAATTTCATCTCCTCACCATCACCCCTTTCCGGGTTTTGTTCGTCTCCCAAAAGAGGACCTGGGTTTTCTTTCTTTTCAAAATCTGGATCATTCTTAACCCCTAAATCCTCATTATTCTTTTTCAAAGACTGTAAAAAACCCTCACCAACATTAACATCATTATAAAGATCCTCATAATCATCTTCCTCTTCTTCTTCCCCTAAAAACCCCTCATCAACAACAGCCGATATCGCTTCTTTTGGATTAAATTGTTCTCCCTCATTTTGATCCATTACTAATTTTGCCCTAAAAAATTTCTAGGGTTTTTTTTCTGGGTTTTTCTATATAGTAACAGAAACGTGTATCTATAAAGATGTAATCATTAAATTGAAATTAAAAGAGAATATAAGATGTTAAATTTGTCAAAAGAGAGCTTACCAGAAACTTGCAGAAGAACGAGAAAGAGAAAGATAGATATATAGATATGTATAGGAATAAAAGTTTTTTTTGAGAGTAAAACCCTAATTTTATTAAGATTTCAATTTGTGAAAATATAAGGCATTTTGAGAGTGGATACTTTATAACGCTTAGGAAATGAAAATTTAAATAACTTTTGACTTACCTAATGTTTTAAAAACCGGATTTTTCGTCCGGCCATCTCATTACACCCGGTCGAACCGGTCAGACCGGTTGAACAGGCCGGTTCGACTGGTTGGTTTTTTTTTATTTAATTTTTAATAAAAATGCTACTAAATTGTTACAATCCACTCAAAAATAATACCAAATAGCTATAATCCAAAGAAATATATGTTTTAATGTTCATAAACAACTAAAAATAACATTAAAGTATATACATCATCATTAAAAAATATATATATATTCAAAAATTCAAAACCGGTTGAACCGGAAAAGCCGGTCAAAACCGAAAAAACCGGACGATTCGAACAATTGAACCGGACCGCCAAAAAACCAGCTTTTAAAAACTGGCCGCGCATCGGTCCGACCGGTCCAATCTGATTTTTAAAACATTTGACTTACCAAAGATAAAAGTTATAACAATTTGAATTTGTTCTAAAAAAAGAAAAAATAAATAAAAAAAAAACAAAAATTTGATTATTTTGACTGACAGATTTCATAACTAACATGATTAAAATAATTAGTAAATATAATTAGTGGATACATAAACAGATTAGGATTGATATTCTCTCAAGTTTAAAATCATGACGGGTTATGATGGGAAAATCATGACAGGTTATGATAGGAGTTTTGTGAGTGTAAAAATATGTTTGATGGTGAAAAAAAACAATTATGTGTATTCAAGTATATTGAAATACAATATGTATCCTTCTTTGAATTGTACGTATCTTATTTGTTTAGACTTTATGGAATAAAAGTTATTATTTATCAAAATAAAAATCTTAAAAGCTTTTATATCAACCTATATGAATTTGATTGTTGATGTTTTTTTATACTCATTTCACTCTAAAATATACTTTTGTTTACATTTTAGTTTGGTAAAAAAAAAATGATAAATCAATAATGATACACTAGTAATTTAGTAAGTTTCTTATTATATCGTAATAGGTTAGCACCTATTTGTTAAGGGATTTTATTGAAAAAATATAATGTTTAAAAAACTATGAAGAAATATTTATAAAGGCAACATATATTGGAGAAAAGATATGTTGAGCTGGATGGTTATTTACGCATGATAAAAAAAAAACTATATTAAATGTAGACAATAATCACATGTGTGAGTAGTTGAATATAAAAGATATATATATAGATGGGTTGAATAAAAGAATAATTAACCGGCTACAGAATATACATATAGATAAAATGTAATTTGAAATTACCATGCTTCTAATGATAATTAACAGCCTAATTTTTTAAATAAAAAATCTTATTTTGAGATAATTTAATTAAAACTGTTCTTGCATTTCAAAAATCCATCAGACAAAATAAATGAGGCAAACTCAAACCTTGCAATAAGTTTTCAATCCTTCCTATGTATAAACATACCAATTTCCATTATAATGTTATTGACTTATGATTTATTTTAAATGTTGTACAACCTCGAGAATTTAAAACACATGAATTTTTTGTTGACATGGAAAACACCTTTGAATTCATATAGCTTGACACGTAAGCATAAAACTGGTGTGTTATTGTTACGAGAAGATGATCATATACGTAGGATGATGACTTGTATATCTTAAATGAAAGTCATTTAAAATAGGTTATCCCCACTTATAAGATAGTAAGATAAGATAAAAAGAAAAATTAAGATAGTAAGATTATTCATTGGGTTGAGATTCTCTCAAATTTTCACTCTCTCAAGTTGATATTTGTAAGATTGGAAAAATCTTGGGGGCTTAAATTTATTTAATGATGGACCTTTAATCTTGTTTATAGAACCCTTAATCATGTTTAGAACATTTTAAATGATTCAACTTGAGGGAATTTGAGAGAAACAATTTGAGATGTTGTGCATGTGTGTGGTAAATTAAAGTGCAATCGCTTTTCCTTTTTAAAATTTGTGTTTTCTATCTAGCATGTAATTTATTTTCATATCTATAACAACTTTTATTAATTTTACCAAAAGGAAACTCACATTTGTATATATGACTTTAAACTTGAGGAGCATTTGGTACCACTACAGCCAAAAGTGTTGATATAACAAATAATATATGTAAGTGATAATCTTTATTATATTATAAAACATTTGAATGAATCTTTAAATTCAGACTTTTTTTTAAATATTACTTTGTTAGCAAATGAAAATAATTTTTATCAATTATTTTCATTAATAGTCGAATATTGACCAAATCTCTTTTCCTATCAAAATCATCAATTAATCAAATTCCTAACTCAATAATTTCCAAGAACCATTTCCTTTCTTTGTTTCCTCTTCGAATTCGTTCCGGTCGAACAACCCCATGACGTCAAGAACGTAAATAAATTTGTGGGTTTTTATTAATAATACTATAGCTTGTTTATTGAAAAATTACTTATGATTTTTGTGATGATTTCTTGATTGGATTGATTGATAGATAGAGTTGATAAATAAATACGATATAGAGATATACTTACATACATATGTGGATTCAACAGAAAAGAAAAGAAAAAAAGAAAAAAAAAAAGAAGGAAGAAGCTAGACCTTCCAAGTATATCATTTGATTTTCTTTCGAGATATTTCATACTACTAGTTACAATTTACTCCTTACCATTTATCTATTAGTTCGTTTAAATATTAAAATTCTTATAAAAAATGTTCTATCTATCATCTTTCACTTATATTTATAATTTCAAAATTAATTTGTAGCTCATTATTAAATTTTTAGTAAAAGAAACTGTACCAAAAAGTATTAACTCCGATCGTAATTAACTCATACCAGTATATTAATTCTTGAATGTTACATATATATTGTTTTAGTTTTTTCAGTGTTTATTTCAACAACGAGTGAGTACCCATGCATTATGACGGAGGATTAAAACAAAATCCCCCCAAAAAAAAGAAAAATAAAATTATTAAAATAGAATATAAAGTGAATATCATTGTATTTATATCATCGTATATATTTAATTAAAGCAAAATGAAAGGTTAAAACAAAACACATTATTTGTGTTTTCGTTCATCAACATGAAAAACGAACACGAACAAATTAATTTTTTTAATAGATCAGAAACAAAACATTTTATGTTCAATTATCCATTTATGAACCGCTAATAACCGAACATGAACAAACTAATTTTTATAATGAACGAATGTAAACACAATTTTATGTCCGGTTATTCATTTATAAATCATTCGTTAAATTAAACGAATGAATTGATGTTTTGTTCATGTTTTGTTCAATTCCGTTGCATGATTTATATATAGGAAAAATTTATGAAAGTAGTAGTTATAGTCGACTTATTAATTACCAGTAACATCACTAATTACAAACAACTATTTAATTGGTAGTTTCCTTTTTTATTTTTAAAAATTAATTCAATTCCATTCACTTCATAGATGGTAACAATGCTTAATTTCCTTATTTATTTACATACATATATACTTTCCTTGTTATACATCGATAAGGTTTCTTGTTAATATATATATACTCATACTTTCCCAACAAGTAACACATTCTTCGATTCCTATATATATATATATATACTTACACATAAAAAAGCATCATTATATATCATCGATCATATGTACATTCAAAAGTTCGTAATTAAATTCTTACGTAAAAAGATAATTTCCTGATCGAGATCAACAACAATGGGTGTTTCAAGAAAATTGAGAAAAATCCAAAACGATACTACGAGTTTCAGTAATCGTCATAAACATGGAGAAAACCGGGTTGGGAAACCTGTTCATCGATCCAAGAAGACATTCGTGTCACTTCCGAGAGACATTCTAGTCGACATACTTGCTTGTGTTGCTTCAGATTCGTTCGATGATCTTTTTCAAGCTAAACTAAGGTTGTTGGTTAGTTTTATAATAATTTGATGATGACCTCAATTATTTTTTTTTATCGATCTTATAATAATATGACATATGACATTATTATATTATAGTTTCCTATATATAGTTATATATATAAACAATTAAGAAAAATAGAAAACCAAGATTATTTCATAAAATTGAAGCCAAGCAAAAATTAACATGCATGTTTAATATAGCTTGTTATTAACTTATTATAGTGTAAATTAGTTTAATTCATGCATATATATTAATTGCATGTTCCTACTATACGTACGTACGTTGGCCACCATATTTATGTGAAAAATAGAATGAACCTAGCTAAAAATTTGCTATCGTTTAATTATACAGTTGCAAGGCTCTGCTCGACGCGACAAAAGATGACTCTATCTCTCGGAGTATTTCGCTAGACAAGTTTCCAGTAACGCCTTGGTTTCCACTGAATGATCGAGCGCTTTCTTTCCTAACTCACTGCTTCGAAAAAGGAAACTCTGAGGCACTATTTAGACATGGAATGGTAAGATCTGTACATACGTTTTATTGATATACGAAAGCATTTGTTAGCTATTTTTGTTATTCGAGATCTTTATGAATATAATGATGTTGGATTTTTACAGATTGAGTATTTCAAGCTAGCAAAGGTCGAATCTGGACTAGAGTATTTAAAAAGAGCAGTCAAGAAGGGACATTCAGAGGCGACGTATGTGTATGGAATGATTCTTCTTTCGCGAGAAGATGAAGTATCGTGTCAAGAAGGATTAAAGGTTTTGAATCGCATGAAGTATTCAAGACAGGGAAACTGGGACGTAAAACGTTGCAGAGATGAAATTAAATACATATTAAATCAAATGTGGATTAAGAATCGGTTTACTCTACAAAAAGTTAACACAAGATGTCAAGAACGAGGCCATGTCAGTCGGTTTAGGAGGGGTTGGAGTTTAGACGACAATGCAGAAGTTTCAAGTTGCGATACATGTATATGGTATCGGGAACTTGTTAATTTTTGCGAAATCACGACTGTCATAGCTTAAAATTTTAGGAATGATCAAGGATACAAGTTAAGGTATCATGCATGCGATATGTATTTGCCGGCCTTTTGTTTGCGTTTTTCTCTTTTGATGTTTTACATATCGATCATTTATTTTTTATGCATTTTATGGCCTTTTGTTTGCATTTTTCGTTTAAGTTTTTTAACATATCGATCATTTATCTTGTAATCGTTGTCTCCCTAGCGAAACTCTCTCAAGGTTTCTTGCATTATATACCCGAAACAAGAAACAAAGGCCAATATAGGAGAAACACAAGAGTAGGGCTGTCAATGGGTTCGGGTTCGGGTTGGCGGGTTCGGGTTGGCGGGTCGAAAATCTCTGACCCTAACCCGACCCACT
>JAOXNX010000028.1:14682181-14694037 GCA_028566075.1 Solidago caesia
TGTATTCTAAGGGAGTATAGATAATCAAATTAAGTAAGTATTTAGAATATTTTTATTATATATACATATGAAATTTTTTACAAAAAAAAAAAATACTGATATTAAATAAGATTAATCGCCGTTTAGAAAATAAAAAAAAAGATTAATTACTAACTATTAAATGTAACATGACTATAATTTAGGAATAGAGATAATGACTTGTGGATGTAATTAACTATGCTAAAATGTCTATGCGATGTAATGATTAAATCGGGCGTCTATGCAATATAATTAACTTATAATTTTGTCCAAAAAGTGTAAGCTACCGGGTGTAACAGGTTGGTGACATGTAATGCCATGTCAGATGTCACGTAGGATGCCACGTATGTTACATACAATAGATATTAAGTCATAGTTCATTACATTTTATAGACTTCAGGTGGATTACAATCTCCGGTCATCTTCTCAGGTGAATTTCCGACTGAAACGACTCGACCAAAAACGACAAGATTTTTTTTTAATTTTTTTTTAGACCCAATGGCTCGCGGCGCGACATACATGACCACGCGACGCGATACAGGTAAGACAAGGGGATCGCGGCGCGACTAAGTATGAATCGCGACGCCATAAAAACTACTGACCTTAAACTTGCTCGAAATCAACTCAAATCGCGGTGCAAGGAGGGATAACTAGCGGCACGAGTGACTGCAGAAAAGCCAACAATACTGATTTTCAACACTTAACTTTAAACACTAATAACCATGACATTTAAGCAGTCCCAACTGAACATTTACATAACAATACAAGTGAAACACCAAATAAAACTTTCATTACTATGTACTAACCAAAATGTACATTTTTGAGACTAACGGGTCGCTTCCCCGACATATTATCCAAAATGACTATTACTATGATCATAGTTCAACACAAGTTTACAAAATGTTTGACTCAAGACTTGCATCTACAACACATACAAAATGACACAAGTTATACCATGAGCCAAGGTAATAAGGTCCATAACTTCTATCCGCCAAAATACCATTCTTCAAAATGATCAATACATTCCAAGTCTAAATGCACTTCAAATCAAACGGTATCCTTGTTCCTACTTCCGGAACCACCTATAATATGGGAAACATCTAAAAACGTAAGCCAATGCTTAGTGAATATAATTGCATACATTTACACATACATTGGAGGACAATCGGTAAGGACTCTCGCATGTAGCCTATAGTACCGTCATACTATCTCTTGCATGCTCACCTTAACATTAATTCACACATATGGATCCATATAAAAATCAATACATCACTACGTTATACATACGCATGATTAACATAAATGGCCACTACTTAGGCCTAGTCGAATCAATTACAAGACATGGAATCCACCATCACCTTGTAATTGACCCAACACATATATAGATGTATGCAAGAATACTCACCTCCAATGCGACAATCACAATCAAGATGACCACAACAACCCAATACAATATTGCTTTCAACCTAACAATAATCACAACACATATATAAGGTCATCTTTCACAAACAAGGCCTCCTAGCCATAAATCACTAGTTTCACTTATACCCATTTCAACCTATATTGTTAGGGTACTCGGAGTGCCCTGGGGAAAAACATGGTCACTGACCGGTGCCTATGTGCACACCGCCCCGAGGTATAGGTACCGGGAAAGTGGGCAGCCTCCTAACCGGTTTCCTCCCCGAAATTGGAACGTTACATGCGAGGAAAAAAACAAAGTTTCAAACGTTCTGAGTTTTTTTTTGTTACCTCTTTTTAACATTTGAGTCTTTTTTATTGTTAATGAAAACGCAAGTGCTTCACCCCCCTTAGCCTCTTAGCATCATCGGGCTTCTCTAGTCGCTCACCCAAAACCACCGGCGGTTGTCTTCTGCAGCAGACCACCCAACTTTCAGCAATGTATGATCTAGTACCACTAGAAAACATATCACAAAAGAAGTAGCTAAAACATCATTATTTGTAGATCTACTAAAGAGCATCAAGTTTAAGAATCCGAAACAAATCAAGAAAATACTTTCAACATTCAATTTCAAAAACCCACAAACAGAAACATTCATAAAAATATGGGTCATAAAAAGTGTACCTCAAAGTATAAGAAAGTTGAAAACTTTATGATTCTTGATGAAGATTTTTGGTAAAGAGAAGAAGACAGATTTAAAGAGAGAGAGTGATATAATAAAAGAGAAAGAGAAAAGGAGTACTGTCTCCCATATAATTGTGGTAAAAAGGTTTTGAGTGTTGGCTGTCTATTAGTTTTTATTTTAATTAATATTATTTAGTTTTTATTTAAAGTTTTAAAAAATAAAAAATAAAAAAAAGAGAGTGGGGAACGATTGTGAAGTATTCCTTGCAAGTGGGTAAAAAATAGGGAAAAATAGAAAAGGTGGGGAAAAGTGGGAAGGAGTGGGGAGGCACTCCTTCCACCCTTATTGAGCTTGACCCATTTCACAAAATCTCATTTTCATGTTTATCACAATTACCATCTCAATATGGTTATATCACTTATAACAATGTGGTTATACCACAATTTTATCAACACATCATTTTTCCATATTTGACTATATCAAGTCACCAACATCTCATTACCAACAATTTATTCAACTCAATAACATTAAAGCCATATATCTATGAAGTGATTAAAATCAATAATAACAATGCATGGTCACTCATTGACCAAAATACTAAGGCTCAACTACATAAAACTCATTCCAACCAAAACCCCCAAATTGATTGGATTCTAGGAACCCTAAATTCACCAATAACATTATCAATAACAATTTAATCTTACCTTTGAAATATGCCAACAATACTAGGATTGAATTATCACAAATCCTCTTCCTCCTTCCTTCTTGTGTGTCGACACACACAATAAAAACCCAACTTGATATTACTAGGGTGATAGGGATTGAAACCTTGTTATTACAATGAGATGATTACTTGCTTTAGATAGAGAATAAAGATTACCAGAGAGTTGAGAGGAGATTAGAAATGAAGAAAATATGAGAGTAGTTTAGAGAAAGTGGTGTTATGATTCATCACAAGAAAAGAGAGCCACTCTCTCAAAAAGCCACAACATCATTGATACATAAGCGGTATTATAACTAATTTAATTTCATATTTCAAATGTAAATAATAGAAAATTATTTTAACGGCAAAATTACAAATATAGTTATTTTATTACCATTAAAATTTTGTGGTGTTATAGAGAATCATATTTTGTAGAGACATAAATAAATACATAAAAATTATGGAGTGAACTATAATATATATTATAAAGATTATATGGATAAAAAATAAATTTTTTTATATGATTTATTTCGGTTAACCCAAATAAAAAAATATCACTCATGACCCAAACCAATTAAATTATATGGATTTGGTTAACCAAATAACGATAATAATCCAACCCATATAAACCAAACCCATTCGGATTGGATCGGTTTAATTGGGTACGGTTTTTTCGCAGCCTATGTAACACCACACCCAGTCACCCACCCAGTAAGTAAGATCCCAAAATATTTGAAATCAACTTGGCGCTTCTTATACTTCAATCAAATGCTCCGATAACATTTTTCCGATGAACACAACAATGGAGAAACTGTTTGTTCAAATCTTCGAAAGCAAAGATTGGATTACACAACAGCTTCAGCAACAAGCCGATTCTTACAAACAACAACTCGCTTCCGGATTACTTATTGACGGAATCACACCTCCGCCCTGGCTTCTAAACCCTAATTCCTCACATCCTCCTAATATTGGTATATCTATATCTATATCTACATATTTCACTACTCTCTGATTGTTAATTTCACTTTAATTTTGTAAAATTAGGTTTTGTGTTCATTTCCCCCCCTTTCTGTATATATATGTATCTATACATTTATTTTGTTTTGAAATTGGTGAAATTAGCTACTCGTAACTCATAGGTTTTATAAATCATATATATGTAATTATTAACTATACAGCGTTTGTTAATTGTTAATATCGGTTTTAATTGTGTGAATTTTTTTGTATGTATAATGTATCTATACAGTCATTTTGTTGCTTTCGAATTATAGTTAGATTTATCATTTAGGTTTTATTTTTAGAATCGGTGAAATGAGGTACTAGTCACTCTTAAGTTTTATTTGGATTCCGAAATGGTTGTCAAAATACTTCTGGAGTTCGTATTTCTTGAAGATTTTATGGGTGTGGGAATTTAGTTAGCTCTAATTCTGCAAGTTAGACACTGCACGTTTTAACTTTTTTGAGGCGATTAAACTAAGTAATGCGTGGTGTTGTTTTGATATTCAGTTACCAAGTTATAATGGCGACATTAGACATTGAACTAATACATGACTACTGGGACAATAGTAGAACTAGTTTGATCCAGTCACATGGTTTGCGGAAAATGCTTTCATCCCAGCAATTTCTGTAACTATGACTTTGATCATTTACATGAGTATGAATTCTGAAGTTAAGATCGTAGTAAGAACTGCTATGCTTAGTATCTTAAAGTTTTGTAAGCTGTTTAAGACTAAGAGGACCATTGCAGACTTGTAGTTTTGACCATTGCAGACTTGTAGTTTTGTAGATGATATGCGGAACTGTATTATGATTATTAATTTGTGAAATGTTGGTGTTATTTTGCAGAGGTGGAAAAGGAAGAGATTATCTCTAAGCTCTTACTTCGACCTTCACGAGGTTCTGTTTCGTACTCAAGGGGCGGTTTTTCTCAATATTGCTGCCCAGTTGCCGCTGGGGGAAATGGACAGTTGCCAAATGAAGTGTGGATGGAAACTTACGCTCCCAACGAAGCTGTCCATGTAAGCAATGAGCCAATGAAGGCGGTTGAGTGCCCTAATAATGACATAGGGTGCAGCTTAAACTGTGTTGTTGAACAAGATAACATTATTAGCTCTCCTCAGAATGAGGCAGATGCTAGACTATCAAGCATTAATGCTACACTAGATACGTCACTTGCCAGAATTCAGAGGTCCAAGTCAAGGCAAAAAGCTCGGGAGCTTCGAACTAATGGGAAAACCACTGCCAAAAGTTGTTTAAGCAATGAAAATCAAACCCGTGTTTCCATTAGGGGAAACTCACCATCCAAAGTTGAACTCCATCAAGTAACTCAAGAAAAGTTTCCATCAGAAGTGGGGAAATGCAATGATATCAGCGGAGCAACGTCTATGGATGTTGAAGGGAAGGGGGGCAAGGGAAATGACACAACCAGTCATAGTGGTAGACTTGTAAAATCTAGTAGTTCTAATGAAAATGATCATGTTAAAAAAAGCTCATCCTCTATAAAGGAAGTATTGGATGGGGGTTTTCTGGTGCAGCCAACAGGTGACTCATTGCAACAATCTGGTCATGTTTATGGTGTTATGAAAGAGGGCAAGCTTCCCGAGGTCTGTTCGGGAAATAATGCAAGCAAAAAATCAACAAGTGAGAAGACACAGGATGCACAAAAGCAAATTAAGCCTTCTGTTGGTAGGGTTACGAGGTCTAGAAGCTCAAGCCAACAAACTAGTGGGATAAACAAGTCTTTAGATTGGGGTACATATGCTTCTTGTAGTCCAAAAGAAGGTGGAGGTCCACCTCCCTCCGTTGGTCACTTAATGCATGAACTTAATGCCTCCAGTAAGTTACTGGATGCAGTAAAAAATTCTCAGGCGTTTAGTGGTAGAACTGGGGAGGCAAAGGCTGTTTGTAATAGTGAAGGAGTACATAAGCCAGTTCATTCTGCTAATATTACTGCTGTTCCAGTTACAAGGTCCACATCTGGCTGTATGAAAGAATCTCAACTCGGTGGCAATCACCAAGAAAAGGCTGAAACTATTGTGGGAAATGGGCACTTAGAACCCCCAGGTATAATGCAGCCTATAAGCTCTCGTATTAAGTTGGATGCATTGAAAAATTCTCAGGTGCTTAGTGATAGAATTGAGAAGACACAAGCTGTTTGTAACAGTGAAGGTGTACATAAGCCAGTTATCTCCTCTAATATTGTTGCTCCCCGAGTTACAAGGTCGAAATCTGGTTCTATGAAAGATTCTCAACTTGGTGTTAACCACCAAGAAAAGGCTGAGATTGTTGTGGGAAATGGGCCCACAGAAGTCGCAGTTGTAATACAGCCTGTAAGTTCTGGCATTATGTTGGATCCCATCACCTTATGCACGGAATCAAAAGGTTTAGCTTCACGGCAGGCTTCTGACTGTTGTATGATATTTAAACCCAAGCAACTAAACTTTGATGACATAGATGAATGTGGTTTAGATGAAATCTGTAGTCCGCTTTCCAAGAAGAGAAAGCTTGATGGATTGTCGGGACATGAATGTCGTCCTTCAAGGGAGTCTGCTTTATCAATAGATCATAGGTCTGGAAGCACTTTATTTGAGCCACAATTACCAGATGCGAACTTTTTGTCAAGCAGTCGGAAAGCTGGAAGGTCGGATTCTCATAACAACATTAAAGAGAGCACAAAAGATGAGACGATGAATGATGGTTTGGACTATGAGAAACCAGTGGAGGAGGATGCTGAGCACAACTCTTTCGTACATGATGATGATCTTGATGTAATTTGTGAGGTCAATACATCTTCTAAAGAAATCTCTAACATCTTTGAAGAAGAAAAGCATTTAGAAAAATTTCATTTAAATGAGGATCATGCATCTTTATCAAAGATGCGAATTGAAGAGGTATTTTTTACTTATTGTTGTAGCTTTATCTTGAATCAAACAAACCTAGTTCAATATAGCTAGCATCAGTCATGACATTCTTATCAGTGAACATACATATTATAAAAACGAGAAAGGTCATACAAAAAGGAAGAGAGAGCTGGGTATTGACCTATAGCTCCAGCTAACAATATACTGATGTTTCGTGTGAAACTGTGAATAGGATTCTCTAGCTAATTCAAACTTTTTATGAATCATGGCTTTATGTATTTTTATGTCATGCTCGATATATATTAATTGTCTAGGATAGGTACTTATATTCATTGGAGTACAGAGTAATTATCCCTACAGGAGGGAAGCTAAATGAAGAACCCTTTATGTTTTTTGAGCTGATAACAGTTTTGATTTCTATTAGTACAAATCAGCTTGGGCTATTGGTTGTTAACTTGTAGAATTTTTAGGGATTTGATTTTGGCGTTGCATGGTTAACTGGCTGAGTATCTAATTGAGATCATAAAATACGTTTCATATCCTTTTTAATCTTGCTATTTATTATCACACCGTTTTTTCTTCTCATGTAAACACTGTGACTGCTGCTGACATGGAAGCATGAGCTTCCAAATTCAGATAAAACGAATTGGTAACTTTGATATCAATAAAAAATTCCTCAGTTAAGAGGACATGAGCATGAAAATTATTTTCTAATGTTCAATACTATTTCTAAGCATCTTTATGTCTTGTTGCATGATTACTTTGGATGGGTGCTGAAAATGTATGACATGAATTAATGTTCACTGCATTTTGGGGTTTAGTTATTAAAGCTGTTATACATAGAGAATAAGTGGTACCCATTCTTGTAATTTGTCTTAAATGTTCTTTTTTTGTTTGTTTGTATTAGAAGCATTGCTTATGTGATATATTTCTTTTATGCTAGGGAGATCTTGGCTATAAAGGTGAGGGAAGTACTATTGGTGTTTATATACCAGTATCAAATAGTTCTGAGTCATCATTCATTAACAAACAAGGAAACAAGGATTCTGAGGATCCCAATTCATCAAAATCAAATGAATTTGAAGTTGGGATGAATGCACTGTTGCCCATTGTGAAATTAAATTCTGGCAAGGTTAATACATGGCCTTTGAACCATCAGGGAGATAATGAGGACCAACCATACTGCTATTCTGATTCCCAAGGCTTTAGGGTACATATTCATAGAGATGCTATTCATTGTGATCTGAAGACACCCAATAACAATCTTCATTCCGTAATGGAATCTGCACAAGTTCTTTCTTCTGAAGAGATATATGTCTCTCAGTCAGATGGCATTCAGAGCTGTGATAAGATAATTCATGATGGATTGGCGTATGATTTGCCTGGAGGAACAAAGTCCTTACATGAGCTTCAAGCTGTAGAGGTATTCTTCTACTGATGGCGCCTTATGTTAGCTTTTTAAATCAAAATACATATTAATATGTCAGTTTTGCTATCAGATACTGAACAAAATTCTATATACATTCACAGGAAACTGTTACTAAAGTGGATGATGAAATTACAAAGACAGATAACATACTCAAAGAGTCTGAGTCAGCTAGTGTTTTAAAACTCATCAAGACTGCAGCTGATGATTCTACTTATAGCTTGCCAGCAGATGTCGAACCTGCAAATTCAACCAGCCTCATTGATGCTGCCGTTACTGACAATAAGGATGTTAAGATAATCCTTCCAGAGTGGGTGTCTTCAAGTGGCTCAGATCGCCTTTCGCAAAATGATGACAAAAGAGTGATTGTCTCTGATGATTTTAATTATAGTTTGGCAGCAGGCATGGGACCTGAAAATCCAACCAACATTGATGATTTTCCTGTAAGAGACTATAAGAATTCTGAGATAAGCCTTTCTGAATGGGTGGCTTCGTATGGGTCAGCTAGATCTTTAAAAAATGATGACAAAAGTGTGATTGCCTCAGATGAAAGTATGCCCGTATATGAGGGTTTTCTCATAGACGAGGAGGTGGAAAATGTAAGTTTGGAGAATGCAGAAGGTGAGCTAGATTTTCATATGCTGGAAATTCCGAGTACCACAATTGCAAGAGCAAGCATTATAGAGCAAATTTGCAGATCTGCAAGTATGGAGACACCATTGTCCCACTTTTCGTCTATGTTGAAGGAAAATGAACTTCAAAACTTCTATGGATTTATGACAGACGGGATTCTTGAGCAGATGGATCTCGGAAGTAGCGAATCTCTTGATGAAGATTGTAGAAAGCGTCTTCAAAAAAGTGAGTGTGATATAACTGAAGTTGATTCTTCTTTGCAAAATCAACAAAAGTTTGATTCATTTCCATTTACTTCTACTCCCTTCCCATGGCAATCCAAAAACCATTATTCGTCTCCTTTTGGAAAGGCTCGGGATAGATCAGCCTCAAGCTCAGGCAGTTCAGAGAAGCAATTGAGCTCAAATCCTGAGCTGACTTGCTTCCCTATTGAGGAAGATCCTGGCAGCAATGAAGAAAGTGAGAATGCAGAGGATTTGAGTGACGAACTTGAAGAAAACGAATGTTCAAAAGTAGAAAAGGAGCCTGTTGAAAGAGAACCACCTGCTGAATCTACTGAAACATGCTTTCAACCATCAATTAGGATATCTACAGAAATGGTAACTGAAGGAAGAGAGATTGATGATGAAGAAGTGGCTGTTGATAAAGAACTCCCCCCTGAGGCTACTGAAGTATGCCCTCAACATGCAAATCCTTTGTCCACATCTATGAAATACCGAGACAGGTGTGGTTCAAATTCTGTGAATATAGAGGCCAGTGTCCCCAGAACTCGTGATATGGCCAAGTATAAGCCTAAAAATCATCTCGGCATTAAGATAAGTAGGTATGAGGAGGATAACCGGGGCTCATCAATAGCTACACGTGCTAGTAGTAGAGGGAATGTATCTGCATATAGTAAAAATAAGAGCAGCATGAGAAATGGAATACAAAGGATATCACAGAAGGAGGCTAAATCTAACAATATTGTATCAAACATCACATCATTTATTCCACTAGTGCAACAAAAACAAGCAGCTGCTGTTTGCACAGGTAAATTTACATCTATATCTGTTTTATCTCGTACTAAAAGATCTATTTTGACTCGAGATGAGAAGAGTGTGATGGCTTTTGTTGATCTATCTGTTTGTTTTTATTCTCCGGTTAAACATGCCTGATATTCTTTTAACCTTGTGTTTCTTCTTGAAGGTAAGAGAGACATCAAGGTGAAGGCTCTAGAGGTTGCGGAAGCTGCAAAACGGCGTGAACAAGAAAAGGAGAATGAGCGGAAAGTGAAGAAAGAAGCAATGAAGCTTGAGCGAGAAAGAATAGGGAAAGAAAAGGCAATAGAAATGAAGATGAATAAGAAAAAAAAGGAGGAGGAATTAAAGACAAAAGAGGCTGCTCTTGCAGCAAGGAAAAGGCAGAGGGAGGAAGACGAGAAGCATTTGGCCAAAAAAAGAAAGCTTGTTACAGAAGCACAAAAAAATCAGAAGCTACCATATGAAAAGTCGCTTGCTGGGAAAGTGGAGTTGGAAAAACAGCAGGACAAAAATGTCAGTCCCCTCTAAATCTTTGTAGTTTTTCAGTTGTTTGTTGTGTCAAGACTAACCATATTGATGTTTGGCACAGGCTGCAATTGCCGGCAACAATAAGGGATCTGATAATTCGAGACAAAATAAAAACACAGATGTAAATACTTTTCAAAGTGGATTGAGGACAGAGAAAACTTTAGCAAGTGTTATCCCTCAAGTTGTCTCTGTTCCCGAAAACCGTGATGCTTCCATTGATTTGGGTGAAAAGGTATATCTCAATTGTGCACATTAATATCAATTGTACATTTGATTGCCTAATACCTTGCCTGATCAAAATATTTTTCTTCAAATTTTTTCTTGCATAGGCAACAAGCGTACACGAAATGTCACCTGTAAAAGCAGGGGTAGTGAAGTTGACGGGTCAAGAAATTTCATATGACATTTCTCCATATCAATCTTCTGATGACGAGTATGAGGATGAGGAAGATCTACTCAATAAGAAGTTTGTACCTTCATGGGCCAGGTGATTAACTTTTATCAACTTATTATCCCACCACCACCAAATTAATCTCTCTAGCTTTAAAGATGCCATCTGATTCCATCTCTTGTGCCTAATAACCGAGGACTGGGTTGCTTTTTGCAGTAGAAACCGTGTGACCATGGCTTTGCCATTGCAACAGAACATTGTCCCTGAAACAATCTTTCCTATAGAAAGCTTTTGCAACATGGATGAAGGTACTCATTCAATTTTTTGTTTTCATGGTTATCAAATCAGCTTTTATGTAGCATTGATGATTTATGTGCTTGCAGTTCTCCTTCCTCGAAGGCCACAAGGAAAATAGTCTGCCTATGGCAATTGTGTACTCAGCTGCAGATTCAAGGTATTGGTTTTTCTTATCACACATCAAAATTTGACATGTTAAATATTGCCACTTGCCATGTTGGGCTGTTGGCTAAAGTCAAATGCAGGCTGTTATCTGTTGTTGTGATACTGTTGATTTGACAGATTGTTATCGTGTACACTGTCATACTTCTACTTTGTTTATCCAACAACTCATCCATGCATACACTTCGTATGCAGATGAAGTACCTCCATGTTTTACAGCTTTTCAGGTTAGGACTTCCAGTTATGTAGGGCTCCGTTTCCCGTAATCTATAGTGTTTTGTTGAATTATTTACTGGTTGAAGGAAGCCTAAGGAAAACAGTAGTATGAGCATGACTGTAACTGAATGTTTCTCTGCTTGTAAATGATTATCTTTGAATGAATGAATGAATGAATGGGTTATAGCAGCAATAAATTTGATTCCATGCATATAACGTATGCAGTTTCATACAAGAATCGCGTCCGTATATGTGGTTATAACTTACAAGAATGAAGAATGAAATCGTAGGTAAAATCATTAACCAACAAAACCTATTTGAGAAAACTTATTATAGTATGTGTTTCAAACATACCAAAAGACCAGTGCCAACGAAAGCTCTTCTGTTGGTGACTCCATTGACATGTCTTCTTCTGTCGACTCTTCACTTTGAATTCTTCGGTTAACTAACGAGCTAAGTGACGAAGTGTATGTATATATGTGTATCAGTGTATGTATGTGTGCGTTTATATATATATAT
>JAOXNX010000028.1:14710863-14731985 GCA_028566075.1 Solidago caesia
ATAAAATCAAATAACGTCTCATTTAGAGGTCGTTTGTTATAATGTGTGTTTATGATAACTCTAAATTGTTCACACCTCTGATTCCGCATTTTGGGGGTGTGACAGGGGGGCCCCCGGCCCCCTCCATTTTTTCGCTCCGTAGTGCTATTTTATCCGTATTTCGTTCATAAAATCATCTCTCTTAGTATTATTTTGTGGATCCCGTGACTTTCGGCCCCCTCCGTCACTTTTGGCCCCCTCCGTAGCTTTCCTCAAGATCCGCCACTGTTTCCAGGATATGTAATTGAAAATTATTAAATTGGTAACATAATGGTGGTTTATTACTTTATTATCAAGACGACAACATCAAAATCTAGATCTACTAAAAGGGTTATAAATCCCAAACGAAACTAATAACTAATTGTATATCTTTAGCAATATGTGGTGTGGTGTGTTGTGAATATCAACCCTTTTCTTTTATCAACGTTAATTCAAATGGGCTAAAATTTTTTAGACGAGCCAACTAGTTTCATATAAGAATTATACATATATTATAACCCTATCATTAAAAATATGAGGGTAGGTTACACTAACCCTACACTCCACACAAATTCGCCTCTAAACACAAATAGAACACTACGATAAATGGAGATAAGTGATTGACAACAATATCATCGTTTCGAAAAACCAGTACCATCATATAAACAATAACAAAAAAACACAACTTTTTAATTACTATTTTTACCCTAATAAGTTAGAGTACAAAATATCTTATCAACTAATACTTAAAAAAAACAAAATTTTCAAAATCAAACTACTAATCCCAAAAGATATGGTTAAAAATTAAAAAAAAAACAAATAATAGTAGGTCGGTTAACTTAATTAAACCAAATTACACATACAAAAATCCCTCGTATCTACGCTTCCTTTTCTATCATCATTTTCACTATATAACCTTCCTTCTTTTCTTCCTTGCCTTGCTATTCCTTTCTTCTTTCTCTCATCTTTTTGTTCTTCCCCTTTTCTCCCCCCTTATCTCTCTCTCTCTCACACACACAACAATTACTTACACAATTTCTATATCTATATATATATATATCTGTATCTATTTAATCAACCGCCGTTTCACACACTCTTAAAAAAAACCCTCACCTTCCAAAAAACCCTATAATCATTTAATCAATCAATCAATTAATCTGATCCGATTTCAATTTTACGATCATCGATCGGATTTTGCGTGTGACAAATGCTATTTTTTAGATTGATTTCAATATGAAGTTGCGTAGACGGAGAGCATCAGAAGTGGTAACTGCTGTTTTTACTATTATTATTATTTTTTATTTTATTTTATTTTTTAGTTTTGAGGTTTGTTGTAGGTTAGGGTTTATTGAATTATTTTTTTATTTTGTTTATTATGATTTATGAATTAATTTTCTTTATATATATAGTTTCGGTCACTAGCTGCTTTATGATAGGATGCATTAGTGTTTGAATTTTGATAATGAATGAGTATAATACTTATAAAAACCATGCACCGGAAAGTAATCAATGAAGGAATGATATGTGTTACTGAAAAAAATGGTTTTATCAAAAGTTTATATCATCGAAATGAACTGTATATAAGTTTCAGTTACGTTGATCAATCTGTTATAAGGGTCTGTGATATTTTATCTTTTGTTTGTTACTTGACTTGTAAACTGTGACTTTTTAATAATTTATGAATTGTTTTGATATAATAACATTTTCCGGCATGTAATTTCTCTTGTATATTTTGAGATCACTAGTATAATTTCTATGATAGGAATAGGTTGCATAATTGTTTGAAGTTTGAAAATGAGATTAATTTAGTACAATACAAAAGCCATGCATTGGACAGTTGTGTATCTTATGTTGATTGTGTAATACATCATGGTGATCATTGTGTTATGAGTCTGTATATTATAGCTTTTGTGGTGGAATATGTGACTCTCCTTGTGGAGGGATGTTTATCATTTGTTATTATAATTTGAACCTTGTAAGGTTTGATATGTTCAATCTTTGATGATATGTTTGTATTTTTTCTCTTGTTATCAGCCTCCAAAAATTAAGTCTTTCATCAATGGGGTAATTGCTACTCCGCTTGAAAGTATTGAAGAGCCCTTGAAAGGCTTCTTTTGGGACTTTGACAAGGTACTCTTGAATTCTGTTTGATTTGTTACATGCTTACATAGTTTTGTCTATATCATGGTTGATTGTGATGGTTGTTGTTTATACAGGGAGACTTCCATCACTGGCTTGAGCTATTTAACCACTTTGATACTTTCTTTGAGAAATACATAAAACCCAGGAAAGATTTGCAAGTTGAGGATGATTTCCTGACGTCTGACTCTCCTTTCCCAAGGGAGGCTGTTCTGCAGATTTTACGTGTTGTAAGAGTTATTTTGGACAACTGCACAAATAAGCACTTCTATAGCTCCTATGAGGTAATTTTTTTTTTATTTGCAAGTTATTAATCTATGTAATTACAATGTTCTTAAAAACCCTGCTTAGGACTGATTAAGCATTCCCCTAGGCAAATTGAATTTTGTTAGATACACCTTAAGCAAATTGAATCGTAGATTGTTATGGAAGGAAAAAGGGTCTACGGTAAAGAAGCAGAAGTTTCTAGAAATCAATGCAATGAACAAAAATATGAATGATAGTTAGCTGTATTAAGTTATAGGACAAATTTCTATGCTTAACGTGCTTTTCTTTTTGTAGAGTCTATAGAGTTCTTTGAACTTGTTTATAGCCCATCTAGTACATTACCAAGGCTGGAGTTGTTGATTGGCTCAACAGAAGTAAAGAAGAATCATAGCTGGACTGCAATAGAAAAAAGGGATGGTCAATTATAAATCATCCCTGAACTATATGCACTGGTTTCAGTGTTGGGCCTTAATTGCAATATTTTACCTGTCCTGATTGTGTACTTCAAAATAGTAATAAGCGGACTTAGTGGTCCTCATGTAGGAAGGCCAAAGAAAATCCATCCCAGATAGTTAATGTAGGATGGGATCGAGCTGGCAACAATTTTTTGGGCAGTTAAGTAGTTTGTGATTCTTCTTGCTCTTCTGACACACACCCTTGAAGGCTTTTTATGTGGATAGACTATTTCTTGTTCTTTTTTTACGTATATACATTAAATTATATAATTATTGATTCTGAAATAATACAATGCAGAATCACCTTTCTTCCCTGCTGGTTTCCACGGATGCAGATGTGGTGGAAGCCTGTCTGCAAACTTTGTCAGCTTTCTTAAGGAAGTCGATTGGTAAACATGTTATAAGAGATGCATCTCTAAACTCAAAGCTATTTGCTTTTGCCCAAGGTTGGGGTGGCAAAGATGAGGGGCTTGGATTGGTTGCATGTGCCCTAGAGAATGTATCTGACCCAGTAGCTCAGGAGTTGGGTAGCACCCTCCATTTTGAGTTCTATGAAATGAACGACACGTTAAAGGAAGAGAGGTCAACTCAAGGCTTACAAATAATCCATTTTCCAAAAATCAATACCCACGAACAGTCTGATCTTGAACTTTTGCACAAGTTGATTGATGAGTATAAAGTACCATGTAGTTTAAGATTCTCCCTTTTGACAAGATTACGTTTTGCAAGAGCTTTTAGCTCTTTTTCTGCCCGACAACAGTACACATGTATTCGCTTGCATGCGTTCATAGTTCTTGTACAAGCATGCGGTGACACTGATGATCTGGTTTCTTTTTTGAACACCGAGCCCGAGTTCATTAATGAATTGGTCACATTGTTGAGCTATGAAGATGCAGTCCCTGAAAAAATTCGGATATTAAGTCTGTTTTCATTGGTTGCTCTTAGTCAAGACCGCCCCCGCCAGCCAATGGTACTTTCCGCTGTAACATCCGGTGGGCACCGTGGCATACTATCAAGCCTCATGCAAAAGGCCATTGATGCCGTAGTCAGTAAATCATCCAAATGGTCTGTTCTGTTTGCCGAGGCTCTACTCTCTTTGGTGACTGTTTTAGTTTCGTCTTCCTCTGGCTGTTCTGCCATGCGTGAAGCTGGGTTTATACCGACCCTTTTGCCTCTTCTTAAAAATACGGATCCTCAGCATTTGCATCTGGTTAGCACTGCCGTGCATGTTTTAGAAACGTTTATGGATTATAGTAACCCGGCCGCTGCTTTGTTCCGAGACCTGGGAGGATTAGATGATACAATATCTCGATTGAAGATAGAAGTTTCTCATGTTGAAAATGGTACGCCCGTTCAGATGGAGAGTTCTGAATACAGTAGCACATCTGCTGAGTTGGATAATATGCAACCTCTTTATTCTGAAGCTTTAGTGTCATATCACCGGAGATCTTTAATGAAAGCTTTACTGCGGGCCATCTCACTAGGAACATATGCTCCAGGAACCACTGCTCGTGTTTATGGCTCTGAAGAAAGTTTGTTGCCACAATGCTTACATGTTATCTTCAAAAAAGCGAAAGATTTTGGTGGTGGGATGTTTTCACTCGCAGCAATTGTTATGAGTGATCTCATTCATAAAGATCCTACATGTTATTCAATATTAGAAGAAGCTAATCTTCCATCTGCATTTTTAGATGCAATTATGGATGGTGTGATTTGTTCTGCTGAAGCGATAACGTGCATACCTCAATGTTTGGATGCTCTGTGTCTCAGTAATAGTGGGCTTCAGGCAGTGAAAGATCGTAATGCTTTGAGGTGCTTTGTGAAAATATTTACATCACGCAGTTACCTACGCGCCCTTATGGGTGATACTCCAAGTTCATTGTCTAGTGGCCTTGATGAACTAATGAGGCATGCTGCTTCACTTCGTGGGCATGGGGTGGATACGCTAATTGAGATTTTGAAAGCCATTGAAAAGCTCGGTTGTGGACCTGAAGTTACTTCCTCAACTGTTGATGTTCCGAGCTCTTCTTCAAGTCCAATGGAAACTGATGCTGATGATAAATCAGGGGAATTCAGCAAGACTGAACCATCTTCTGAGACGTCTTCGTTGAATATTGAAAGTTTTCTACCTGATTGTGTGAACAATGCTGCTCGTCTTCTTGAAACGATTCTTCAAAACTCCGACACGTGTCGCATATTTGTTGAGAAAAAGGGGATCGAAGCTGTTCTGCAGTTGTTTACCTTACCTTTGATGCCTCCCGCTATTTCTATTGGACAGAGTATATCAATTGCATTCAAGAACTTCTCTCCACATCATTCTGCATCTCTTGCTAGAGCATTATCCCTTTTCTTGAAAGAGCATTTGAAAGTGACAAATGAGCTACTTACTTCTCTTGGAGGTATGCAGCTTGCACAGGTGGAAGAGTCCAAAAGAGCAAAGGTTTTAAGGTGCCTTTCTAGTCTTGAAGGTATTTTGTCTCTTTCAAATTCTTTGTCAAAAGGGACTACAAATCTTGTTTCTGAACTTGGAACTTCTGATGCGGACGTGTTGAGGGATCTTGGAGTTGCTTATAGGGAAATACTTTGGCAAGTTTCCGTGGGTCGTGATTCTAAAATGGATGAAAAACCGATTAATGGAACAGAGGCTGAAAATGTTAATGCTGATACTGCTATTGCTGCAAGTGATGATGATGCAAGCATGCCAGCAGTTAGATATATGAACCCGGTTTCTGTTCGGAACAGTTCACATCCGCACTGGGGCCTAGAGCGTGACTTTGTTTCAGTGGTTCGATCTGGTGAAGGGTTCAGTCGACGCAGCCGACACGGTCTAGCCCGTATCAGAGGAGGAAGGACAAGCAGACATCTTGAATCCTTGCATATTGATCCAGAAACTTCCATGAGTAACACTGAGACGAGTTCCTCACAAGATCATAAGAAAAAAAGCCCTGAGGTCATTGTTATGGAAAATCTCAACAAACTTGCTTCTACCGTACGTTCTTTTTTTACCACACTTGTAAAAGGATTTCCGTCATCTAATCGACGAAGAGCTGAAACTGGGTCACTAAGTACAGCTTCAAAGAACATTGGAACTGCATTATCAAAGATCTTTTTTGAAGCCCTTAGTTTCCCGGGGTATACCGGGGGTTCGGGCATGGATACGTTATTGTCGATGAAGTGTCATTATCTTGGAAAAGTTGTGGATCATATGGCAGCGCTAACGTTTGATAGCAGGCGGCGAATCTGCCATACAGTAATGATAAATAACTTTTATGTCCAGGGGACCTTCAAGGAGCTACTGAACACTTTTGAAGCTACAAGTCAGTTGCTATGGACATTGCCTTATTCTGCTTCAACATCCAGTGGTGATCATGAAAAGGGTGAAGGAAGCAAATTGTCTCACAGCTCGTGGTTGCTGGACACGTTGCAGAGTTACTGTCGTCTTCTAGAGTTTTTTATTAACTCTACCTTTCTTTTGCCTCCGACATCGACATCTCAAGCCCAGCTGCTTGTACAACCTGTGGCTGTTGGTTTATCAATTGGGTTGTTTCCGGTTCCACGGGATCCTGAAGTGTTTGTTCGTATGCTGCAATCTCAGGTTCTGGATGTAATCCTTCCCATCTGGAATCACCCGATGTTTCCAAGCTGTAATCCAGGGTTCATTACTACAATTGTGACACTTGTCACTCATATTTACTGCGGTGTTGGTGATGCTAAAAGAAGTCGCGGTGGTGGGTCTGGTGGTGCTAACCAGCGGTTCATACCACCTCCACCTGATGAAGCAACTATTGCTACCATTGTGGAGATGGGATTTACCAGGTCAAGAGCAGAAGAAGCATTAAGACGTGTTGAAACTAATAGTGTCGAGATGGCCATGGAATGGTTGTTTACTCACGCCGATGATCCCGTGCAGGAGGATGATGAGCTGGCAAGAGCACTTGCTTTATCTTTAGGGAACTCATCAGAGACTCCTAAAGTGGATAACAATGCAGAAAAGTCAACTGATGTCCAAACAGAAGTGGCGGAAGTGAAGACACCAATGCCGCCTATTGATGAGATACTTGCAGCTACTATGAAGCTATTTCAAAGTAGTGATTCAATGGCTTTCCCCTTGACGGATTTGCTTGTTACCTTCTGCAGCAGGAATAAAGGGGAAGATCGTCAGAAAGTGATTTCATTTCTTATTCAACGGTTAAAACTTTGCCCACTGGAGGCTTCAAAGGAGACAAGTACACTTTGTATGGTGTCACACACATTGGCATTGCTTCTCGTGGAAGATGTTACTGCTAGAGAAATTGCTGTAAAAAATGGCATTGTATCTGTATCGATAGACATCTTAATAAAGTTCATAGCGGGAACCAAGTCACAAAATGAACTTTTGGTACCAAAGTGCATCAGTGCTCTGCTTCTCATCTTAGATAATTTGTTGCAATCCAGACCCAAAATTTCTTCTGACAGCAAAGAAGGAACACAAACAGAATCTATACCAGAATCAAAACAAGGAGATGAAGGTATTGAACAGAAACCTACCCCAGATAGTGTGGACAACGAAGCAGGGAGTGCATTTGAGAAGATATTTGGGAAATCTACTGGTTGTCTCACCGTTGAAGAGGGTAATAGGGTACTCAGTGTTGCATGTGATCTGATCAAACGACATGTCCCTGCAATGGTTATGCAAGCAGTTCTGTTATTGTGTGCTCGTTTGACAAAAACACACACTCTGGCATTACAGTTTCTTGAAAATGGGGGTATGATTGATCTTTTCAGTATACCGAAGACTTGCTTCTTCCCTGGATATGACACAGTAGCTTCTGCTATCATTCGGCATCTTATTGAAGATCCTCAAACGCTGCAAACAGCAATGGAGTTGGAAGTACGTCAGGCATTAAGTGGCAGCCGTCATGCTGGCCGTGTTCCCCCAAGAGTGTTCTTAACATCTATGGCACCTCTTATTTCCCGAGATCCCGAAGTTTTCATGAAAGCGGCAGCAGCTGTATGTCAGCTAGAAACAACAGGTGGCAGGACGGTGGTTGTATTAGCCAAAGAAAAGGAGAAGGATAAATCAAAAGCTCCTGGCGTTGAAATTGTAACATCTACTGATCGTATTCCAGAAAGTAGATCTCAAGAGGGACCAATGAAGTGTGGCAAAGCCCAGAAGAAGATTCCTGCTAACCTCTCACAGGTGGTTGATCATCTGCTTGAAATTGTGATGAAATATCCTTCTTTGAATCCCGAGCAAGATTGCACTAAATCTGCTATGGATGTAGACGATCCTGCTTCCAACAAGGGTAAAACGAAGGTTGACGAGACCAGGGAAGAATTGGATAATCTTTCAGAGAAATCAGCTGGGTTAGTTAAGGTGACTTTTGTCCTCAAGTTGCTGAGTGATATTCTTCTGATGTATGTACATGCAGTTGGAATAATTTTAAAACGTGATCTGGAGATGCACGGGGGAATAGTACATCATGTTATGCATCGACTTTTACACCCTTCTGTAGATAAAGCAGCTGGATCTGATGAATGGAGAGGGAAATTATCTGAAAAGGCTTCGTGGTTTTTGGTGGTTTTGTGTGGCCGGTCAAGCGAAGGTCGTAGGCGTGTGATAAATGTACTTGTTAAAGCATTGTCTTCATTTGCCAACGCAGTTAGCAATTCATCTAAAAACAGTTTATTGCCTGATAAAAGGGTTGTTGCATTTGTTGATTTGGTCTATTCAATTTTGTCTAAAAATTCATCTTCTAGTAATGTACCGGGATCTGGATGTTCTCCTGATATAGCTAGAGGAATGATTGATGGAGGAATGATTCCATGCCTATCTAGCATTCTTCAGGTACTGGATCTTGATCATCCTGATGCCCCAAAAGTTGTAAATATCATTCTTAAAGCTTTAGAAGGCTTGACACGGGCTGCCAATGCTGTAGAGCAGCTTGCATTATCTGATTTGGCCAACAAGAAAAAGTCTGTTAGTTTGGATACCAGATCTGATAATGAGGCAGTTAATACTTCTGTCAATCATATTCCAGAGGGTAATCACAATGATAGTCAACATGAGATTACTGGCACTGATGAATCTGAGCAACATCATGAAGAAACAACTCAGGATGAAGGCAATCACCAATCAGATTTAAACCAGGCTGCAGAGCAGGAGTTGAGGATTGAAATGGATGAGACTGAGAATGTAGGGTTCATGCATGAAGAGATGGAAGACGGTGGCGATTTAAGGGATTCTGATCAAATTGAGATGACTTTTCATGTTGAGAGTAGGACAAGTGATCATACTGGTGATGAAGATGACGACATGGGTGATGACGGCGAGGATGACGAGGATGATGATGACGGGGATGATGAGGATGAGGATATAGCCGAGGATGGTACCGCTCTGATGTCATTAGCTGATACAGATGTTGAAGACCATGATGAAACCGGTTTGGGAGATGAATATAATGATGACATGGTTGATGAAGAGGATGATGATTACCATGAAAACCGTGTTATTGAGGTAAGATGGAGAGAGGCCCTTGATGGAGTACTTGGTCAGCCAGGAGCAGACAGTGGACTTATTGACATTTCTGCAGAGCCCTTTGAAGGGGTTAATGTTGATGACCTTTTTGGCCTTCGTAGGCCTCTAGGCTTTGATCGACGTCGTCAGCAGAGTAGAACCTCGTTTGAGAGATCGGGTACAGAAGGGAATAATGGTCTGCAACATCCTCTTCTATCGAGACCAACACAGTCTGGTGAATTGGGTTCATTGTGGTCGTCGGGTGGCATCTCATCTCGTGATGTGGAGTCGTTGTCTGGTGGGAGCTTTGATGTTGCCCATTTCTATATGTTTGATGCTCCTGTTCTTCCCTTTGATCATGTACAATCTACTGTATTTGGTGACAGAGTTGGTGGAGGTGCAGCACCACCACCACTGGCCGATTTTTCTGTTGGTTTGGAGTCTTTGCGTGGACCCGCACGAAGAGGTCCAGGTGATGGTCGATGGACCGATGATGGTCAACCACAAGCAGGTGGTCAGGCTGCTGCTATTGCACAGGCTGTAGAAGAGCAGTTCATGTCTCAGCTACGCAGTATTGCTCCTCCTTCCAGTTCTATTGATATACCCTCCCATAATTCTGGATTAGCCAATGACAATCAGATTGCAACAGCAGAGGGCACGGATAGTGATGTTCAGCGGACTGAAGGTGGTCAACATGCAGAGAATGATCAAAATGTAAATCAAATGGTTGACCTTGTTGAGCAATCGGGAGAAGGAGAAGCAGGTGGGCCCAGCTCCGATGAAAACAATGCACCAGATAGTCATGCTAACATGGAAATAGGCGAAGGAAATGGAAATGTGAATGAGCAGCAGGTAGAGTTAGAATATGATGTCATTTAGTTCAATTGTTTGTGTGTGAGTTTTGTTTCTAATTAAATTATGCATGTTGCGTCTTTCCAGGATTTTTCAGCAACTGATGATGTGGCAAGCAACCATCCGTCGGTAACCGCTGGTGATAATGTGCCCAGTTCTGGTGATCAACTCGATGTTGAGATGAACAATGTTGGTACTGAAGGAGGAGACCCGTTGCCTTCAGTTGGTGTCATAGAGGAGTCATTATCTGAACAGGACACTCGTGTTGGCCAGGATGACGGCCAAACTGGTCAGTCCGATGAAACTGGTGCAACTAATGCAGACTCCGGTGCAAATGGCATAGATCCCACCTTTTTGGAGGCACTACCTGCAGATCTAAGAGCAGAAGTCCTGGCTTCACAACAAGCTCAATCCACCCCAGCTCCAGTCCCTGCTCCTGCTTCTACTCCTGCCACAGCTGAAGAAATCGATCCAGAATTTTTAGCCGCGCTTCCTCCAGATATCCAAGCAGAAGTGTTAGCCCAACAACGTGCACAGAGGGTTGCACATCAAGCTGAAGGGCAACCTGTAGATATGGATAATGCTTCAATTATAGCTACTTTTCCTGCCGATTTGCGTGAAGAGGTTTGCCCTCTTTACTTCTAGAGTTAAAGGCTGTTGCATTATGTTTAATTTTTGCTGTTGTTGTTGCTTGTTATAGGTGCTATTGACGTCTTCAGAGGCGGTTCTTTCAGCCTTGCCATCCCCATTACTTGCTGAAGCACAAATGCTCAGGGACAGAGCTATGAGTCACTATCAGGCTCGCAGCTTGTTTGGAAATAGCCATAGACTAAATAATAGGAGGAATGGGCTGGGGTTTGATAGGCAAACTGTAATTGATAGGGGTGTTGGTGTTACTATAGGAAGGAGGACATCTTCTGCTCTTCTAGAAAGCTTGAAAGTGAAGGAAGTTGAGGGGGAGCCACTTTTGGATCCTGATGCATTAAAAGCATTGATCAGGCTTTTACGACTGGCGCAGGTACTAATTACTCTATGTCGATACTGATAAATAATTTAGGAAGGAAACATCTTTATTAATTTTCAATCATTTTGACTTCCTGATGTAGCCCCTTGGGAAAGGTCTTCTGCAAAGACTTTTTCTGAACCTAAGCGCCCATAGTTGTACAAGGGCAGTTCTTGTTTTCTTGCTACTGGACATGATCAAGATGGAGACTGGAGACCATGTTGGTGGATTAACAACGTTAAATTCTCAGAGGCTTTATGGTTGTCAGTCAAATGTTGTTTATGGCCGATCACAGCTATTGGATGGTAATGTCTCCCTTATATGTGAATATCGTTTTTCATTTGAAATTTGATATTTGGATGTTGATATATCATCATGTTCCTTTACAGGTCTCCCACCTCTTGTACTTCGCCGGGTTCTTGAAATTTTGACATATTTGGCCACAAATCATTCTTCTGTTGCTAATTTGTTGTTCTATTTTGATTCTTCACTGATTCCCGAGGCCTTGAATCTCAAATATCTTGATAAGAAGAATGCCAAGGGAAAAGAAAAGGTCGTTGAAGGAGGAGAAATCTCTCAACCGGTTGGATTGGAGGGTGACATTCCCATATTATTATTTGTAAAGCTTTTGAATCAGCCACTTTTTCTTCGCAGTATTGCCCATCTAGAACAGGTATTTTAGACCATGTGTAGTGTAATGGGCCAAAGCTCAAAAATTGGCTAAAGATGGAATGGGTCAAATGGGTTAAAAGCCCAAGGTGTACTTACGTCTTTAATGTTTAAATTGGTAGCTTAACAGTGTGATTACTCTGATCATACTGAATACCTTATTTATCTAAAAAGTTCAAAAAGGTGGACTTAAAAGTGTTGGCTGGTCAGCACAACTTATCTCTATTGGTTTTCACCTGTGCTAAATTGACCCGGTATTGACCAAACCCATTTCGACCCATTAACCCTACAAGCTTTCAGCTGTGCTGGCATTGCTGCAATGTTCATGTATTTGGCATTCATTGTATATTATATATCTATGGTGCAGGTTATGGGTCTACTTCAAGTGGTTGTATACACTGCTGCTTCAAAGTTGGATTCCCAATCTTCTACTGAACAAGCAGTTACCAGTTCACAAGATCCACCTGCCAATGAGTCTTCTTCTGATCCTCCTGGAGATTCTTCCTCGGCCGGAGCAGAACCAGCAGAACCAAGTCACGACGATAAAAATGTTAATGATGGATTATCTTTGTCAAATGACCAGAAGAATGTCAACATTTACGACATTTTCATGAAGCTGCCACAAACTGATTTACATAATCTATGCAGCCTTCTTGGCCACGAGGGGTAATATTTAGTTACAAATGATTTTCTTACATGCTGCATAACTAGAAAGCTTAATGCCTGAATAATTTGTTAACTAGGCTATCCGATAAAGTTTACCTGCTAACTGGGGAAGTTCTGAAGAAGTTGGCTTCTGTTGCTCCATCACATAGAAAGTTCTTTATTGTAGAGCTTTCAGATCTAGCTCATAGTTTGAGTGGGTCCGCCGTTCGGGAACTCATTACATTAAGAGATACACACATGCTGGGTTTGAGTGCAGGTTCCATGGCTGGGGCTGCTGTTTTAAGAATCCTGCAAACACTTAGCTCACTTGCTATGCCTGACATTGAGAGCGGTAAGGGTGTGAAAAATGATGACAATCAAGAGCATGTTACGATGTGGAAATTAAATCTTTCGCTTGAGCCATTATGGCAAGAGTTAAGCGAGTGTATAAGTGTGACCGAGTCACAGCTGGCTCAGGGCTCGTTTTCTCCTGTTATGTCAAATGCCAATACAGGTGAGCATGTGCAGGGTGCAGGTGCTTCGTCTCTATCTCCTTCACTACCCCCTGGAACTCAGAGACTTTTACCCTTCATTGAGGCCTTCTTGGTCTTGTGTGAAAAGCTTCAAGCAAACACTTCTCTTCTACAACAAGATGATGCCTATGCAACAGCACGGGAGGTGAAGGAGTTCGCTGGAAACTTGTCACCGAGTGGGGCAGGAATTGATGGTGCTGTGACATTTGCTAAGTTTGCTGAGAAACATCGGCGGCTTTTGAATGCTTTTGTCAGACAAAATCCTGGCTTGTTAGAGAAGTCGCTTTCTATGATGCTGAAAGCACCAAGGTTAATTGATTTTGACAACAAAAGGTCATATTTCCGTTCCAGAATTAGGCAGCAACATGATCAACACTTAACGGGTCCACTGCGGATAAGTGTTCGACGGGCATATGTTCTAGAGGATTCCTACAATCAGTTGCGGATGCGGCCCACGCAGGACTTAAAAGGGCGTTTAAATGTGCATTTTCAAGGTGAAGAAGGTATTGATGCAGGTGGTTTGACTAGAGAATGGTATCAACTGCTATCGAGGGTGATATTTGATAAAGGAGCTTTGCTTTTTACAACTGGAGGAAACAATGCAACTTTCCAGCCAAACCCTAATTCTGTCTATCAGACCGAACATCTTTCTTACTTCAAATTTGTGGGCCGTGTGGTACCTCCCTTCATCTCTTTTTATTTTTATTTTTTATAAATAACTAATATCTTTCAATGTTGTAAAATGAGGTTGTATTTCTATTATAGGTTGCTAAAGCTCTTTTTGATGGGCAACTCTTGGATGTGTACTTCACACGATCGTTCTATAAGCATATTCTTGATGTGAAGGTGACATATCATGATATAGAGGCCGTTGACCCTGATTATTACAAGAACTTGAAATGGTTGCTGGAGGTAAACACTTTTACGTTAATGTGGTTTTCATTTTTCTGCTTTCCAGAGTTCATGTGACATCTTTCTGCCTGCATTATGGGTCTTCACTGACATTCTTTCCCATTACCAGAACGATGTAAGTGACATACTGGACCTGACATTTAGTATGGATGCCGATGAAGAAAAGCACATACTCTATGAGAAGACAGAGGTGCGTATGCAGTCTATAATATTTCCACTGACAAAGTTGTCATTAAATTGAATTGTGAAATTTTGGTTGAATACTTTTGTGCCACAACTGATGTTTTTTGTTTTTGATACTGGAAAAGGTTACTGATTATGAGCTGAAACCGGGTGGACGGAATATAAGGGTAACAGAAGAGACAAAACATGAGTATGTAGATCTTGTTGCCGAACATATACTTACCAATGCGATTCGTCCCCAAATTAATTCCTTTTTGGAGGGTTTTAATGAGTTAATACCGCGTGACCTCATTTCTATTTTTAATGATAAAGAGCTTGAGCTACTGATCAGTGGACTTCCAGAAATCGATTGTGAGTTAGCTTTTTTTGGTCTATTCGAAGTTTCATCCTTTCTATTCAAGGTCATTGAGTTAACCTCTTGCTATTGCAGTGGACGATCTGAAGGCCAACACTGAATATACAGGATACACTGTAGGTTCTAGTGTAGTTCAGTGGTTTTGGGAGGTTGTCAAAGCATTTAACAAGGAAGATAGGGCAAGATTGCTTCAATTTGTCACTGGTACATCAAAGGTATAGTATATATAACTAATGTTGTTATTGATAATACTTACGAAGATAGAATTGATTGTTAAGGGAGGTTATCCTCTGTTGTATTAGAAAGAAAAGTAGTTTTTTTGTTCTAGTCTCCTTGAATTATACTACTATCATATCTTAATAGCAGTTTGGAATCAGGGCAAAGTTGCATAAACTTGTAAATTACTTCAGTTTGATTTCAGTTGAGAGACTTCTTGGCAAGACTCACCAAACTAAAATTGGAAGTTGGTTAGCTTAAACTAGATAACACTGAAGTAGTTAAACTCTATCTAACAGAACAGAGGAACCTTTTCGTACCAACTCTTTTTTCATCCCATAAGAAAAGTGTATTATCTCAAATGGATGTCAATGTTACCTTTTTTTATGAATTTTCCCTTTAAAACAAGTACAATATAATCTAATGTGTATTACTTGTATATATGCTTGGCTTAGGTTCCACTGGAAGGTTTTAAAGCACTACAAGGTATATCTGGTCCACAGAGATTTCAAATTCACAAAGCTTATGGAGCTCCAGAGAGACTGCCATCGGCTCATACTTGGTTGGTGTTTATTTTAGTTTCTTGCCCTTTGGGGCCGTTGTATCTTCAACTGATTATCTATCTCAACTTTTTAACTCAATTACTATTTGCCTTTATTTCTTTTAGCTTCAACCAATTAGATCTTCCCGAATACACAACAAAGGAACAGCTTCAGGAGCGGTTATTACTTGCCATCCATGAAGCAAGTGAAGGTTTTGGGTTTGGCTAGTCATCATGAGCTGGATGTTGTGGTGTTGGAACCACCCACAAATGTTTCAGCCATTGCTATGTTATGTAGATGTTAGTTTCACTCCTTCCCTTCTGAAATAATTCCACTATAACATATTCACAAAATGAATCGGTTAAATATTCATAATCAACACTTTGCCCATTGTTTCTGATTTCTTATATTTTGCCAATGGTGCTGCTTTTTAACAGATAAGGAACGGAAATTGATTATGCATTGCGATGCAATTTGTAGAGCGGGAGTGCCTGTGAAGAAAGGAGTCACGCGTGTACCAGAAGAAGAAGATGATGATGCTAAGCAAGTGATTTTTGGCTGGTTCTATTTGTAGCATGGAAATGCGTTCTTTTGGGTTGCTTTCGCTTCCTGCTGACTATAATAAAATGATGAAACTTGAAACAGAAAATGATCATAGGCTTCATGTAAATCATAGTGCTTTTTGGTCCGTTAGTAGCTTTTGGCCATATCGGTTTTATGATTCATGTTACCAAGTAGGCTTTGTGAAACCATCTTTGTTTCATGTTTCCACTTCCTCGCAGCCTATAAAACACCATTGGAACCCAAAAGCCTGCATTGATGCCCCCCTGAATGATATGCACGCACATGTAGACACAAAATGTGATTTAACAAGTTAAATCAAGTTCAAATTGAAATCTTCTATTCTTAAAGTGTTTGGTCATAACCATATATTCGTCTATTTCTTTGACATCGTAAAGATTTAACTTATGTTAAACAAAAGGGTCAATCAATTTGAGTCGATATTATGTATTCCGTCAAGGCCATTATTTGAATACTTGCTATGTTTTTGGCTGGTGTAAATTTAAATGGTAATCACAAGGGAGGTTATTGTTCTAACCGTTTCATCTTACATTGCATTTCTATCATTGTGTGTTCTTTCAAAATTTCAACATCTCGTGTTTTGTTGAAAATTTCCAATTTTAGTCCACCTAGTCATTCAATTTTATTATTAAGGTTGTAAAACAATTTTATAGGCCATCCAAGTGTAAGTGTTCATTAAAATTTGGTTAAACAAATCTGGTCAAAAAATGTCGAATGTCACAAATTTTCTTAGTTTTTTTGTTTACAGGATAGATAGAGGTGGGCAAAAACCGGTTTTTTGGGTAACCGGTTAGAAATCGGTTAATGGTAAAAAAAAACAAAAACCGGTTAGAACCAGTTAGTAACCGGTTAGAAACCGGTTATTGGTCAAACGTTGACCGGTTTTTTTCGGGTTAGAAACCGGTTAAACCGAAAAATAACCGGTCTCTAACCGGCCCGGGTAACCGAAAACCACAACCGGTTGCTAACCGACGGTTTTTCGAATAACCGAAACCGGTTAGGAAATAACCGGTTAGAAACCGGTTCGGTTTAGGTTATTTTCTAACCGGTTTTTCAAAACCGGTTTATATGCCCACGTCTCACGCCCTCACTTTTCTTTTTTGTTGGATAAGAGACGAAAGACAAGGATTTTCAAAACCGATGAGAGCGTGCCTATGGTGTCATTTTTGTTGAGCAAACCAACATGCAAACCAAAGAGCCCATAAGGAACCCTCTAATTAATGTAAACACTACTATTCCCTCTTATACTAATGTTTTGACACAATGATGCACCTAAATCATAATATGTACCTAAATCACAAAGTTACTAATATATATCTCTCAATGCAAACATGTATGTGTATTATATCATGTTCTTGAGATGTTAATACGTCGTTGGATAATTAATTATACAAAATATTAGAATAAAAACATTTTTTATTCTCTCCAATTCAAGTTTGGGTTAGTTATACTTAATTAATATATAGTAACTATATATAATCAAAATATTCTCAAAAATACATTTGAAGTTTATTTTTGTTGAATCCCACACCTTGTAAAATCGATATAGGAATTTTCATGAAGTTAACTAGTAATAACAAAAGCCATGCACCAAAACGCGTGTGGTCTCTTTGCATACGCCCACCCCCTCTCTTTCTCCTCAATAAATACCACACTTCAAACAATATTTCAAACACACACAAAACATTAATCTATCTCTATATCTTTCTCTCAAACTTAATCTATTTCTTGATCGCCCGGAAATTAAAATATATAACTTTCCGACGAACGGCCGCTGGATCATAGTTGCAGAAGCTAGCTTCATCAACAACTTAATTTCTGGTATAAATGAGTTAGCTTAAACTTTTCTCTACTTACTGATAGTTGTTACACACACACACAATATATATATATATATATATATATATATATATTTGTATCTATATGTATTATATATAGTTGGATTTTTGTCACACATGCAGTGAAGATGCAAGAGGCTGATGATGCTAAGGATCTTGAAATGCAGCTGCTAACACCATCACCAGCAAGTTCTGATGGTGGTGGTGGTTTGAGTGCAAGACAAATATTACATAGAGCCATACTAGTTGTTACATCTGTTCAAATCTTCCTTGCAGGAACTGATCACGGCCGATCTCCATCTGTTTCCAGGGCTTCTTCATCCAAAAGCCTTGTGACGACAGATGAAAATGTAAGAATTGATCATCTATCTGTCCCACATACAATTATATATACATATGCATGCCTACCTGCATAACACACATATTAATTAGTTGATTACTAGATTTGTAGGTATGTATATGCACATACATATCACACATACATATATGCATAGACATACCAAGAAGTAACTCGGTATTAAGATCGATGACCCAAGAACTCAAAGCTGAGGTTGTGGGTTTAAAACGGTCCACTTGGTGTATAAATATGGGTGTCTAGCTAGTATATTTGGCATTAGAAAAAACTAATGCATATACAAATCTATCTATCTCTATATGTATGTATACATAGATACATACATATATATTTATATGTAATGATCTATCTATAGATATATAGCTATAGCTAGCTATATATACAGATAGATACATACATACATACATACATACATACATACATAAATACATACATATATAACGATCCCCAAAAAGCCATTTACGACCTTTATGATACCAAATGGTATGACATAATATGTAATGGTACTACCACAGCTAGCACCGAATGCTTGCAATTGTTTAAAAAGGGACAATCTCTTAATGATGCCGGAAAAAATATACAACACCATATATATGAAGGAACAAAGAATGTAATATATAATACATAAATATTAAAAGGTATGTGTTTTGATGACAATAAGATATAAAATTTTTATGATATTAAAAGAATGTGCAGAATACATAGATATATATGTATATCTAAATCTCTATCTACAACAACATTCAAGGATATATGTATTGATGAATTAATAACAGATAACCTAGCAGCTGGCTGATCCATATATATACAAAATAGCAAGAACAAGAAACATGCATATGAAGCACTGACTAACCTTGAAAGGGTCGTAACTTTTGATCCAAAAGGATGGTCTGCGAATTGACGATCTACCAATTGTAGGACTTGATGGCCGCTCAATACATTGTTTGATGGCATCACCGTACCTAAATCCTTCATACTAGGAACTGTGTTAGTTTCCCCAAATATTCAATAACTTTCAGTTGTTAATTTTATTCTTAATTTCTTATGTAAAGCACGTGAATTTGTGGATTTTCATAATTATGTGCTATATTAGGAACTAATTCTATGATCAGTTTAAAGTTTGAAAATTTTGGTGTAACCTGTAGTATCCTTCATATAGCTTACTTTTCTCGTAAGCTAATTAAGAAAGTATTATGTTTCATGTTGAGTAAACTGGTAAATGGATGAGGTCTTTTTCTGTTCAAATTACTCAGGGATGGGAGTCTTGACTCAAATGTACCGTTTCCAACCATTGCCTTGGCCCCAAAGATGTTTATCTAGAGATGTGATCTTGTGAGGAAACAAAATGCCTAACCAGTAACCACATTATATACATATACACTTACAAACCGGATTGGATTCCGGTGATCGAGAATAAATGGTCCTACATTATAGTTCTATATATGTGAAGGTTATGGCATAACACTTCACTTCAATCATCTTACAACATTTCAATAAATGTGGATTCCTTACATGATGCAGACTCAATACTACACCATGGTCCCATGGATGTGCACATATCTATTATGCATAAACATATGTGTCTATATGTATCTGTTAGGAAACCAAGTTTCAAAACAAGCAATTGAAGTCACTAATTGTAAAATCGGTGAATTACCTTGCTCAGCATGCATATAAATAGTTTTCAGAGGCCGACTTCGCCTCTGAATTTGGATGACAAAACGGGTCTGGATGACAAATCTGTGCTTAGTGCATCCTTTAATTAATTTGCCAAAGAAAAATGGGTTGAGAGTCCGTTTTTAGATAGCGAAAATTAGACATCTCATATGTATAGCTAGTCGGGCTTAGAATCAATTAAGCTTTCTTGAAATCATGCCTTTGAAAAAAGGTCCATCTTCTGGTGCGCACAGATGCATGTTTCAAATATATATGAGTGGCAATTTGGTCAAAGTAAGTGGATACATGTGTGCTGATTAACATACTTCATAATGTACAGGCTAGAATCGAAGAAAAAGGAGAGGCTGATTTAATCAGTGCAGATCAAACTACCCCATTGCTTAAGGTTGTAAATAACACTCAGCATTCAAGGAAGCAAATAAGGACAATTACCGATGTCCTCCGTTCAACCCTGGTCTTCAAAGCACATGCAACATCAGAAGCTAGTGATGATGTTCATCATGGCAAATCTGGTGCAACTGAAAGTGTAAGAGTTCTCTCCTAGTGCATTTTATGTACGAGTGGTGAAATACATTCTTCTAATATGTTATTCAAGAATGCATAAGATTCATGTATATATGTACTTTTAATATTTACCAGAAATCAGAAGTTTCTCAAGCAAGTAATGGGTTGGCATCTTCACCCGAGCACCACATAGATATCGATCAATTGCAATGTAGCGATAACAAAACCATCTTAGAGATTGTACGCCAGAAGGATTTGAAGACCCTTCAAGAACATGGAGGTTTAAGGGGAGTTGCAGATGCACTAAGCACAGATTTGGTCCACGGAATATTTGAAAATGATGTTATTAACCGTAGTCGACTACAGACGTCCTCCCTAAGTCCAGTTCCTACACACACGATCTTCCATTTTGTCTGGGCAGAACTCTTGAATAAAACTGTCCTCCTTCTCTTATTTGTTGTAGCCCTGTCACTTGTAATTGGGATCTACGAAGAAGGTCTAGAGAATGGTTGGTATGATGGCATAGTTGTGCTCATAGCAATCGTCCTTTTGGTTTTCTTTGGTTCTATCCGCAGGTACTGGCAAGAAAGAAGAGCACACAAGAAGCTAGAGAAGCTAAGATCTACTGAAGTGAGAATGCCAAGAGTCTGGGTAATAAGAGGAGGTGAACTTAAACATATTTGTGAATCAACGCTTGTTTACGGTGATGTTGTTTTACTGAAGAAGGGTTGTCAAGACTCAAGTCCCAGGTGATGGCTTGTTCATACATGGTCAAGCCTTAGAACTGGATTATGGGTCCGAATCTTATCTAATTGATGAGCAGAACCCCTTTTTGTCATATGGTGAGAGAGTGATAAATGGGGAGGCTCGGATGGTCGTGA
>JAOXNX010000028.1:14746722-14766547 GCA_028566075.1 Solidago caesia
GGGTCACACACGATGACACTTAGATATCCGGTTATATGTACATATTGTATCTACATATTTATAATCACCAAATGAGAAAAAAAAATATTGGACATTATTAACTAGATATGTTAATTGAAATTATTTATTAATTAATAAATATGTATTATTAATTATTAAATATAAATATTAATTAATAATTAAATGTAATTATTAATTAAATGAATCCTTGTCCAAGTCCAATTATATTTATAAAAGATATTACTTGAAGGTTAAGTTATTAGGGATATATCTATAACCTATACATACCCTAATAATCTAAACTTAAGAGATATACTTTAATAAAATAAAAGAAACCCTTTGAGGCTCTCTCGGTCGAAAAACGAAAACAACACCCAACATTAATTTTTGGTTTCCGATTTTCGAAAACATCAAACAATAAAAAAACCTTTTTGGTTTTTGTGGGAGTTCGACTAAACAGAATAAAGAACAAAATTTGTTTTGTTTTATTCCATTGAAAGAGAAAGCAAGCTTGGAGCTTTTGGCTTTTGGTGATTTAGATCTAGCAATCTCCGAGTATTGTTCGACGTGCTGTGTGTGCGATCGTAGAGGGTTTTACTTTAAACCCTAAACTATAGTTTTATATATAGTTTATTGGAGCTTAGCTAAAATGTACATGTTCACTAACTTTGTTAATATCTATATTACATAATTATTTATTTCGCGAGTTAGTTAATATCTATATTACATAATTATTTATTTCGCTGCATACTCGTGTTTATTTGTGTGACAAATTGATTATAAAACCCGCCTGTAAGTATATATATACACCGAGAAGCCCATTCAGGCCCACTAAGACATTGGCTGCCTGGTCGATTCACATACATATATCAAAAAATCACGCGTCTTTCTTTATATCGACAATGGATTACGAAGACAATACGTAAGTTCCAACTCTTGTTTTCTGTTTCACAAGGGTTTAGATTCAATTCTTGAGTATTAACCGATGAGTATTTTGTTTTTTTTCTTTTTCTTTTTCAGGCACAGCGAGGAAGATGTCTTGGAGTACGCCCGCGAATATCAACCTTACCATCAAAACAACGACAACAAAAACAACAATCAAAAGAAACAAAAACAACAACGTAATAAGATTTTCTCTCGTAACAACAGCATTCAGAAACATGGTCGCCGCCATTATAACAACATCAATCAACAACATGCTTATTCTAATCTCCAAGAGACAACGGAATCTCAAAAAATTGTAGGAACACTTACTTGTCACTACACTTTTTTATTTTATGTCATACTGATGTTTTATTATAGTATATATGTATATATATGTATTCTTAATTAGTTAGGCTAATAATATTTAGTATGATCTACTAATGTAGAATGATGATGATGATGTTCATCATGATGACAATATTACCGAACTTTTAAAGTTGGGTGACGACCCTCGTAATAAAGCTGCAATTGCGCTACATGTTAGAAATATCATATCTGAGCTTGAGATTGCAGCAGAAGAAGATGTGTATCGAAATCGCAGATCACAGTCAGGTGTCTATAAACTACCAGATATCTATAAACTTAAAAAGCTGCCTCTTCTAAATCGAGTACTATCCACGTGAGTTTCATTATATCATATTTGCATTGGTTCAATTCGTTATAGCGTATATGTTTATTTTTATTTGCATGCATTGATGATAATTCTCTCAATATATACGTACAGGAAACAACTTCAGTCAAAGTTCCTGGATCATGGAGTGCTAAATCTTTTGAACAAATGGCTTCAACCTCTCCCGGATGGAAGTTTGCCCGATGTAAAAATACGTGCAGGAGTATTGAACATCCTAACCGAGGTAATTAAATTAAGTACAATTAATAAACCTGGATTTATCATACAGCTTCTATGACTTAATTTATGTTTGTAAAATTTATTTATCTATCCTTTAATCTGTAGCTTTTATCATGTAGTTTCCGATTGGTTTAGATCATTATGGAACAAGAAAACAATTGAACATAAGTGGACTAGGAACGGTACGGTCCTTTTATTATTTACATTAATTAATTAGTGATTTTTACCTGATATGATTTCCTTTTGGTGGTAGGCCGGACTGATAAATGATTCCAAGTTATCATCATTAATTTGTGTTTCCTTGGATCAGGTGATTATGTCCTTATCGGAGTCTAATGAAGAGACGGATTCCAACAGAGAGCTTGCTACAGACTTGGTTAATGAATGGGCATCTATGGGAATTCCTATGTGACCTCGATCATTCTTATGAGGCAAATTAATGTAGGATGGCCGATGTTTTGTTGATAGTGTCGTCGATTACGTACTTTATTTCTTTCTGAACAGAACACTACCAATAATCTAATTGGTATGGTTCGCATCGTTACTGATATGTTCTTATTGTGATTTTAACCCTGACACTCTCGTTAAGAAACCATTCATTTATGCAAAAAGATTTTACTGATGTGTCCTTATTATGATATATATTAGGTTATCAATCTCTTTAGCCATGTCTTTATGATACACGGATGAATGTTGCGATCTCAATTTGTGATGTCGGATGCTATGATTTTGGAGCGAATGGTTGTAATATTAAATTTCCAAAATAACTGTTTGTGTTTTGAAAGAGGAGAGGGAATGTTTTCTTTGCATAGAAAAAGAAAAAGTAAGTGTAGCTAGCAATGTTAATTTGTCTCATGTAACAAAGATTGTTGATTAATATATATTTTTAAAAAAAAAAGATACGAATTCTCTCAAGTTATCCCAACTTGACTGGATCTTGACCCTTGGATTAAAATCAAGGGTCAATTGAATCTTATCTTTGAATCTTGACCCTTGATTTTAATCCAAGGGTCAAGATCGCTTCAATTTGACCTCTCAAGTTGTTTCAACTTGAGAGGATCTCTATCCATAAAAAAAATGTTTCTGTGTAGCTGCGACTCTGTGAGGATGAGAACCCTTAAACGAATGTTTCAACATAGGGTGTTGCGTGTTAATTAGGTTTGGTGATGGTGGAACTTTCCTAGCCTCGGCTCGATCTTCTTCCCTTGTCAATGAGTTCATAGGTTAACTCTCTTCAAATGAAAGAACTCTCGCTAAAACATTCCATGGCGTATCATACATCTTCAGACCGATGTTATATAATTATTGTTCATTGAAGCTCTCCCATACTCTTTCCTCCTCCTAAGTATATTTGGATGGGCTATCCCACCTCTTGATTGCACCTTGGTTTCTTTATCAATATCAATACAGGATTGTCGAGAGAATAAATAATGGTGTTTAATTTTTACGGTTATAGTTTTTCATATTTGGTGAGTTGTGTGTCGACACCACTTGGGCCAAAAAGTGGAGGGAATAGAGTGTATATAATAAAATAAAAAGTTACATATTTGACCAACTAAAATGGAAACTAAATAGCATAAATTATCATCTTATATATTCTAACACTAACAATATCAGCCGACCGTCATCATCCTGTTAATCGACTATCCTCACTAAAAAGCTCTAAAATAATTATCATCGTATATTGCCATGGACATGATTCTAGTTAATCGATATATTTATGACAAACTTCTTAATATGATGATGATCGCTTATTTTTACCCGTTTACTTTACATATGTATCTGTCTGAGTACGAAATAATAATTCGTCAAAAAGAAAAAATAGTTGGATGTGACATTGTGACATCGCATGTGGGGCCGAAAACAAGAATGATGCTTTTGGTGTTTTTCATTCTTTTAAATAGTTGTTACTAGTCAAATATATTATTAAGCTTTTGCTTTCGGTATACAACACTTGTTCCATACCACGTTTAAATAATTGTATTCATATTTAGTTTTAGTTTATCACTTTCTATACTATATTATAATCCATGACTCAAAATCGATTGAATTTTAAGCTTCAATATTTGACAAGCTTTTATGCATGATATACGTGTATATAAAGCTATGTTTATTTATACGTTACTATTTATAAAACATTTAGTCATTTTTGGTTTTCAACAATGGACAACTTACTTATGCATATGGTACAATTAAATAAAGCCACTTTTTAAGTTTCAACATGCATGTTGTATAATGAATTAAAGCCACTTTTATAACTTACATGCTTATTTAATACAAATTTTGTAACATCTTTTTAATTAATAAAATTAATAAAATTTTAGTAAATTACACTTTTATAACCTATATAACTAAAACCACTTTTATAACCTATATAATTTTAAACATTAAATATGTACATTACAAATTTATCAATTTTGGTTAATGTAACCACTAGATGGACTATATATAAATCATCTATAATTACACAAGTCACCAATGTACATGACATGCACAAGCCTTGATGTAAAGTTATTTTTGCTATCGTGTTTCCTTTTTTTTTTCTTTTTCCCGACATCCTTGAAATTGAGCAACGTTATCAAACAATATAAATGAAATATCATGCTTTTGCCTTTTGAAGTGGCTTGTACTTCCAGAAAGCATGAAAAAGGTAATATTCTTAGATATATAAATGAACATTCATAAATTACATACAAACATATATAAAATATATGATATTATATTTATTTATGGTTTTAACAATTTGATTTCATCACATATGTTTTTTATTTTATTTTTAATTTAGATGATTCAGTTATAAAGAATATAAGAAGAAAAAGAAAGAATCAAGTTTCCATCTTTGAGCTGAAACAAGGTTGCTTGTATATGGAATGAAACCGATAAAGAGAAAGAAATTTAGAATTTAAACATATTCTTATGTAATTTGAGGTTACAATTTAGACATATTGTTTGAGTTTTGGTATATTAAGTGGTTAGTACTGATATAAATCGTTATTTAATTTAAATTATCAGTTACTTTATTATAAATCATTTTTACGTTTTTCGATCGCATTGTATAATTGTCATTTGTTTTATCATTTTTTTTCCGTCGTATCGCACGGTCATCTTTCTAGTTTTTAATAACAACGATTGGATTTAAATGTTAAATAACAAAATAAATACATAATCTTGTCAAAAGAGGAGTAGAAGGTTTAAATGTTAAATACCTAATTCTTCTATTAGTTTTGATAGTTCAGCACCATATAAGCATTTCTAAACTGACACATCCTTGTCAGTAACATTTATTCACTTCTTTCATCGCTTTATTTTACACACACACACACACACACATATACACACTTTGTTACTTGCTCGTCGGTTTACCGAATAAAACAACTGAAGACTCAACTGAAGAAATAATACCAACGATTACCAAAATAACAATTACATGGTAAATTAGGGATTTTTTTTCTTCTAGTAGTTGTTAACAGGTTTTTTGACATGTTTTATCATGTAACCTGTTAATTTTCGTATTGTTTTTGTGTTTGAGAAAAATGACACAATTAGTTATCATATCGTATTCGTGTTTGACTTTAAGGGCAGTGACAGTCATGCCTTTCATGCCTCACTAGACACCAATAATATTCTGTCGTTTCATTTCATGCCTCAATACCTCATTTTCATGCATTTTTAGTGGCATTCATGTCTCACCATGTCTAGCTATAAGTATTAAACATGCATTAATGGAAATGGACCTTTACATACATTAAACAACCAAGCCACCTCTTCATGCCTACCAGGCAATTATTGCCGCTGAGCCTCCTTCTTTGTTCATGCCTAGTAGGTCGCAGCGGTATGCCACTTGGGCATGGTCCATGCCTCTTTCATGCCTAGCTTCATTGTCATTGCTAATAGATTTGTATGTTAACAAGTTTCCTATAACATGATATGCCAGCTCTAGCTGGCAAAGGTCTTGAAATCATCAAAAAGGTTACCAAATTTACCACCTATTGTTTTGGTTAAAATAAAAATAACAAACCCAATCAGTTAAAAACAATGTTTTAAAAACCGGACCGGCTGGTTCGACTGGTCGGACTGGTACGCGGTCAGAAGACCGGTTTTTTAAACCCGGTTTTTTAGCGGTCCGGTTCAATGGTTCGAACCGGCCAGTTTTTTCGGTTCAACCGGGTTTTTTTTTTTTTTTTAGTTTTTATGGTGATGTGTATACTTTAATGTTATTTTTAGTTGTTTATGAACATTAAAACACATATTTTCTTTGGATTATAACTATTTTGTATTATTTTTGAATGAATTGTAACAAGTTTAGTAGTATTTAAAAAATAAAAAATAAAAAAATACTCAACCGTTCAACCGATTCGACCGTTCGCGGTTTTAAAACATTAGTTAAAAAAGTCTCACCAGTGACTACCTTTCTACACACGGGTATGAAATTGCCTAAAAGGCAGAGCTCAAGAAAATGCCATATCATTGTACAACCATAACTGCATAAGGTACAGCTTCTACTTCATTATTCTATAGATTCATTCAACCTTACTTGGCTCCCTCTCACACTAATTTGTCAATTTATACAATATTATTTATATTTATATATATCTAATCTCTCTCTCTGACTTTTTTATATTTTATAAACATTCAAACACATTTTTTCATCTGTTATCAAACCCCTTTTGATTCTTTGTTGGTAATATTCTCTATTCCTTAAATATTTTTTTGTTTGTGTTATTTCTTTTATTTGGGTGTTTAAAAAAATGCATCTTTTTGTTTGTTAATCACTGTAAGAATTGATTTTTAACAATCTTTAAGGCTTTTACAATAATCTTGTCTTGTTTTTTTTTCTTCTTCTGGGTATGAATTTTTTTTTATTTTTTTTTGAATAATTTAAAAATGGTATTTTTCTTTTAAAAAAATTCACTAAGTGTTCTTGATCATGCAAGTGTATTATTTTTACTAAAGATTTCTTGATATTTTTAAATAAATATTTATATATATTTTACCTTGTGTTACACACATGGATTGACGGAGGTCTTTCTGGAAGCCGTCTGTCTGTCCTTAGTGGAATGACTGTTTATATCACACCTCCCGTAGCTCCCCCTTTTGCGCGATTGGGTATCGTTGTTGTTACACACATAGGGTTAATATAATGATACCTTTCTATATGTATGTTTTTAGGGTTATTCAAAATTTATTTTTTTTGGTAGTAATTTTAAAAAAATTAATTTTTTTTAAAGTTTATGTGTTGGCTTCCTGTATGCAATCATATCAACTTGATTAAATAACTAATTTTCATTTAAATGATGCTTTTTTTATGAATATGTATGTATAGATGCTAATATGGTTATGTGATAATATTATTTTGCAGGGCTTTTGAGTTTGTTTAGGTTGCTATCAAAAAATAATTTGAGTGAAGAATATTCCTATTTAATCAGGTATGGTTGTTTTCTACTTTTTTGGTATTTATGCAGTATATAAAATCACTTTTTGAGTTAAAAAAAGTGGATTTTGGGATGTTTATTTCTGTGTTTGTTATAATAGCTATTTGATGTTGTATACTTTTATGGTAGCAATTAGAGTATTATACTTTTATGGTCAGTTTTGTATAAAAAGTGAATACAGTTTCCAAAACAGACTTACAGACTTGAAAATGTGCTTAAAAATACGATTTGTGGAACGGGTGCAAGACATTTGAATGATTACAGTTTTCTTGTTTATATATGAGAGGAATTAATTATGAATGCATTTAAGTTATAAAGCGAAATTTACGGCAACTTTGTTTAGTTACATAGTACTAACTATTAACATGAACACCCTATTATTAAGTTATTTATCGTTCTCATTGTGCGGGACCAATTGATATGATGCATGCGGCGAAAAGTAGTGGGCTCCATTACGAGAAACAAAAATGAAACCTGTGAACTTGAGAATCAAATAAAACGATATTAATGGGCTTTCTTAGAGGATTTTCTTTATATATAGTGCTTGAGAAGAATAGCAAGTGTTACGTTTCCTTTTTATGTTGATGTAAATTAATTAGTGCCTTTGTTTCCATTTTGAAGCAGTATGGTCGCAAAAGACCGTCAAAGCAAGACCGACTCTCCAAAAGTGGAGGTTGGAGAGATCGACACCAGGGCACCTTTCCAATCCGTGAAGGATGCTGTCAATCTTTTTGGTGAAGGTGCTTTTTCAGGTGAAAAACTCACCATCAAGAAGATAAGGCCTCAATCTGCTGAGGTATGTTGTTTGTTTTCTTTGGATTTTATATTGAGTAGTAAGTTTTTAATATTTAGCTAAACAGATTCAGATTTGTTCTCTAATTAAAGGGTCAAATACTCAGTTTTTGATAACCAGTTGCATACTATTTGAAAAAAAAAAAATAAAAAAATTTGTAATATGGTAAACGAAATCACCAATTCACTGGTTAACTGAACCTAATACAGACTAGACTTTACGCCCATCTCACTCATCGTCTACTTTCTTCAGCAAGATTGTTCGTTGTGGTCATTTTTTACATAAATTTTCTAAATAATTAGAACCTGTCAAATACTCATAAAACTGATTATCTTAATATCTGATTATTGAGACTTCAAACATAAAAGCAAACAGTATTTCCCACAACTGGTTCTGAGTTCATTATCACACATCCAAACACACTGTAATTTGCAATTTTAGTTATACATATTTGTGGAATAATGTTTTCAGAAAATTTTGTTAATGAATGTAGAGGGTTTTAGTGAAGGAGACGAAGCTCCACTTGGCACAGAAAGAGCTTGATAGGTTAAAGGAACAGTTAAAGAGTGCTGAAACTACTAAAACTGGTGCACTCACGGAGCTCGAACGAGCCAAAAGGACTGTTGATGATCTTAAAAACAAGCTCGAAAACATTAATGCGGCAAAGGACTCGGCTCTTAAAGAAGCAGAAGCAGCAAAGAATCAGGTGAAACATCTTGATGTTGGAGAAACGAATTCTAATGGCGCTTCGAAACAAGATCTGGAAAACACAAAAGAACAGTATGCTGCTGTGTTTACAGAACTCGATTCTGCCAAACAAGAACTAAGACGAATCCGTCATGATCGTGAGGCAGCCTTGGATGAAAAAACTGCTGCTATTAATCTAGAAACAGAAGCCAAGATAACAAAAAACTCAAATTTGGATCGAGCTGGTGAGATATCAAAGGAGATTATGTCTGTTCAAAAGACTATTGAGCAGGTGAAGCTGGCAACAACGGAAGTACAGCAAGAACAAGAAAAGATATATTCTGAGAAAAATGTTCAAAAACTTGCTCATAAAGCTGCACTTGAAGAGTCTGCAAAGAAATTACTTGCTTTACGTGAACGGGTTGACCCGAAATTGTCGAAAGATCTCGAAACCCAATTTGCAGAAACGACATCTGAGATCAAAAGATTGCAAGCGGAGATGGAGAATGCAAGGGCTTCAGATCTTGATTCGTTGAAGAACGTGACCATGGAGCTTGATGGTGCTAAAGAGTCGTTGCAGAAAGTGGTTGAAGAAGAAAGCTCGTTAAAAAGCTTGTTGGAATCTTTAAAGATTGAGCTCGAGAATGTTAAAAAGGAACACGAAGAATTGAAAGAAAAAGAAGTAGAGACTGAATCTGTGGCCGCAAATCTGAATGTCAGGCTACAAAAAAGCAAGATAGACCTCGAAGCAGCTCGTTTTGAAGAAGCTAAAGTCACCGATTCCTCCGATGAAATGATGTTGACTTATCAACAATTGATTTCCGAGAGTGAAAATGCAAAACGGGAATCGGAAGAGATGAAGGAGAAAGCTGAAGAGTTGAAGAAAGAAGCAGAAGCAATGGCAGTGGCGTTGGAAGAAGCAGAAAGTAAACTTACAATTGCATTGCAAGAAGCTGATGAAGCCAAAAAAGCCGAATCAAAAGCTCTTGAGGACATAAAGGTAATTTCTGAAAGAACCGATGCTGCACGTGCATCAACTTCCGGGTCAGGATCGAAAATCACGATCTCACGTGAAGAATATGAGTCGTTGAGCAGGAAAGTCGAGGAATCAGAGAAGTTAGCAGGGATGAAAATGGAAGCAGCAATGGCACAGGTGGAAGCTGTGAGAGCTAGTGAGAAAGAAGCAGTGAAGAGACTAGAAGCGGCACAAAAAGAGATTGATGAAATGAAAGCTAAAACCGAGGCTGCACTAAAGCATGCAGAGAAGTCAGAGGCTGCCAAGAAAGCGGTGGAAGGAGAGCTTAAAAGGTGGAGGGAGAGGGAACAGAAGAAAGCAGCGGAAGCCGCAGCTTTGATCCTTAAAGAAACACAAATGCAGCAGACACCATCTTCACCTTCAACCCCGGTTTACAAGCAGAGTCCACCACAAAAGCAAAAGACGAAAAAAGTGCTTGGCAGCAATCTTAGTGGCATCTTTCACAGGAAGAAATCGCAGGTTGATGGTGGGTCGTCTCCTTCATATTTGCCTGGTGAGAAGCCCATGTAATTAGCTGATAGTGTTGGTGTTTTGCTTTGAGTGTACGAATGGTTGGTGTGTATATTGTTGAACCAAACTTGAGAATGAAAGCTTGTGTTTTTGTGAACGCCAAGAAAATGACACCCAAGTGACCGAAACTTTTGGTAACTCGGGTTTTTAGTATACGAGAGATTTGGGTTTTTAGTATATGAGAGATTTGAACTCGGAATCATTAAGTTATCATAAGGTTTGATCGTTTGGATAAGCTTTAGATTGTTTATGTCAAGCATTTTTTACCATCATAAAACTCATAAATGGCTACCTCAAGAATGCCTACAATGTTAGAAAAGTTTACTCATGACATACTCCATCTGGTTTTATTTTATTTATATTAAAATTTCTTTTACTTCTTTGGGTTTTGCGATACCAATTTTAATGATTAGTATATGGTTATCTTAAGATTGTAAGATAAAAAATGGGAGTATGGCGCACTCCTAAAAGTTGATGAGAGCTTAAGCTTATGATATGATTTTCATAAATTTAAGCTCAGTTTTGTTTGGTTAGTTTATTGTTTTTATAAAATTTTAAACTATAAGCTACTTGAAATGGATTTTAAAAAGTAGTTTGACCTTATGGAAATATATATTACCTAAATACCGAATAAGTAATTATATTTCACCTTTTGAAATTAATATTTTGTCATTTTATATTATTTTACATTCATAACTTACAAGTTCTATCCACTTTGTCAACACATTACCTTAACATGTGTCCAAGCTACAAGCTCCAATTATCATCTACCAACTACTCGCTCTACCTACAAACTACTAATTTCGGCTAAAAGCTAGATTTGCGAAACATATTCTTAATTTTAAGTATAATGAAGAGTTTAGCATGATAGAGAAACTCCAATCCCACATTCAATTAAAGCTGACTGGACCCTGACACAATGTTAAATTCTCTTTGGGTACCACATTAAAAATATATTCAAATCCGTGACCATTTAAATTCGTCCTTTGAGTTTTGCAATTTTGTTCACTAGAGGTAACAGAAAACTTAATCAAATATATTTAAACTTTTCTAGTAAGATAGATATTCACTTTAATATCTTTTCATCTCATTTTTATTATCTATCTTATAATATTTATATGTTTTAAAATAATTGTTTATACTTATAAAATTGATATTATATAATTTAAGTAAAAAAGATTACCCTGGTTATTTATTATAAAACAATAAAGCTCAGGCAACAAGTCAAGCCGACTATTACAACCTTATATAATTTGAAAACTTCATTAATTACATATATTCTAAAACCAAATCTTTTTGTTTGTGAATAATTATTATGAGAAGGAATGAGTATTTTATAAGAAATGAAATACTCGTATTATGTAAATAGATTTTTAAAAAAAAAAAAAAAATAAATAAAAATAGATACGCAGGCTTTGTATACATCACTGTTGAATCACACTCAGACAGTGGAGCGAACCACCACAAACAAACAAAACACCCTCCATTAATTTCCTTCCCTTTAAATCCTTTTATTTTTCTTTGATGCATTTCATCAAACACCTTTCTTGAAAACAAAAAAAAATGTCAACAAACAACAGAGACGAACAATTAACTTACTTAAACACATCAACATCATCATCGGTCAACGAAGCAGACAGTTCTCAAATCGGCAGTGCTTCTGGAAGCTTCCAGAACGAAGGATTCCTTGGCGGCTTTGACGGCGGCGATGAAGATTTTGGATTCTCCCGATCTGAGTTCCGGCAAAGTCTTGTTGCTGGAACTGTCAAGTACTATGAAAGACATGTTTTTTTATGTTATAAAAAACCTCAAGTGTGGCCCCCTCGTATTGAAGCTGCTGAATTTGATCGCTTGCCCAGGCTTTTGTCTGCTGCCCTTGCTTCCCGGAAAGCAGATATGAATCGCCCGGTGGGTCTTTAGGGTTTTTACTCTTTTTATATTTATATTTATATATATGTATATATACATTTATTTAGAGTGTATCTATACTTTGATTTTTAGATTGCTAGTCTCTTGAATTGTGTGTGTAATGGATGTATTTTATTAGTTTGAAAGATAGTGTTTGGGATTTGGGGAAGATTATCCGATCATTGCGTCTGCAAAATGAAAAGTTGGAAGACTTATCGGTCTATTAAAGTTTCAAAAGGCCTATATGCTCATTGTTACAGGCATATGAGCTCAATCAACTTGAGATGTAACAATGAGGTTATTGGCTAATCCAAACACCCACTTAGATTCTGCTTTTAGTTGATTGATTGACAATGTATTTTGAAGGGAATATTTTTGGTATGTGTGAGGTATTTGGATGGTATTTGATATCCGTGTTGTTGTTGTTGAAGTTTTGAACATGTTAATCATCTTTTTTGTGTTTAGTGGTGACTGTATGTTTGTTTTTGACTTGTTTCATTAGACTCGTCTGACTATATGTGAGGGATATGATGGGACCGAGACATCAAATGGAGATGTATTAATCTTTCCTGATATGATCAGATACAGGCAAGTATATGAAATAGTAACCATTAGTTATGCCTACTGCTATTTTGTTATTGTTACGATGAGTGATCAATCTGATGAAATGTAGGAGATTGACACATTTTGATGTTGACACATTTGTGGAAGAAGTTCTTGTAAAAGATGGTGAATGGCTGCCTGGAAGTCCCGAACCACTAAGAGGATCGTACATCTTTGTGTGTGCTCATGGTGCAAGGGATAAAAGATGCGGTGTCTGTGGGCCTGCACTCGTTTCTAGGTTCAAAGATGAAATAGAGTTGCGTGGTCATCAGAATAAAGTGTCAGTTCGACCGTGCTCGCACATTGGGGGTCACAAGTATGCAGGCAACGTGATTATATTTGGATCAAACAATCATGGGAAAGTGACGGGTCATTGGTAAGCATACACACAATACCCTGTGCTGAATTATCTGGTACTCAGTTGAAAATATAAATTTGTCTTTAAGTCAAGGGTTATGAGTTATGATTTTCACAGGTATGGATATGTTATGCCTGATGATGTACCAACGTTGCTTGAACAACACATTGAGAAAGGTGAAATTGTTGACTGGCTTTGGAGGTAATTATGTTTTATCCTATTCGTTTAGAGTTGCAGTTAGTTATTGTTTGGCTTACATATTTGATTGTGTACTATGCATACAAAGACAGCTAAACATCAACTCGATGGACCATTTCTGCTGCAATAAGTTTTTTAAATTGTATATCAAAAGAAAACAAGAGGACAACTATGGGCAATGGACAAAGAAAATGTGATGACCATGTGAAACTAGACACATTTGGATTGGGGTTTATAAACTTTTTTTAGTTGGGTAAAGATAGATAGACAAACTAATGTATCCCATGTGAAATACTGGATGTTTATTGATCTTTCTAATCATTAAAATCATAGATATCTCACTATTTTACCTAAATTACCAACTACACTCGACTTCAAAAGGCGGAATATTAGTGAAATACATTTTAAAGATTTTATTTCCTCAGGGGACAGATGGGTCTATCAGAAGACGACCAATTGAAAGCTCAAGAGAAACGGGTTATAGAAAATGGCGGTAACAACATGGAGAGAGGCATACAAGAGGCAGCTGTGGCGGCACATACCGACAGATCCAAGGTGGAGGGTGACGGATGTTGCCAGGCAAATGGTAGCTCTGCTTGTTGTGGCAGTTCTAATCCGCCTGAAAATGCAGTGAATTTTAATCTTGATACAAAGCTTATGGCTGAAAAGAGAAAGGGTAGCAAGAATCAAATCTCCATCAACATTGGCAATAAAGTTGCACCCACACCACACAAGGTTTGCACAATGCCATCATGGCTTGAGACCTGGGAGAGTGAAGATGTGTATGCAGCTCTTGCTCTTATTGGTGCTGCAATCTCGGTTGCAGTTGCTTATAACTGTTACAGACAGTTGGGCTAACTGCATTTTGTTAACACTATGTTAGGTATATGAGTTTGTATTTCCCGTGATGTTTGTGAAATATCTTTGCGTATCAATGTCAGTTGATAGGTTAAACATGAATCTATCAAGTGAAAGAATACATATGCTCCGGAATCAGGATGTGTTGTGTCCTGGTTACTCTGCTAGTTTGCTGTCTAGCTTTATACATCTTTGCTCCAGTGCTACTGGATTTGCAATTTGAATAAACCTGGCTTGCTTTGCATGTATTTAAAGCTTAATGTATGAACCATGAATATGGGGTCTATTAGCTATTTCTTTGAATTGCCTAATTTACTTTTAATTTGCATGTATTGGGACTTTGCTTCACTACGTAAATATGTTTACTATTATCGTTCAAATGTTTATAAATTAACCATGAAATAGAAGGAAAAAATAAGAAAATCAGCTTTACTGTCAAACTATAAAAAGAACTTCAAAAATATATCTATATGTTCATCTTTAAAAAGTATATATAAAGGGGAAATATTACATACTGTTTTGGCTTTTGAAGGAAAAAAAAAACTTTGTTTTGGCTTTTGAAGTTTATTAAATGTACACATCGAATCCCTGGGTTATGAGAGCAGCAACACCCAGCTTGGGTGCTGCTTGAGTACGTATGCTTTCCTCATATAAACACTAAAACAATAGAAATGTTATTGCAAATGAATGTATTTTAATAGAAGAGCAAAATAAAAGGAAGAGCTATAATTTGAGTCGAGTCGAGTTCAGGCATATCATTTGCGACTCTAGAACACTTTATAGTTTTTTATCCTATCAAGACCAAAGGACCAGAATTAAGTCTGCATTGGAAGTGGCCGTGTAACCAAAGAAAAGAAGTAAGATTTTGTTTAAATTTTATTAGCCACTACTACACACAATAATAGGTTAAACTGTCTGCGTACGACAATGCAAATTGCAGTAAGGAGGTTTGCCAAACAAATACATGAAATCCAAGGAGTTCAAGTCTATATACCAAACATCACCTAGGTCGGTTCTTTATTTCAACGGTTATAATCATAAATCTAAACACCATTCTAAGTTTTTGACGTGTCATGTCACGCCAACATTTGAAACCAGAAATCATGTGAAAGCCCATGGCAAACAATACATGATACTTCTTGTCATCCATCATGCACCATTTTAAAAAATCCAACATCTCAAGGACTTGATAGAACCCGCAAGTTTTGAGCTTTCGGTACCAGTTACGTTACAATCTCTCAACGGGTTTTAGAAAAGAAACACAAAAGGCCTTTCAATGTTTCAATTGTCATAGTTACCATTCATTTTATTTTTAGGATTCTATTTCTTCTCAAGGCTCATTTCCTGAAGGTTGAGCAACAGATTATCAGCATTCAGGAGGACCTTGTTTGATGAATTAGCCATTGTTGAAGCAATTTCTCGAGCGGCTTCGATTTTCCTGAGTGTGATAAATGCTGGGTTGTTGGCAATTGCTTGACCTATCAGTTGGGCACTTTTTGCTTCTCCCTGCAATTAACAATAACACGTGTAAGTTGACCTACAGACTTTAAACAGTTGACCTCTAGTTTTACAGAATTGAATTAGCAGATTTTTTTTCAGTTCTTGTGCCTCCAAGAACTTTACAATCTGATACCCTTCTATACATTTTCCTACATTTAAACGTCGTTATCATTCTCAACATGAAAAGGGAAATGCCAGCCAAATCTAAAGTTTGAGATTCATGGAGATGCTCCCATTATGCGTAAGCAGGATACCCCTATACCTCCATAAAATTACACAAATTCCATATTCAATGTCATGTCTACTGAAGTGATTTGTTTCGACAAAGTGATAGCTGCAATATAGGTTCCACGACTTCAAACCATTGTGATTGTTTTTCCAATGCAAACTATCACATTATTTTGAAATGACAACCACATATACCACAGTTTGCAAAAATATACGTACAAATCTAGAAAGAACGTGTAGTGTTAATGGTAAAAAACACATCTTAATTGTACAAAATAGTCTATTCTTGCAAAAGTTAATATCCTTTTTGCATTTTCGTGAAAAGGATGGGTTGTTGGCAATGAAAAAATAACCTATTGGTTTGACAGGACAATGACACACATTTATTTTGATCCAAGGGGTTTTACTATTTTGTATTTATTTTAAGGTATTTTTAGACTTATCAGTAAAAGTCAAACAATGCAAGTGGATCGATGAAAGAGTCTAACCTGTGCTCTGATAATAGCACTTCGCTTGTCTTGCTCAGCCTTTTCTACGACAAACTTGGCTCTCTCAGCTTCTTGTGCAGCCACTTGCTTTGCTTCAATTGCAGCAGTAAATTCCCTGCCAAAGGTAAGACTTGTGATGGAAACATCATCAAGTGCCATGTTGAAATTGGCTGCCCTCTCTGTCAGTATTTTCCGTATTTCCCTACTAACAGCCTACACAACATGTTTAGATATAAAAAAATCAAGCATTTGTTACTTCATCACTATATTAATTAACCTGATACAACTAAACACATAGGCACTGTTTTTGGGTTGGTAGTTGCTACATACATACCTCTCTCTGGGTAATGAGCTGGCTAGCATTATATTGTGCGACCACAGCTTTCAATGTTTCATGAATAATTGAAGGAAGGACTCTCTCATTGTAGTTCTCACCAAGAGTTCGATACACAGCAGGTAATTCATCAGCAACAGGACGAGTAAGAACTCGAAGACCGATTTTCACCTGAATGACAAAATTTAAATTAATCTTTAGATAGTACCAGGAATTTGGCATAATAACATAGCAATTAATTTGCCAATAGGGGAGCTTGTTGAGCATTTGGATAAACTAAATAGAAAAACTTTTACTTGGAGTGTGTAAGAAGTATAGTTATCAAAAGATAACCACCACAGAAAGTGATGTGGTCTTGTTAGCTTCGAGCCCATTTGGCTAACTAGAAATATAACATTAGGGTGGAAAATATGAAGTACATGCATATATGACATGTGCATGCATACATTAACTAAAGACAAACACACACATATATGCATGTCAGTATATAGAATTATAGATAATAGATATCAGTTAGGAGTGAGAGAGAGATACCATTTGTAGATCACGGCTACCAGAAGTGCTTTCCACTAGATGGGGTCGTGCACGAACATCATAGATGATTGGCCTCTCAAACCAGGGGATCATGATGTGTGTCCCTTCTGGATAAACCTAATTATCAAACATGCAAACATTTAGCATAATACTCGTAGACTTTAAAATTGAAGTATCTCATTTACAGAGCTTTTTTAACTTTTAAGTGGTATTATGTAAATTGAATTAAAAGAATGGCATACAACAAAGGACAAATGAACAGGTTTTGCAAATCACTTATATGTACATATATTTCCATGCAACAATGCAACATAACATATTAGTGACAAATTGAAAACTTGGGCAAATCCTTTATATTTATCATAGCATCTGTTATAAGCATTGGAACCTTTGAAAAAAATGGTACCCTTAGATCATTAAACTGTCTAGCCAATATTCAACAGCAAGATCCTTAAGAAACAAAACCCAAGGAGTAGTCAATTAGTAATTCAAATTGCTGAACGACCAAAGCATTGCATATATTAGTAATATATCTGTTTGGCTCTAACTTAGAAGTGCAGAAAAGGGCACATATGTGCCCCATTGAGGTGGGGAACAGGTATAAACTTTGGGTTCAGATGTACAAGCTGATAAAAAGATGGGTTTTTATATACTCACACATAGGAGTTTGCATAGAAATCCAGTTTTAGATGTGCCTAGCAGCCTAGATAACCCACCAATCTAATCTTCTATAATGTCTCACTGACAAACTCCAGTTTGCTTGCTGCTTCTTGTCTTAGTTTGATCCATGTTGAAATTTTAGAATATCAAATCTACAGTGGTATAGTGAAACGTCTACATATTCAAATTACGATAGGTACTCTTCCCAGGAAATATAGTTTGCCATTTAACTCTTTAATTTAAAATCCAGAGTAAGGAATCCTTAATGGACAAATTTAACTCTTTATTTTAAATTCCAGAGTAACGAATCCTTGATAGACAAAGCTACCCACGTTAAAGGTCAAGGAACAGTCAGCAATACACAACAACATCCCGTTTTGAAGCCATGGAGGATCTTCAGCTAACTGATCATTAATTGTATTTATACATGATGAATCTTCCAAAGAAAGGACAGCATTCATTTGATATTGTATGATAAAGCAATATCTGAATGTTCATATGATACTGATCATACGTTACAGTGGCAGTTGTATCAAAATTGAGGCGGAGTGCATCATTTTAAAACAAAATTGATGTACATTAGTACATGTATATTTCTCAGTAAGATACCTACCCCCAATTTCTAGAATCTGCTAGTCTTGTGAATGTTATCACGTATTTGGTATATACTGAAAGATTGATGTTGAATATCCTTATAATATAACAGATTAATAACACAATGACTAGTCGATACCTTTGTTTACATGTTATCATGTAGCGTCACAAAATTATATTTATTTTTGATAGAATGTGAACATTAAGTAACTGTACAACATTTTTAAGAAAAAATATCATAAAATTGAGTGTTGTAAAACAAACTAAAAAATGTCAAAAGTGAAACCAAAGCTGCACTTAATTGTCCATAAAATACATGTATGCATCATTGAAATGAAAGCAGAAGTGCAAAGACTTTATAGTGTCAAGATGTTTATAAGAATATGTGAGTTAAGTACTTAACCAAAATTTATCAGGCGCCAATTAAACCTGTATTGGTTAGTAAGATGAATAGAAATAGACCTTGTCTTTGACACCAACAATACGATTGAAGACAATAGCACGATGCCCTCCCTCAACGTTGTACAAACTGTTAGAAGCTGCATACAGTCCGATACCAATAACAGCTCCAAACTTTATCAATGCAGATGCTGCACCGCCATCAGGCACCCTGGGTACCTTCATGTTGTTGAAATTCATCTTCCCTGCCATTAAAAGTCTGATACAATGTCAAATAAAATTGGCTCATGAAATAGAAACTAACAAACGCTATTAAAAACATATACATGTTGAAAAGATAGTAAACAAGATATGTGCGATACAATTTACTTATAAAACTTTCAACGAAATAGACCCAAGTCAGGCTATCAACATGTTTCAAATTCAAAAGCAATAAATACAAGAGGCTTAAACTACCGTATCAATGTAAAACCCAAATACTCAATTTGAAATGCAAAGTAACCAAACAGTTTACAAAACATAAATTCATAACAACTGAACATGCTCTCGAGAAACTTTAAACTTAAAAAGCAAATTAGAACGAAATTTCTCGGTTCCTTGCAAGGCTTCTTTAAAATTAAAAATGACAAAATAATAACGAATCAAACAACTACGTGACACAGGAAATTCATTCATTTATACATTCATTCATGATATATTAGAATATAAATATATATATAAGTTACACACACTGCCGATAACTCAAACGACATCGAATCAAATGCTAACTAAATGGTGGCATTAAATCAAAATTTTTATAAAAAATCAAACCATCATTCTAGGAATTAATTTTACGAAATCAGAATCAGTATCGTCATCATAAATAATAAAT
>JAOXNX010000028.1:14766647-14777388 GCA_028566075.1 Solidago caesia
CAACATTACCATACTGAAAATCACAATGAATCTTTATTTCCCCATAAGGTTGCTTCCTATCCATCCCGTCGTGAGGCTCATCATGCTTGTCATTATATAAAGTCATTGGCACATCTCGTCGTGAGGTGGTGTCGTCGATTGCCGTCGAAAATTCGAAATGTTTGGACGAGTTAGTCGGGTCCAAAGGTGGGTCCAAGGTGGGTTAATGTGTGTATGGGTTATTGTTTTTTTTTTATTTGGGAATGAGTAGAGAGAGTGTATGTGTGTGTGGGTTTATAATTTTTTAACTAAAGATTAGGTGAAGATGAGGGTATGATAGGGATGGGGTACTTCTTGGGTGTGTCTTGGAGAGAGAAAGCTGATGTGTCAGTCAAGACGAGGATATGACAGCGTCAGGATAGGAAAAGGCCTAATGGATCACGCTTAGATTTAATAATCAAGACAAAAATACACACGCTACTTAGGTATTATCCGCACCATCACATTGATAGCGATGCGTGATCACAATGAAACTCGGTGTGATAGATGAAATGATAATTTGTGTGCTAAAAACCCCCACCACATCATGTACTCTCAATAGATTAAACTATTTTACTCAAGCTTTAGATGGGTATATTGAAGATATTGAGTTTGAAAAGGGACTGCTTTTGCTATTTAATGAATGTTTTAAGAAAAATTTTGAAATTCAAAATTTTGAAGATAATGTGTTATATTGTTAGTTCTAGTTCTCATAAGTTTTATTGGGTAATTGGGGTGAGGAGTCAGAAACTTGTGGGTAAAAACATCGTAATGTCATGTAATACACGATGATGTCACGTATAAGCAGTGTTGCAAAACTCCCCGAGTTGAGCCGAGTACTCGCTACTCCTTAGGCAGCCGAGTCGACCCGAGTACTCCGAGTACTCCCCGCCTTGGTCGCTTTGACTCCCCGCATAGACCCGAATACTCTCAACTCCACAGTATGCCGAATTGACAGCGCTTAGCAAGTTCTGCAACCTTGCGTATAAGGACACGACATCTGCATTGAAAGCTTTATGAGAAGCGTTTAACTATTTGATCAAATATTTGTAATGATTTAGAAAAACCTGTTATCAACTCCTATCTAATAAGATTTATTATTTACTAGACGTATGCCCGCGCGATGCGACGGCTATGGTGGTAGTGGCGGTGTGGTGGTGGCGGTGGCGGCGACAGGGGTGACGGCGAAGGGTGCTGGTGGCGGTGCGACGACAAAGGCAACGGGTAGTGGGGTGGCGGTGGTGGTGTGGTGGTGAATGTAAAAGTAATTGATGTACAAGGGGCAGTGTAGTTATTTTAAAGGTTGAGGGATGTATGTTGTAAATAATTTCATTAAGGGTATTATAGGAATATTAGGTGGAGATGTTTAAATTAGTAAATAGAAGTGAGGGGCAAAATAGGAAAATCTAGAGGCTTTTTTGAAAAAATATGGGAAGAGTTTCCCTTTTATTAAGGAGTATAGATATTTATCCCCCTCTCCTTCTTAATGCATGATAGTTGAGAAAAAGATTTTATTAATGACTTTTGCATTAAAGAAGTCTTTTATAAATAGGTTTTGAACAAAAAAGAGAGTTGGTGAAAAGATTATATACCAATAAATACAGTCTTTGAAATGTTTATGCATTGATGTTGCTTTTACAAATGTAAGATAGTTTTTCAAGTAGGATTATATACTTGTATAGATATATTTGTCATGTTTTAATGTTTTTTTGAAAGTATATACAAATAAGAGTAGTTTAAATGATATTTATAAGGATATAGTGTTCATTTTACATTTTTGTTTTCAGTGAGATATATATCAAACGGATAAATAACTAAATATGTTATGTTCTCTAATTTTAAATTTTATTAAAGTTTAATCCAAGAAACATCCAATTCCATATTCATTTCACAAGGGGCATATTAGCTTTCTTTAATAGTCCAAGGAGGCAAGAGTGATAATCAACAACTTTGTGGGGATTACTTGACCCAAAAAACAACAACTCAGAGTCTCAGACCCGTATTTGAACCCGCAAACCACTCATCCATTACCACCAACCAAACAGAGATTCAATCACAACAAAAAACCAAACCATATTTCAGTTCTGTCTTCAGTCTTTCCCCCAACCCATAAAAAGATCAAATTTTGATTTCAACCCAGATCAGGAAATGGACCAAAATCCAAGACCCACAACCATTCTGGATTCTTTAGGTGAAGAAATCATCAGAATCATAACCCCAGTTTCTATCTGTATGTTTTCAGTTGTCATTTTAGTATCTATATTAAACACTAATGATAATGATTCATTAAGCCCTTCTTCAATTTCCACTATAGCTACAATAGCTTACTCTGAAACAACATCTGATTCTGAATGGGATAAATTCAAAGGAGCCCTTTTGAACTCACTTGTGTTTGTTACAGTTGTGACACTCGTCACTTTCTTATTGGTGCTTCTTTTTTACTTTAGGTGTACTAAGTTCTTGAAATATTATATGGGGTTTTCTGCTTTTCTTGTTTTAGGATTCATGGGTGGTGAGATTGGTCTTATGTTGATTCAAGTGTTTCATATTGGTATTGACGTTTTTACTTATGTATTGTTGTTGTTTAACTTTACTATTGTTGGTGTTTTGGCGGTTTTTATGGCGAAAGTTCCTATCTTTGTGACTCAATCTTATATGGTGGTTATTGGGGTTTTGACTGCTTATTGGTTTACTATGTTGCCTGAATGGACTACTTGGGTTCTTTTGGTTGCTATGTCTTTATATGATCTTGCTGCTGTGTTGTTACCTGGTGGTCCGTTGAGGTTATTGGTCGAACTTGCTATGTCTAGAGATGAAGATATTCCTGCCCTTGTTTATGAAGCCCGACCTGTAATGGATCCTAGAGTTAATACTATAATTCAAAGGAGGGTATGGAGAGAGAGTGGGGTAAACCATGAATCACACACTGGGCCCCAAGTTGATTCACAATTGATTGGAAGTTCTCAAAATGAAAGGAATGTAGAGAATGTGGAAACGGGTCAGGTTCATGCGCTATCGGCGCCTTTGATTCAGCAAGTTAGGAGCCGTGGGCTCGAGGGTGAGAACGAGAACGTGGTTCTTGAGGGGATTGGGTTGGGTTCAACGGGTGCCATCAAGCTTGGATTGGGGGACTTTATCTTCTACAGTGTGTTGGTAGGAAGGGCTGCAATGTATGATTTCATGACAGTTTACGCTTGTTATCTTGCCATCGTAGCTGGTCTTGGTATTACTCTTATTCTACTTGCTTTATATCAAAAAGCTTTGCCTGCACTTCCTGTATCCGTCTTGCTTGGGGTATTGTTTTATGTCTTGACTCGGGTATTTCTTGAAGAATTCATTGTACAATGTTCTTCAAATCTTTTAATGTTTTGATATATTCTAATGAATTTCATGTTAATTCGGGTATATGACTTTATTCTTTACAAATCTTAGCTACTTTAATATGTTATGTGTTTTCGTTCATCTGATGCTTATTTAGGACTGTATTGCCATTCATCCTTGATTTTTGCATGTTGATGTTTCCAACTTTCCCCCAGTTTCGCGAACTTTGACTTTTGAGTCAACATATGAAACACCTGAGCCAGTTTCTGCTAAATTTTTTTTGATAAAAACTAGAAGCAAACCAGGAACCATCTCTGTCCAAATTGATGTGCTTGATTATGGGTTTCATTTAGTTAACGGACAACCGAAACAAGATCCAAACCAAGAACAGTCAGCCCTTCAGTTCCTGTGTTTATAACATCAGCAAGAATCGAACTTTTGGACACCCTAGGAAGAAATGATCTTCTGTGTTTAGATGTTTTGCACATGCTGGTTCTCCCTAATGCGTTCTTTCTTCTCATATCTGGTTGGATCATGTTATAAATCCTCACAAATCTCTTCAAAATAATTATTTGTCATTCCTCTTCTGTTTGTCGAAAGCTTTTCTCCAGTTGATCAATTTTTCATAAATTTCTCCCAAGTATCTTTTTGTTCCTTTTTCTGAAAAGCCAAGCATCTTTCTATTCATTCCTCCTTGTGGAAAATCATGTGAGATTTTTCTTCGAGCCAAGGACACAAAATGCTGAGAGGTGACGATTATACTCATATGAGGAAATCATATTTAGATTTCCTTTTCAAGCCAAGGAACAAATTGGGTCTTGTTTGTGGAACTTTAGATAAAATCAACCATGGAAGCTGGTTGGAAGATGTCTTTGAGCAGGCATAGACATTTTTGCATCTTGCTTCAACATTAGACGTCAATTTGAAAACGATACTAGCAACGAGAAAGCTGGTTAGGGATAACAATCTTATTTGGCATAGTTGAGATATAAAAAAGGGATAGTTCATGTTATTTGGCCTCAAAATTAGCTTAGGGCATGAGTTATAGGAGATTCATAGTCTCATAGATACCAATATGCATCGTTTTCAGTGAGGGATAGGACTGAAGATTGACTGATGGTATCACATAAAAATATGCTTTATTGATATTTTACACTGTTATGTATAAGCTGTGCTTGGGGGCGTGTTATGTAAATTATAATCATCTTCATTTCATTTTCATACAACCATGTAACGAATTTTAGTCTCAAGAAGTAACAAGATAATAATAAATCAAGCAATAACTTTTCAAATGAATATCTTGTTTCAGTTGCGTTAATACACATGTTGTATGCTTGGTTAATAGCAGAAATCAATAGGTACTTATGAACCATCTCTAAGGTGGCCTAGTGGTAAAGGTGTCCCGAAGGCCTCAAAAGAGCCCGAGTTCAAACTTCATTAAACATCTTGGGATGGTTAGGGAGAGAGTCTAGGAAACAGTCACATAAAAACTGGTTAGGCCGCGTACATCAAAGCCAAATGCCTGACTTTCCCCAGGTAACCTGAAGTTGGACACCTCTCTGTTTACCCGTTTGTAATGTAGGAACTTAGGATATTTCTTACATATGGAGACAGCATTTTTAAAGAACCCGATCCATAATTATGAGTTAAGTTGACAAAACTGGTACGCGTTTGATTCGAGAAATACAGCCTTAGATTATGTTGCAGAAACTTCTATGAATAACATCCAATTAGTAGAGGGTAAAATACATGAACTGGTGAGGTGAAGCATCAAGGATCAAACTTGCTAGATGAACCCACATATTCAACCGATCAGGAAAATCGTCTCTCTCTTGATTCTGCAGCGAGCAGTTAAAAATCTTTTGTTTTCCCAGAGAGACAAACAAAGGCACTTCATCTTTAACCCCTGTGCTTAACCAATGAGAGATTTTCTCCAACCAAAGCTAGGCACCCACAGCATCACAGTCCCCAACAAAAATTGAAGCAGTACCAGAACCGCTTTCAAAGGCTGAACCATTAGAGGCCAAGGAAGATACTAAAAAATCAACCCCATTTATAGTTTGTTCTAATTGGTTTCCATGTTTAAGATATTGAGCATATTGTTGTCGAGATTAATCACCAATTGGCTGAACATCTCTGTCACCCATCTTTGTTCTTGAATTAGAAGAAGTGAGATTAAGCTATATGAGTTGCATAATTGGTCTGTGGAGTTAATGATACAGTTGCTTGATTTTCTGCCATTTTTCATGATTTGGACTGTTGAAAGTTACGATTTCGGGATGGACAAACCACACATTTCTGATATAAGGTACGAACTTTTTTAATTTTCAATTTTAGGTCTTTAACTTATAATTTGTCACCAATTTAAGGACTTTCTGATTTGTTGAGTAGATAGCCCGTCATAACTAACAACAAACCACGATCATTTCAACGAATTTCTTGCATGTAATAAATACTCGTAACATTTACCTGTAGTTGATCGTCATATCCCAAATTATAAGAAAAATCTTGAGCGAGGAGAGAATTTGGAGTTGGAAATTGGGGTTAATGGTTCAGTATCTTGTCAAATTGGGTATAATACTAAATAGTAGTTTTGTTTTTAGCAGTATTAAAAATCAACAAATATATCATGAACCGTACATGCAGTAGTGATTGTCACCTGTTGGTAACCTACTCAAGAGGTATTAAGTCTTTTTGTGTGTGTTAAATTGTAATTTGGATACCTTGAATTGAAAATTAGAGAAGTTTGTATACTAAGTTGAAAATGTGGATCAGATAGACATTTATGTGCAATTTACCCTTCTAAGAATCTTGTATGAGCAAAAAGCTTCAAAATAGGATGAGCAAAAAGCCCGGGAACTGAACTCAAGAATAAAAAAGCCCGGAAACTGCCCGAACTCTGGCCGGGCCAGTGGGCCACTAGGGATGAGTGAAAGCCCAAACACGGCCGACCAGCCAGGTCCGAACACAGCCTGTCCGAGTTTTGATCCACCAATCTTCCTACATATATGGTACTGGTCTCGTCCAGGGAAAAAAAATTGGTCCAACAGGCCAATGGAAATTTAAAGGGTTTTCTTTGGCTGTCCAAATAAGCGAGCGTGAGCCAATGAAGACAATGCTCCAACAAGGCCCTGTGGTGAATCCTTAGTGGGTATCTTGAATCATATCTCAACATGTAAGACGTCTCTATTGAGTTGTCTCCCGAGGGGTAGTCAACCCGTATCTTTGCAATGGAACGAAGTCGTTTCGGGTAACAACCAGTCACCACATTTTACTACCTATTTGGCCTGGGTCAAGTACTTGGCACAGGTGACTAGTAAGAATGAAGCAGAAGTCAAATTTTTTCAGTCATCCATATGCAATTAATCAACAACATTATTCAGTCACTAGTTAGACTTAATATGTGACCTCAAACAATTAAAGCTCTTTTACTCGGTCATGGATTACACAAACTGAATTGATCTACCAAACTACGTAATTCATAGTATTTTTTTGTTTTTTGTTCATATTAACGTTTGTGTGTCTTGTTATCATGGATTCATTTCAAGCAATGTTTGGATTAGAGACAATAATCGGGGTGATTAAACTCAAAGCTCTCATAATATGGATACATACATGATATATGATCTCAAATACACATGAACAAACGCAATGCCAATTAAACGTACTTTTAATAAATAAAAAGAAAATATATGATTTACTTGGTGGGCGTCAATTTGATCAAACGAGGGGGTTTGGTGTATGTGTTTCCATTGTGGAATCGTGTTTCCCGGATTCTAGAGAAAGTGAACAAATTTAGGTCCAAATATTGAATTAGATAAAAGTTGATGGTTAAAAGTGAAAGTAAAAATTACGTTTACGATTTAAAATAAACTAGAAGATTACCCGCGCGATGCGGCAGGACGAAGGTGGCGGCGGCAAGACATGACAGGTGAGTGACGACTAGTTACGTTCTTTATTGAGAAAGATGAAGGGGCTAAATGTTTTATAATATATTATAGAAATAATGTATAATTAATAAATGAGTTAATTTCATTAGGTGCCCCTGTGGTTGTCGCGATTTGAGTTTCGGCCCCTGTGGTTTATTTTTATCATTAGGTACCCCTGTGGTTGACGTTTATTACTCTACCCACCCTTTTGACTAACAGACGTTAGTCTTTCTCCGTTAAAGCAGGACATTTTGGTCTTTTAACATCCAAAACATTTACTTCTTCTTCCTCCCTTCATTTTCAGATCCAACTATCAGATCAACATGTTTCAAATTCAAAAGCAATAAATACAATAGGCTTAAACTACCGTATCAATGTAGAACCCAAATACTCAATTTGAGATGCAAAGTAACTAAACAGTTTACAAAACATAAATTCATAACAACTGAACATGCTCTCTACGAATCAAACAACTACGTGACACAGGAAATTCATTCATTCATTCATACATTCATACATTCATTCATGATATATTAGAATATATATATATATATATAAGTTACACACACTGCCGATAACTCGAACGACATCGAATCAAATGCTAACTAAATGGTGGCATTAAATCAAAATTTTTATACAAAATAAAACCATCATTCTAGGAATTAATTTTACGAAATCAGAATCAGTATCATCATCATAAATAATAAATAATTAAATAAACACATAAACCACATAATCACAAATAATTAATTTACTACAACGGTAAAAATGATGATACTAGTTCTCCAGATCTCAAAACAAACAAAGCTGCTGCTAATCAACAACAGATCTCACTAAAAAAACCATATATATAAATATATATACATATAAACTCAGAATATATATAAATACGTGCTGCTATGGTGTGTGTAGATATATGTATATATATACCTGGTAGAAGTTTATGTAATGATGGATGGAGAACGGCGGCGAAGAAGAAACAATAAAAGGGTTTTAATGGAGAGAGAGAGGGTTTTGGACAGAAAGTGTGTTTTCCAAGTTTAAGTTTTATCCACAATTCTTGGTTTTTCTTTTCATTTTCTACACTTAACTTTTCCTATTTTCATTATTTTTCCACTTTCCATCTTTTATTCTTTCAATTTTGGTCACCCTTGATAATTTGCTATACACTTCTTCCCTTTTTGTGGTGTAATGGAGTCAAGGAGCTATGTTGTAAACGAATTGAACATTTGATGAATGAATTGTTCGATGGAAAGTTTATTCTTGTTCGTTCATTAACAAAAAAATCTATTCTTTTAGTTAAATTAACGAACATAAACATAACTCTCATTTATTTAGTTACGTTTGTTTATAAATGTGTATATGTATTATACTTGTAAATGTAATTTAATCTATATTTAAAAGTAATGAAAACCTTTAATATATATAAACACTTCTATAACTTTTAATCCAAGTCTTCTTTTCATTTTCAACTTTAATTTCACCTTCATACTGGCCTAATAGTTAACATGCCCGTTTTTTTAAGAGAGGTATCAGGTTCAAATCTTATTGAGGTGGCCAACAAAAGGTCTAGAAACGACCACATGATATCACATTTAAGTCGCGTACATCTGAGTCAAAAAAGACTTGTCTTATCCAAGTAACCTAAATAAGGAAAACATCATCCACAGATTATTTTCTTTTTAAACTACTTGAATAATTGAATGTCTACAAATAAAATCACACATAAACATGTCTGATAAATATTCTCAGGCATTGGATAATTAGTAATGTTGAACTTAAAGCCTAATGATTCTAATTATATGTTCATTCATTTATCTTCATTCAAACGGACGAACATGAACAAGTCAATTTTTTTAATGAACGAACATGAATATAATTTTATGTTCATTAATACGTTCATTAATTGTTCATTAAGTTAAACGAACGAACATGAATTAGGCTTCGTTCGATTCGTTTACAGCCTTACAAACAGCTATTAAAAATTGACTCGCAAAATACTCGAAACTAATTAGTTGAGTCGAGCTCGAGCTACTCGAGTAGGCTTTCATCTCGAGTTCAAGTACCATAATACCCAGCTCCAAAAGCTCGCAACCCTTATCAAGCTTGTACTATATTACAGTTCTACCCTTAAATTTTATATATTTGTATTTATCTAATCGATTCGAGTTTAAACAAGTCGACTCGATCTTGGAACTTATCAAGTCGACTCGATCTTGAACTTATCAAGTGGTGCTGAGCTCATAAATATTAATTAGTTAAGCAAGGTCGAGTTCGAGCTTGAAAATAAAGACTCAGTCGAGCTCGAGTTTGGTAATTGAGTCAAGCTAAAGTTTAACACTATATCGACTCGACTCACTTGACTCGATTACATCCCTACTTGCCTTGTTTATAAAACCATGTATTTTCAACATTATTATTATAAAATTTTAAATATAATATGTAACATCCTAATTTTAAACGGTAATATTTATATTACGATTTTATATTTTTAATTTAACAAAGTTAAATGATATATTTCATTATAAAAATGTCTCTATGAAAGTGAAATATTAGCTAAACAAATGCAACTAGAGGTGTAAAATACCTCATGAAATAAACACACTACCGAATAATTGAATGTCGTTCCACCTTTAGTATGTGTGTTGCCAAAAAGACAAAAACAACTCGAAGAACAAGTGATAAATCTTGGCCAGTGGAAATGTGTGATTGATGTAAGAGAAAAAAAGTCTTTGAAAGACTAATGAATGCTTTAGTATAAACATAACCCAATTAAGCAGGCTACAAGTAAATGGGTTAATTTTCATCTTTTTAGTTGCGAAGATATAAATTTGTATTAACAAAAACATGAGTAACCCGACCTGGCCAAATACATTTTGACCCGTACCAACAATTACCAGCTTGACACCAAACCTGACCCAGCCAAATTAGCCAACTCTATTACTTTCCTAACAGGATTTCATAACCATCATTGTACATCAAAGGCCTATTTCTCATTATTTTTTTTTGGACCTTTTTCATAGAATTTGACTCTTGAAGTAGCATTTCAAGTTTAATGTCATAGAACTGTGTAACCAATCTACATATAGAAGCAATAGAGAAATTTGCTTCAGTTAAAATTTGAACATGAAATCAGTAAGGTGATGGTGGAAACTTGATACTTTATTCTGCTTCAATCTTCGGCTGGCTATATTCGACTTTTGAGGTTAAAAAGAAAAGAAACTATTTTCCTTTTCGTTTCAGGGGAGTGTGAAGCCTGTTACGCCCACCAACAGGAACAAGTTATAACATTACAACGTAGTTAAAAAAAATATATCTGAATAATTATCATATACGCAAGGTAATAAGTGATTCCGGGTTTAAACCGGCAGCAGCTTTGACGCAATCATTTCCTTTTGATGGTCACCTTCATTTGTCTTGAGGTGATCTTTTTCATCAGTAAACCCATTCTGGATTTCCAGCTTATGGAACTC
>JAOXNX010000028.1:14777488-14795397 GCA_028566075.1 Solidago caesia
TTAATTTAATTAATATATCATTTAACTAATACCTGTTTTTTCTTTATGAGTTTCGACATTAGTTATCAATTTTTTTTTTATCATTTCAATAACGTTAGTAATGGTTATAAATTTAAAAGTTTATAATATATTATTATCATAATAAATTAAAAATACTCGGGAATCACCCGGGTTGATAAGCTAGTATATATATATATATAATATTAGCATAATGTCCGCACTAATATGGCGGAATGAGAGTATTTTTTTTGTTGGCGATATCTTACAATACGTATTAATGGTTGTGGTGACAGTTTATTATTAAAGAAAGAATTTTTCTAATAACAACCTTTAGGGCTGTCAATAACCTGCATAAAAAGCTTGTACCTTCCATATCAAAAGTCCACCCCTTGAATTTTATGATAAAAGTATAAATATTTTATGCACGTTAATGACAGCCCTAAGGGTTGTCATTAGCAAAACCCTTGATTAGTGTTTAAGTCAAATAAGTATAACAGTTATTTTGGATCTTGAAGTTTTAAGTAATTAAAAAAAAGTTGCAAATGCTTTATAATATACTGGAAGATTATCCGCGCGATGCATCGGCGAAATATAGTTTTAACCTTCAAGGAAAAACGAATAATTTGTCACGTTTTTATATAATAGATTAGATTAGATAGTAAAGTATAAAATTATTTGTGAATGTAGTAAAATAAATTATATTTTTTCCATAATCGTAGTCTTACACTTGCTTCCGTATTTATAAGGTTTGCATTCTACTTCAACTTTTTTCTTAAGCAATGTAGGATAAACTCACTATTTATTATATACGAAAACATGAAACTCTTATTATCCCATAATGGTTATAAGAAACTTTTTTACATCCATCTCATGTCTATATATATTATTAAATTTCAAGATTGTTGAAAAAAAATATGTCAAATGCTTTATAAGAATTAATAGATTGTAGATAATAGATTTTAGACCCGTGTATATACACAGACAAACAAATAACATTACATGAAAAATATTCCAAACATTATTATATAGTCATGAAAATTATGTATGGATTAAATGAGTTTTATTACATAGGCTACATGTTGAGACGTTATAATATTTTATGTTAATATGGAGAGTGTAACTTTTATATTTTTGATATAAATTGATATTCTAGAGTAGGACATTATGATAGATATATGATAATGCAATATAACTTAAAAATAATAGCCCTTTGAAAATTTAATGTGAATTATTGATATATTAATCGTATCATCCAATATATACGAATGATAATATTATAATTAATATATTTTAAAATTTTTTGCTAACTTAATTTTTAAAACTTTTTCTAACTTGATTTCGTATTTTTGTATTAATTTGAAAGACAAACTTTTTTTTTTTAATGAAAGAAAAAGAGGTTATTAATAACATGTTGGAGATTCTTTAGTTAAATGGTAAAAATATTTAATTAGAATTTTTTTTTTCTCAAGATGAAGGCTAGAAAGTATAAAATCTTTATTTTAAATTAAATATTTAATGAGCTATTTTTCTCATGTAAGGTTAAAAAGTGTAATATCTCTATTTAAATTAATAAAAACTTAATGAGATAATTGGAGGTTAGAAATTGTTCATATTAGTCGATAGAAGGGTTTTTTCAAATTTCTTTTCTTATTATACCATTAGGATATGCAGTTGATTATTGGTTAAAATTCATTTGTTCAAAATGTGGTTTGTATCCTGATGTAGAGTATCGAATAAGATAAAAAAAAGTATATATATGTTGTTGGTTGAAATTCTTTTGTTCAAAATATGGTTAGTATCACGATGTAGAGTATCGAATAAGATAAAAAGTATATATATGTTGTTAGTTGAAATTCTTTTGTTCAAAATATGGTTAGTATATATATGGAACGTTTTATAGCCAAAGCATCAACTACTTGAGAACCCTACTTCATTGTTGCTGGATTGAAATGATATTCTCTTTACAAGTTACTACAAGAATTTTATGATCTAAACCTTTATAAGCTTAACGTGGTTGACAGATTTCATCAAAGCACCAGTGGTCTAGTGGTAGAATAGTACCCTGCCACGGTACAGACCCGGGTTCGATTCCCGGCTGGTGCATCATTAATTGCTATGAGGAAAACATTGCTCTAATGTGATGTTGGGTCTTCACAGCCATTCGATATCTTTCGAACTATAAAGCACATCTGAGCAATTCTTTTTTTTCTTTTCCTTATTTTTGATCGGTCTACGTTTTTTTCTTTTCCAACCCAAACAAATCCATTCTAAGGTACCATTTCATTGTAATCCAAGTATCGCGAGTATCCGTTATAGTAACCTGAGAGATGATGCAGTTGAGTCTCTTCCAACCCCCCGTGTATTGACCTTCGCCAATTCCAGTGAAAATTAGATCCATTCCAACGATCCCCAACTAGAGCGTCTTTAAAAGATTCAATAGCATAAAGTCTCGGGTACTGTAATGCAAGAGAGTTACTGTTGATCCAAATATCATGCCAAAAAGAAGTAGCTTTACCATCACCTATCTTTATACGAATAGCATCAATGGGAACGCTACCATCAGTAGCAAGCTTACCAACAGTAGTCAGTAGAGAGAATTTTGTGCAAAGGACCGTTTTTGCAATATCTGTTGTTACTGTCAGTTAAAAATGGCAACGACCCATGAATCTGGTTTAAGATTTTTACCCACATCACATCAGGATAATTATAGTATCTCCATCTCCATTTATTTAACAGAGCCAAATTAAAAGCCTTTAGACTACCAAACCCCAACCCACCTCTATCTTTGCCAGCACGAATGGATTTCCAATTAATCCAATGAATTTTGCTTTCACCCGTATCAGCGCCCCAGAAAAACCTCGCACGCATTTACTCAAGTTTGTTAGAAACCGAAGTCGGCATGACAAATGATGATAAGTAATAAGTCGGTAAAGCTCCAAGAACAGAAGTGATTAGAACCGATCGACCACCAATAGAGAGAAGTTTTGCTTTCCACTTAGACAACCGCTTAGTGAATTTGTCGATAACAGGCTGCCAAGAACTAACACGACTGATGTTAGCGCCAATAGGGACACCAAGATAGATACAGGGGAATCTTTCTCCTTTACATCCATCCAAATTTGCCATGCGATCCACCTCAGAATGAGAAAATCCCAATGCCATACAATTTAGACTTCCTAACATTAATCTGAAGCCCAGAAGCAAGGAAAAAGCAATTGAATATAGCCAACACATTCTGAAAATTAGTTCTGGACCATTTCCCCAAAACAACAACATCATCCGCATAAATTAAATGAGAAAAACAAATATTACCAATAGAAAAGCCCGTGAACATCTGAGCTTCAATTGCATCCTCCATGGCAACGTAAAATCCTTCCATAGCTAAAATGAACTAGGGGCTAAAGGATCTCCTTGTCGCAAACCTCTTTCCACACAAAACTCCGTTGTTAGACTACTATTCACAAGAACCGAAGAGCGGGTAGAAGCAAGACATGCGTAAATCCATTTTCTAAAGTTCTCACGTAAAACAAGGCATATTGGATGTGATTATTTCTTTCTTGAGGCCTAAATATCATATTGGATGTGCTTTTATAATGGTGGTTGGTCGTTTGTGTTTCTTGAACTTTTTTAATTTTATGTTGTGAGATTTGTAATTTGATAAAGATGATTTAAAGATGATAATTATTTTGTTGTTATTGTAGAATGAAGTATTTTTTGATTTTAGTTGTTATGTTATTAGATTGTTGTTTGATTGTTATTGTTCTTGATGTTAATGAGGTTAGAGAAGGGTTGGGTTGAAAGTACGAAAATATCCTCATGTGCACATGAGGGACTTAACAGAGAAAATAGACAAACGTTAGTGGCAGGGGTGGATGGTGATACAAAATGCAACTACAGGGATGGCTGATGATAAAAAAAAACACAGGGGAAAAAAAAGTCTAATTTTAACAACCACAGGAGCCATTTGTGAAATTAACATGGAAATATGACCAAACAGATAATTGAAAGTTATTAGAGAAGTTAGTGATATGTGAGAATCATTTATTTGGTCATAAAGGAGGATTGTTTGAATTATTGGATTTGTATGAAACCAATATAAAAAAAAATTGCACGTGGTTTATACAAACTAGCTTAATAGCCGGTCAAATACCGGGTTAAACAAATTATTATGTGCTTATAATTTACGAAAGTTGTATTGGAGTTAGTTCATCATTATTAAACTAATGAAACAAACAATTAAATTAAACAAAAAATATTAAAGAAAATCAAGAATTGAGAAAAAAAATCATTTTATCAGTTATGCAACAAAATGGGATCAAGAACCATTCCATGGTCCAAATAACATGATACATCACACAATTGAGTTAGGAATTTACAGATGTTATTATAAGTCGTTTACAATGAGTTACGTGTATGAAATCATAGATATTATTCTTATCATCAGTTACATGTAAAATGTTTTCAACATTATCAAGAGTAGGGCTGTCAATATTCGATTTAACTCAAAAATGGACCTAAAACCATCAAGAGTAGGGTTGTCAATACCACCAACCAAAATTTTTTCAAGTCGGGTCTGTGTTGGGTCCTTTGGTTATCAGGTCAACCAACTGATCCGAAATTATTTTAAAATTAATTTAATTATAATTAATACCGACTCATTTGACCCACTTGATCCAAAATCAACTTATTTGACCTGTCAACCAGCCACTTGACCCAAAAACAACTCATTTGACCCACTTGACCCAAACCCAACTTACTTGAATGCATTAACATTAAACCCACTTGACCCAAAATCAACCTATTTAACCTGCTAACCCGCCAACCCGTGTATTTATTAGATCGACCTACCCAGGTCAACACAGGTCGAGCCCGGTTGAAATTCCAAACTTGAAACTTTTAATGGTTCAGGTTATGGTCAAAGATTTGTTAGCCTGTCAAGTGTCAACCCGTCAATACGACCTTGATCGACCTGATTGACAACCCTATCAAATGTATCTTAATTAGAATCTTCAATCCGAATAGCAAATCAACTCCAAAATAGGCACGCCATTTTAGATATTCAAACAAATTGCCGTTAAAAAAATAGATATATTCAAACAAATATTTAGTAGTCATCACTTAATCTACTCAAAACATTATCAACATCATGCAACATAAATAATTTAAGTACAAATCCTAAAGTTGAACCCTCATGAAAACAAAAAAAAATAATTATAAAATGAATAAAATCAACCCATGTCTAAGAAACAAAGTTATGAAACAAACAAAGAAAGATAAATTTTTTTAATTTTATATCGTTAAAACGACTTATATCAATACTTTTTTAAAGATAAAGCTAAATTTTGGACTTATAGAGGTTCTAAGGTTGTGCATCATGTTTATTTAGAAGATATATGGATGAGCTATAACATTATCTATACATTTAGTTCGAATTTTAGTGTATTTTTGTTTTTAATTTATTTAGACATCATAAAAGTGGTTGTCATAATAAAAAAAAAAAAATTAATAGTTGTCATGATTAGAAGAGAATAAGTTGACTTTCAGTTTTAATGGTTAAGATGAAATGTTTGATGTATTTCAAAAATTGAAATTGAATATAAAGTTTATTATTTTCTCATTGCTATGTTAGCAATAAATATATATAATTTATGATATTTGCTTTAAGTTTAGTTTAGTTTTGTTTTGTTTTTTTGTTTTTTTCTTTTTTAAGTTACACTTATATATATCTTATATAATAACTTTTAACAATCGTAAGATGTTCCGTGTTTAGAGCTATTTTCGAAAAAGTTGCATCAAGTCAAGGAATCAACGATAGCCTTTATTGTTAGAAAAATTGTTAAAACTTATAACACAAATGATGTTCTTGTAGACTTGTAGTTGTAGACTGTACTACTGTAGTGGTAGACTGGTAGTCCAAGTGTACAACGCCCAACGGGCCAACGGTATGCATTATCGCAAATAGATATAGCCCAAAATTAGGCAACTAGGCCCAATAGAAGATAATCAATGATCTGACATTCTGTGCGTGGGTCATGAGACCCGGATTCTAATTTGGATTTGAAATCCGGGTCACGCGTAAATTTCCAAAATCAAGGTTTAGGGCTCCAAACTTGGAAAGATCGACGTGAATAAATCAACAACAGAATCGAAGCTTGTAATAACATAAGTTTTTTTAAAAATAACTTATGTGACGCTCCCACACATCCTTTCAATCTTGTTATATTTTAATAATTTAAAATTTAAAATATATGTTTTTCTTTAAAATATATGTCATTAATATGAAATTTTATTGAATGCCCACAAGATCTTTTTTTTATGACTAGCCTAGTACCCGCGCGTTGCAGCGGTGACGGTTTATAGCACGCGAGATGTCGTAACGGTTTATAGCCTAGCGTATACTTTTACTAAATGTATACCTTTGGTTGGATACTTGATTTATTAATAGGCGGGGATGACGAATAATTTTTTTTCGTTGATATTTCAGAGAAATTTAAAAGAGTGAACCATTGATTAAACACATTACTATTTTACAAAAAGATAAAAATAATGATCTTTGTGGTAAAAATATAATGAATCATAAAATGAACAGAAAAATCACCATAAATTTCAAAATATACGCTCTTTATTGGTGACCGCATCCATATTCAAAATGGTATAAATCAAAGAGTTATTAACTTTCAAGACGATAGTTTATCACATCCTTCTCTTCATGTTTTTCATGCAACCAAGTTACCTGAAACTATGAATTGTGCATACACTCTTTGCTAAGTAACTACACCAGCAAAAGTTTATATCAAATGAAGTACTACATTGTTAAAGCAGCTATAATACAATAAAAAAATTTCTACTGATACTATGTAAAGTTAGTGGATATCACAATGACCTAAAGACTATTACATGATGATATGCAAGCAAGATAAAGAACTACACAAACCTTGACTTGACAATGCAGACCACAATATTACATAAGGTGATGGTGGAAAGTTGATACTTTATTGTGCTTCAATATTTGGGTGGTTATATTCGACTTTTGAGATTAAAAAAAAGAAACTATTTTCCTTTTCGTTTCAGGGGAGTGTGAAGCCTGTTATGCCCACCAACGGGAGCAAGTTATAACATTACAACATAGTTTAAAAAAATATCTGAATAACTATCATATACGCAACATAATATGTGATTCTGAGTTTAAACATGCAGCAACTTTTGACGCAATCATTTCCTTTTGATGGTCACCTTCATTTGTCTTGAGGTGATCTTTTTCATCGGTAAACCTATTCTGGATTTCCAACTTGTGGAACTCTGTTTCTATAGTTTGGCAATCTTACGGTCTCTTATGTCACGTTCAGGGAAACCCACATTGGAATGATCCTTGCTTGACTGGGCCTCGAGGCTTGCTGGTTGATGTAATTATAAAGTTGCTGGTGGAAACCCATGGTCCAATGAGAAACAACAATCATCACCACCCATGGATTACACAATACAGGCGTGATGATCTAGACCCTCGTCTTCTACAAAAATGGGGTAGAGATTCGAATCCATTATCTGCCCATTTCAAGACAAAATAGTTCTTGTAAGATTACACAAACCCAACAAAAATATTTATAGACTAAGGCGGAGTTTGGTTTGCAGTTAGGAATTACTATGAATGTGGGTTAGATAACAGTGGAACGGGAATGGGTATGGATTTCTAAACCCAACATAATTCCCTCACACCGAACTACCCAAACACTATCACACCCATACCCTCAAACCAAACACTCTAATATTACCTTCAATTATTCATCTTTACCACAACCCGAAAGCACCTGAGCTTTCTTTTTTGTTCTTTTTTGCAAGAGCGACTTCACGACCTGTAAAGATTCAAACTTTCAGGTGTGAGAACAAATAAATACAAAACGGAGAATGGATGTGGCAGTTTTGACCCATTAATGTCAAAATGAAGTGATTTGGGTAGTATCTCAACGTGCCAAATCAACAAAATTAAAAAAGAGAGAAACAGGTCAAATGGGTCGAATAGGTTGAAACTCGCCTATAATTTATACTTTGCATACGCTCTACTAAAATGTCTATTTCAAAACAGAAAACAAAACAACCAGAAAAAAAAGAAAAAAAAATGGGACTAACTTTCATTTGTCAAAACTTGATCAGTTATACATATCACTTATTAACCGCCTTCCGATACCCTGCAACATGTTAGTCCATTATAAACCAAACAAAAGTAGTTCAAGTTGACCCAAAATATTGTATACTCTAAACTAACTTTAAAAGTTGCTCAATTGTGTAAACACTCATGCTTTCCATGTATATATTGCACGTACATTATCATCCCATATTTTGGGATAACTTATAAATAAAATGGTTTGCTGTTCAAAAATAATATATACTATTCGCGCATAAATGGGTCGAAACAGCCAACCTTCTAGACTTGTCATGTAAATCAAAATAAATACCCTGTTAAAAAATCTACTCCATTTCTTCCACTTTTAATTTATCAAGAGGGGACTCGTCCATATTGCTGAAAATTGCTTCTAACTGCATAACCAACAGTTCCTTAGGTGAGATGTTCCATGGAAATAATACAAAAGATGCCAAATTAAAAATTATTTGCCATCATCATCATCAAAAAGATTCATTAATTGTTTACATTACTGTTATTTCATATTTTTGATGAGTAAAATGTAACACCCCACCATGGCGGAAACATGGGATGCCACATAAAGCACAGCATGGCATGGAATTATAAGACGGTACTTGAGCAAGTACAACCCAAACATTTCATTTAAATGCATAATTCAATACAACAGATTGTCATCATAATAAGACACAATTGAACTATTACAATGCAATCTAATGCGTGATTACAAACGCTAAACCCCTCAGGAAGGGTGCCTTCGAGTCTCGTGCTCGCGGTCATGATCGGTCAACCAAGGAACGCTACCCTACAAAAAGTTACGTCGTCCCTTGATTCAAAAATTCCTGCAATCTAATCCACGTCAAGCCCGTCTATTCGGATCACCTGAAAAGCATACTAAAACAAGTCAACACATGGTTGGTGAGTTCGTAGGTTTTAGTCAAGAACACGTCCAGTCATAAAACAGTTGTCGATATATATAGTTTATAAGAGTTTGTACAATATTAGGGCAACAGAGTTACTTACAGTCAAGTCTCAATCAATCACACACATAAACCAAGTCACACATATAAAGCCTATCCATAGGCAGGGATATAGTACTGGGAACGCATCCCATATGTACTAACGAACGATCCCACAACATAGCCAAATCTTGGTACCAAGAACGAACACGAACACGTCCACAGATAGCATGACACACATGCTATAAATTAAGTAACTCTATACAAACAATTCAAACATCATATTGTACATAAAAGAAATAATATCGACAATTCGTTAGAAAACATTTGTATGCTTTTCACCCCAAAAGTTTCATTAAAGAAAAGGGGCTACGAAACTCACCTGAAAATGTTTGAGCAAAGTCAACAATAATGAACACGAACTTACGCCATCAACGATCACCTAACAAATATACATTCATCAAAACAACTCCCAATAGAGTCTTAAGCTTACAAAGTACATCCTATCTTATTAGAAACGCCCGCCAAATTACTTATGACAATTCATTTTAAAATCTTACTTGTCAGAGACCTTTAGAATAATTTAAGACCAAAATAACATTTAATGTTCAAACAAATAACATTTTGTGAAACGAATACGAATGATTTGAAACCAAGGTTTGACCATGTCCGGGATGACGCGAGACGGGATTTCGTGCGAGACTAAAACATAGGCTCGTTTGAAGACCACGGCTCGATCAAAGAACTAGTCGAATAGAAGAACGTTTTGACTCGAAAACAATCCGGGAGTTTGACCGTGTTCCTAACGATACGAGACGTAGTTTCGCGCGAGACTAAAAACTTAGGCTCATTCGAATACTACGGCTCGATCAAAGAAACGAGTCGAAAAAATATAGTTTTAACTTGAACCAAAATAAATACGCGAAACTAACGACGAAATGAAACAAGTCGAGCCGTTGACCAAGAGAGCCGGCCGTTGACCAGCGAAGTCCGGCTGTTGACCAGCCTCAAGTCCGGCTGTTGACCAGCCAAGTCCGGCTGTTGACCAGCCTCAAGTCCGGCTGTTGACTTGACTAAAAATAAGTCCGGCTGAGATGAAGCAAAACAACTTGGAATCCCATATGCTAAGTCCGGCCAAATGACAAAACCATATGTATAATTTGACATTAAGTCCGGCTATGATAAACAACATAATTAGACAATTTGCAAAATATTTGGTGATATCAAGAGTAATGAAATTGGAACCGACCAAGGTATTATATCCGGCTAAAACTCTTGAGACTAAAATTTGGCAAATTGCAAAAATCATTTGGATAGATCCGGCTAGGCTATATAAGAAATATAATAACATTTGAACAAAATATTATGTCCGGCTCCTTGTAAAATAACATTAGATACAACTTTTTCTTTGGACACAAAAATTAAGTTCGGCTCCACAATTTGATCCGGCTGGGACTTGTTCCAGCTGAAAAAGGCTTTCGTGATTCGATTTTTAACGAGAAGTCGAGCTAGAGTTTTGCAAAAGATACAAGGTTTTAATTTGAAACATTAAACCATTTGTTGTGACATAGACATAACCATATAAAACGGGTTTTTAAAAGAGTTAAAAACATAAATAATAGAAGGTTTTTCCAAGATTACGGGTCTAAAATCGTATAATATAAAAACAAACATATACTTACTCGAAAACGAAAACGAACATAAACTTTAAAAGAAGAAAACTTACACAACTTGACGACAACGAGTGCAAATGATGGTGAAACGAAGTAGATGATGATGACGACGACTTCCTTGATGCAAACCCGAACCAAAACGTTAAGAAAATTCAGTTTTTGTAGTGAGAAGTTAGAGAGAGGTGAGAGCTAGTGTGCGTGTCCTTAGAAGAAAAATGAGGGAAGAAAGAAGAAAAAGTCTATTTATATGGTGACACAAATTTTCAGTTTCTACCCTCTCCACATAATTCTAGTTCACATTAAGTCCAATTCGACACTGAAAGAACGTTAAGTTAAAACGATTGTTTAAACGAAGTCTCTTAAATATCTGACCGTTGTCGAGAATGAAACGACCGAATCGAATATATAACGCGACGACTTCAAAGACTCGAACGTTATTTAAATCAAATTTTGGCATTTCCAATAAGTTTTCTAGTTCACGAACGTTTGCACTCACGAATCCTAAATCTCAAATCACCCTTTTATACAAATAAGTCATAAAACGATCGAATTCACGATTCTATATTAAATAAATCGATAGTCTAATTTTTATTACAGACGACGGCGAACTGAGCCACGACTGGACGGGACGCTCAGGGGACAGTTGTCACATCATTACCCCCTTAAAAGAATTTCGTCCCGAAATTCAACTAGTACTAGCACCATCAAACAAATGCGGGAACTTCTTCTTCATGTGATCTTCCCGTTCCCAAGTATACTCCGGACCACGCTTAGAATTCCATCTAACTTTGACAATTGTGAACTCTGACCTCTTCAACTTACGCACTTCGCGGTCTAAGATTTCAACCGGCTTCTCAACAAAATTCAGCTTCTCATCAACTTGTATCTCGTCCATAGGTACGTGATGAGCTTCGTTCACTAAACACTTTCGAAGATTCGATATGTGGAACACGTTGTGAACTCCATCAAGCTCTGGAGGAAGATCCAAGCGATAAGCGACACGACCAATCCTTTCGATTATCTTAAACGGCCCAATAAATCTCGGTCCTAACTTTCCTCTCTTAACGAACCGAACAACGCCCTTCCAAGGCGATACCTTAAGAAGCACATTGTCCCCAACACTGAACTCTAAAGGCTTTCGCCTCACATCTGCATAGCTCTTCTGTCTGTCTTGTGCAGCCTTTAATCTTTCTTTAATCTGTATCACCTTAGCAGTTGTCTCTTCAACAATCTCAGGACCAATTAACTGACTGTCGCCCACTGATGCCCATGCTACTGGCGACCTACACTTACGTCCATACAAAGCCTCAAATGGCGCGCACTGAATGCTAGTGTGATAACTATTATTGTACGAGAATTCCACCAAGGGAAGGTGAGAATCCCAATTGCCACCAAAGTCAATCACACAGGCTCTAAGCATATCTTCCAAAGTCTGGATCGTCTGATCGCTCTGACCATCAGTCTGAGGATGGTAAGCTGTACTCATATCTAATCTAGTGCCAAAGTCTTCTGAAACACTTGCCAGAATCTAGAAGTAAATCTGCTATCTCTGTTTGAGATAATCGACACTGGCACACCATGCTTTGACACAATCTCTTTTATGTACAACTTCACCAATGTCTCGGTCGAATCCTTCTCATGAATTGCTAGGAAATGAGCAGACTTAGTCATTCTGTCAACTATCACCCAAATCATATCGTGACCATCTCTCGTTGTTAGAAGCTTCGTAATGAAATCCGTAGTGATTCGCTCCCACTTCCACTCTGGAATCTGCGGTTGTTCAAGTAATCCTAAAGGCTTCTGATGTTCTGCCCTGAAGACACGTTAAGCACTGGCCAACAAATACCGCAATATCTTTCTTCATTCTAGGCGACCAATACAATTCCCTCAAGTCATAATACATCTTATCTGCCCCTGGGTGTACTGAATACTTGACCTGTGAGCCTCTTCTAAAATCAAAGCTCGAACGCCTCTACACGAGGGAACCCATATTCTATCCACAAAATACAAACCACCGCCTTCTTTCTTTTCCAAGTGTTTATCAAGCCCTCGAAGCTCTGCCTTAAGAAAATCTGGATCAGCCACAGCTTCTAGTTGAGCTTCATTTATTCTGTCTCGAACACTATTCTGAACTGTCAAACTCATAGCCCGAACTCGTCTCGGCTTAACTCTTTCCTTTCGACTCAAAGCATCTGCCACCACATTTGCCTTTCCAGGAAGGTAGCGGATATCACAGTCATAGTCACTAAGCAGCTCTAACCATCTCCTTTGCCTCATATTCAAGTCTTGTTGGTTGAAAATGTGTTGTAGACTTTTATGATCAGTATAAATGACACTCTTTGTCCCATATAGATAATGCCTCCAACACTTCAATGCGAACACAACAGCTGCCAGCTCTAAATCATGAGTGGTATAATTCTATTCATGGACCTTCAGCTATCGAGAAGCATAGGCTATCACTTTACCCCGCTGCATCAGAACACACCCCAAACCCTAACCAGATGCATCACAATAAACCATAAAATCTTCCGAACCCTCTGGTAGACTCAGGATCAGTGCATTACATAACTGTAACACCCCAACATGGCGGAAACATGGGGTGTCCGGAATAGCATGATATGGAAATTACATAGAGCAACTATAAATGCATTACGGTTTCAAGTGAAACTCAAACGTAAGTTCAGATACATCAAACCACCACACAAAGTTTACAAATGCAAATTAACATATGGGTTACATCAGTAAACCCTAAAATGAAATTCATGCCAGGCACGTGGCCTGTGAATAGCAAGTCTGACTCCAGCATACTCTAGTCAACTCAGCTATATGTTCCTTGGATTCACTTGGTTACCTGAAAAGTGTACTAAATCATGTCAACACTAGGTTGGTGAGTTCGTAGGTTTGAGATAACAAAATCATTTGTGTCGATACATACATGTGGTTGTACAATAGATTAGAGCCAAAGAAATACTTACATAGAGATCTCATAGATTAGCATAGAATTCACAATGTTTACTGATCAAAGCTCACACAACCACAATCAAACACAATAACAATACAATAGCGTTTCGATTACTCAAGTATGATATCCCATAAGAGAGATCTTCGATCGCCTTATTGTGCACCTGGGAAATCCTCGTCAGGGGTACACAGGCCGACCGGATGCACCTCATGTGCTGTGTGATATCGATATCCGTTTCCCAAATGTGGCCTTATGGTTCAACAACCTGCCTTGTATCCAATCTACCACAATATGCATCACAATATAAATCACTAAATAGATATGGACTTACGGTTCAACAACCTGCCTAGAATATGCGTGGCCTTTTGGTTCAACAACCTGCCCTTCCACTCTCAACAGAGTAGGATGCAATCAATATGTATTCAATATATTTCACAATATGAATGAACATGAGTTTCACAATGAGTATCACAATAAGTTTCACAATATGTTTCAGCCACACAAATAGATCCATATACGATTCTAAACAACTCAATCCATAACATCCAAGTGTATAGCATTAAATGTTGGGATTATATCCTAAAGATGCTCATATAAGTAACCACATATAGTTCCAAGCATATTGTACAATAAAAATTATCGACACGTATTTAGAAAATCGAGTACACTTTCCACCCCAAAGTTACATAAAAGTAGGGGCTACGAAACTCACCTGATGTCCTTAAGCTAGTCTGGTTTATACATAAGTAGTCCAATGTATTTTTCTGTCAACAATTTACACAGTAAGTATTTTGGAAATGTACGCATTTATATTCGTACATAAATATCATTCTGGGTTAATTGTTCACAAAATATTATGTTGATTCATTTATATACATGTACAATTTAAATCTTGACTCGTCCCATTTTTACTATCAAGAAAATATGTATAATTTTATAATGTGTTGCTTTTAAACTTTAATTTAAATTATTAAATTTATTTTAAAATAACTGAATTAGATAACCGGAAAGATTTTTGAATCCGTTTATAAAAGATTTAAACTTATTAGTTTTTCAAAATAATTGTAACAAGATTACGTTTAATAAATTTTGTAGCAAACTGGAGTTGAAAAACAACCTGCTTGACCTCGAAATACCAAAAGTACCTTCTTTTAATCAAATATATAACTAAATTTTTGATACCATGTTCTCAAACCCTTGACGCAAAGTGGAACAAATTGTTCATAAAATTTCAAAACGATTAATTATATACTCACCTATGAGGTCACGCATGAACTCACACACACATACGTCGATACACACGTATATGCATATATATACGTATATATACACTCTGTTTCTGAAACGAATACCCAGCGCACCCTTATGTATATTCTGTTTTGATTTTTGTATTCAAACACACACACTGAACGCAATACACACACACTCAACGACACACATTCAACTCCTATCCTATATATATATATATATGTATATATTTACGTACCGCTACATCTATATATATATATATATATATGTATATATATACTTGTTACGCTGGAACAGAAACGAAAAGAAAGGAAACACCGAACAGAACATGATCGAACAGAAAAGAAGGAAAGAAGAAGAAGATAAAACCGAAAGCTTGCGTACCACGAAGAAGAAGAACAAGCCGAGAAGAATGGCTGCTGTGGTGGTCGGAAAGTAGCAGCAACACAGCGGCAACAGCAGTAACACAGTGGCAGCAGCAGTGTTCCCGCGACGGTGGTCTTGCTTGGTTGCTCGAGTGGGAGAAGAAGATGGTGCGTATAGGTTGGTGGTCGGAGATGGTTACTATGGTGGCGAGGCATGGTGCTATGGAGTGACCAAAGAGATATTGACATAGAAAGAGTGAGGGATGAATGTACCTAATCTTTAGATGTTTATACACCTACTACTTGAGACAATAAAGCCTTAATCAATGGAAGTCTTCTCCTTTATTAATTTCAGCCGACAATTAAGAAAGAAAGAAGAAAAAAGAGTCGTGCTTGGGTTGGTTATGTGTTCATATGAATACAAATATTCGTTGTCAACTTTGAGCTATTACATCAATATTATAGTAATATATATACATATTGATTGGAACAAAAACAAAATATGATCTAATAATGATAGTTGTTGTTGTGAAAATGAAAGACAAAAGAATTTAAAAGAATTCATAAACTTGTTTGTATCTAACCCATTAGCAAGAATAGAGTTAATGAAGAAAATCACGAGAAAATATAATGTGTCGGCTTTATTTATAGTATACTAGTTACCATCCGTCAGATGTTTAACCCGTGATTTAGTCTCAATAATTGTCGTTATTTTATCAAAATTTAAACGTGATACTATTAAAGCATTAAACTCAATACCTTTAGGTTTTGTGTCCTCTTAAGTCATCAAATATTTAATATTTATTCTTGACAAAATAGTGTTTCATTTTTATTTATTTATTTATTTATTTTTTTATTTTATTTTATTTTATTTTTTATTTTTATAATTTCTAATAAATCACTTAATTTATTTAAATTAAAAATTTTATAAAATGACATTTTTAACAAATGTCACATTCTTCCCCCGTTAAGAGGATTTCGTCCTCGAAATTCAACTAAAACTACCATCAATATATGTTATACTTCCAAATGTTTCTCAATCTACAAATAAGTGGTGTGGACTTACGATGTTATCTGGCTACGCAAATAATGTTTCTCAAACACGCAAATAAATGTTTCACAACAGATTTTCACCATACATATCACAATGCAGGGATACGTTCGTACTCATGTATGTTTAGAATATATTATTAGGATTTTACTTGGATATATACATACATATCTCCGTAAATTACTAGTGTATAACATGTTCATGTATGTATACGGTTACATATATATATATATATATATATATAAAATTTTATACTCACTAAAATAAATTTTTCAAAATTCAAATTTATCTTTTCTCCCTTTTTTCCACTTTCGACCGTTAGGAACATTTTTTTTTATTATTTTTAAAACGGCACTACATAACATCCTCAAACATATATACCCTTTATTTTTCACAATCAATCACACATTCATATTCTCTATTATTCTTACCATTTCTCTTTTCTTCTATTACACAACCTACAATTTTCAAGAAAATGTTAAATCCTATCATAATCTTGTTTTATTTGAGTATTATTCCCTTGTTATACGGATTGTCTCAACTCCCATCGTATGAAGCTCTCCCGTTCTTAATGGTGTTCATTTTTCTCGGTATCCCCCTTTTGCTTATGGCAACTCGGATTAACCTATATGGTTTTCGTTGATGTTGTATTAGCCAATGTTGTATTTCTTGTTTCCGAATAATATAACGAGTTTTCGTTTGTGTTTTGTACCAATACAATTTCTCTTGGATTTATTTTGGAATGGTTATCGACTTAGGGAAATTATTCCGTTAAAGAATTTCCTTTATGCCTTTTGATTATTATTGACCAATTATTGTCAACCCGATAAATGATAATTCATTTAACTTTTATATTTCATTGTGTATCTTGAAAAGAAGATAGACAAAACAAATTTGGTATCATATACTAAAGATTTAGATAATAAATTATAGACAATAGAGTCAATCATTATAGGCACTGTTGCCTTAATCACCGCAACGATTGTATGTAAATTACTGTAACAATAATTACAATCTACCGTAACTCTTGGACACCTGTCCACTCTTTTAAGTCACGCTTCTCCTTTCATTTTCTATATAAGATACTTAAATTGTGTAATAAGAAACACATACTTAGTGAAATCAAATATGTGTGAGCTTTCTATCGATATAATTGTGTTTGAAATATTAACTTGTAACAGCCGTCACCGGAGCGTCCGGTTTTAGCCGTAAATTAAATCGTTGTCGGTTGAATGTTGATCTTATACATTTAATTCAAGTAATATTGAATAATGATTTCGTTTATTCCGTAACTTAAATTTTGTTGTTTAAAAGAAATTATAGGAGTTTCCCTGCGAATAGTTACGGTGAGAATTGAGAATCGAGTTATCAAGAGTTTTGAGTATTTGAGTTTTGTCATGAGATGATTGATGATGATAGTGAGGTTACGGAATTATAAAGGGTCACTAGTTGCTTAGAAATGCCAAGTTTAAAATGTTTAAAGTTATAAAATAAAATGTGTTTATTTTATGAACGAC
>JAOXNX010000028.1:14802998-14824841 GCA_028566075.1 Solidago caesia
CGGTTTCGGTACCGTTATTAGGTGGTTTCGGTTTCGGTTTTGTCGGGAAACCGTACCGAACTGGTACCGAACCGAGGATTCGGTATCGGTTTTGGATATTTGATAAATTCAATTTCGGTAAATTCGGTACGGTACCCGTACCGATCTCATCCCTAATATAATTAAATACCCAATCAAAATAAAAGAAAACAATAAAAAACTGAAGAAAAAAAAAAAGAAAAAAAAATGAAGCAGGTGAATGATATCACCAACCACCTTTCACCTATGTATTTCACTGCTCCACATTAAAAGTTCACCTATTTTCACTTTCCATTTCATTTTCTATTTCAGCGCCCTTTACAAGTCGTCTAAGCATTAGGCCTCTCCCTATCGCTCGTCTAACACCCCTTCATCATCCTCGTCGTTAACGACGGGATAGGCACGAGCCATGTCGTGCTTGTCCGTCATCTTGAGCCGTCGTAATTCGGAAACAGTTGGACGAGTTTGTGGGGCCTGCTAAAGTGTGTGTGCGTATGTTTTTTGTGCGTTTTTTTTTTCTGCATATACCTGCAATATATATATAGATAGATATATTATTATGTATGTATATATAGAAAGAAGAAGAAGATAGCGTGTTTTTGCCCATACTTTGACCCTTTCTTTTTCTTTTTTTAATTCATTTTTGTTTAACTCCAACTCCAAGTATAGTCCCTGGGTTTGTACATTTTTTTATAATAATGGTTTGTACAATTTTAATAATTTTATATAATTTTTTAATAAATAAAAGTGGAGAGAGAAAGCTGATGTGGCAGTGAGGATGAGATGAAGATGAGGGTATGATAGGGAGGGTGGTGTTTTTGGGTGTGTCTTGGAGAGAGAAAGCTGATGTGACAATAAGGACGAGGAGAAGATGGCGTCATGATAGGGAGAAGCCTTATAGAACCTAGATATAGAATAGAAAGAATTTAGGTAAAAAGTGTTATATTCAACGCTATGCTAATGTGAAAATATAAACTTGAGATATGGGATAAAATTAGTTTTTCGGTTGGAGATGATCTAGGGACTAAATATTGAAACATCTCATACTTTCCAGGTCCATACCAAAACTTTATCATTTCTACAAAGTTTAGTGAGATCACCGTCGAAACAACCCTACCTCGCACTCCTTTTCCACCGGAAATATGTCATCTAAAACCCTAATTCGCACCGGGGCATCCTTAATGACCCGCATAATAAACCCAGTTCGTCATCAAGACCCGACCCACAAACTCATTCCCAAAATCTTTGAAATCAAACCCAATCTTTCAAACCCATTCCCATTTCCATCTCTTTTACAAACCCATCATCAAAATTTGATCCAAAATGATGCAGAAAACCTAAAAAAGATTACTTCTTGTGAAGGATTCTTGTATCCATGTGGGCTTCCTTCACTCAGATTCTTCCTTCCTGATGGTAATTAGTAATTTTCCCCTTAAATTTTTTTTTTTGATTTTGCACAGTAATATGTTGTTGTTCTTTTTTTTTTTTTATAGATTTTATGAATAGTTGAAATGTTTGTTTGTTATGATTTTTGTGAGTGGATATGTTGCCCAGGGTTGAAAAGCTTTAGGTTTGTTATGATTTTTTTAGATATAGAAATATAGAAGTATAAGAACAAAAGTGAGTTTATTTCGTATAGAAAAAAGTTTATTAATTTACTGGTTTAAGTCATTTAGTTATTAGCAGGTATATAAGATTATAAGAACATAGTGAATGTATTTGATATAGGAAAAAGTTTATTAATTTACTGTTTCTTTTTGCAAGATATTAGTGAAGTTTAAAGGGATCGCGTATTTTAAAGTGTTTATCTACTCAAAGAATAAGTCGGTGTCAGCCTCTGCTTGTTTTTTGAAATGGGGAGATAAGTGTTTTGGATTGTTTATCTGCTTTAAAAATGAATACTAAGCAGATTAGCATTAAATAAAAAGGGTAAATCGGAGGGAACCCCTTGATCACCAGTTACCGGTACCGCATTGGTACCAACATGCACAGGCCATACAACACATGTTCCAGTAAGACACCTCCACCCAATACCCCACACTTAAGCAAATACCTAAACATTTCTAAATCATGCTTGCAAGCAGGATAGAACATGTGCCACTTAAGGACATCACATGGTGCGGCCCAAGCTTTTTAGGTGGTGGCTGGCCACTTGAGCTAACTCAAGTGGTTAGATTAGCATTAAATAAGCGATACTAAAGGCCCCATATATTATTATAGCTTTGATTGGGTGCAAAGTATGAACATATAACTATTGCTGAAGATATAGTTGTGAATGTGACTTTAAAATTGGAAATGTTTGGTGACGTGGAAATTTTGAACTTTGAATTATATAGATAGTTCATTAGGTAGAGCTTGATTTATGTTTTAGCTCTGTAGCGTGTAGCCTAGTTGGTTTTGGAGATGGGGTTATTTTGGAAGGATCCCCGGTTCAATTCATATCGAGCTAAAAAGAAACCTCATTGTCAACATTTTTTTGGTGTGTGGATGTTGCGGCCATCATCCAACGTGGCTGTTTACTGAGCTTGATTTGACTAACGTTGACTTGGGGTGGTCTGGTGTGGGCTGATTGGGTTTGCCTTGGGAATAAGCTCTTTGTATAGAACATTATGCATACTTGAAGAAAGCTCATTTTGTTGGGTATTAGATAATGTTCCATCTTTTACCTTCAGGTTAGTTCTTAATAAACCTAAATTACAAGTTCACAACAGTTTTTAATGATTTTCAATACCTTGCAAGGGAATGAATAGCTATATTGCAAGAAAAGAAACACACATATGTGCTCAAAATTATGTGTTGTAGCGTAGTTGTTAGGGCACGTTTGGTAGGGAGAAATTCAGGGAAATGAAATGAGTTAGAGAAATGAAATTGACTGAGAAATTCAATAAATTCCTTTGTTTGGTAATGACAGAGAAATTGATCAGAGAAATAAGCTAAAATCATTTTTATGTTTAGTGAGAAAATCAGAGAAATGACAATAGAATTTTATTACAATAGCAAATATTAGGCCTAAATAACGATCACAATCACCACCACCACCACCACTGTCTTCACCAAAGATCTCAACGACGATGATGAACATTAACCAGTAAAACTCACATACATATGTATATCTAAAATAATGGTAATAAAAATCAGCTTTTTAAAAAGTAATTTACATAAGCCGTTTGAAAAAAATATACATAATATAAACATGAATTAAGGCAATTACCTATTGAGATTCTTTTTAGGCAAAATGTCAAACACATGGTGGTCAGTATAGGTTATGATGTTAGCGACATACGTTGGGATTACGAAGAAACCAAAACTTAATTTTCAACTCATGCCCAAAAGGTAAGAAAAACATTCAACTTTTAAGTCTATAAACAAAAGCATCAACATAACAGAAAAGTCGAGACATAAAAAATCAAAAACAATCAAAATACATACATACATGTAACTGATGGTGGTGACAATGAGATACGATTGTGTACAGAGGTCAAAATGAGCAGATATGAAGTAAATAGGAAAAAATGGCAAGAGAAAAAGGGAGAAGAGGGAGGAGGAGAGGGGCTAGATTGTCCAGATCTATGTGAAATGTGCAAAGCACGTGAGCTTTTCATTTTATACTCAATTTTTATAAAGACATCCTAATTTCTCCCCTCATATGACACGGAGATATCTTATGTAGAAAAGCTATTTCTCCTTAAATTAGATGGAAATGGAAATCAATAGAGATGGATTTCCCGAGATTTATATTTCTCCGTGTCAATAATTTCCCAGACTTACCAAACAATGGAAATGGTTTCATTTCCTTTTCTCAGGGTTCAACTCTCCTTACCAAACATACCCTAGTGAAATCTTCATCTACAAGATCTGTTTATGCATTTACTTTTTGGTAGTCAAATTGTAATTATCGGTAGGAAACAAATTATATGCTTCTAATATCATGTAAGTTACTTACTTTCAAATGTAAGTTACATATTTTTAAAGGTAAATGAAGGATTACATGTATATGTAAAACAGTTGGAGGACCGAAAATATAAATTTGTTTCATTAATTTGTTTTGGAATCACCTGATTTACATGCTACTAGAAACATATAGCTTATTTATTCGGTATAGCAAAATGTATTATGAGTTGTTTGGGATTCCTAGTTTATCTTTTTCATTTGGGTGATCTCTCGTATCCTTTTTTTTTTTCATTAAGGTGATATCCGTATCTTATTTTTTTTCCCGACTGTATATCAAATATGTTTTAAGGTGTTATATGGTTAAAAAAAATTGGTATACAAATCACTTTAGATAAATGTAATACTTTTTCTGTTCCATAGTGAATTCTTTAAAAGATGCGTCTCATTTCATGGTGAGAAACATACATACAATTTCTGAACAAGCATGCGTGTTTACTATAAAGTTTGAACATGAGTACTTTAAAAATTAAAACAAGCAATTTCAATCAATATTTTCGAGTTTTTGGATGTGGTTGTGATCATCTTGCATTTGAAATAGATTTATGTGTATTAAGAAAGATTTCTTTGATTAGAAAACTTATGGTGTTTTCCAAGATTTCCTGATTCGGACATCTTTATGCTATCAAAAATAAAAAATCCAGTCTGGTATGGAACCATTTTCATATTTTATATTATAAAATTTTGCTTGTCATTAGCGTGAATAAAACTGTTATATTTTTATCATAAAATTTAGAGATAAATTTTTTATATAAAATGTACAACTTTTTTATACATGTTATTGACAGCCCTTAAGGCTGTCTAGAGGCTGTCGTTGGAAAAATCCTATATTATAATATACAGCCACTTGGGTTTTATATTTACTACTCATATTTAAGTATCCTTTATTTATGGTTACATTGTTGGCCCTCGGGGGTTGTTTGTATGTAGGTGGACTGCTACAGTTAAAAGTCTTGATAATCTGTTTCTAATCGTTTGCTAAAAGTTATTAATATATGATTATAATTTCAAGTCAAAGTAATTAGATTCGGAGTTATGTATTAAATTAAACTGATTGGTGTGATCCTATAGGGTGGTCCAATAGTGAATTGTTTAAGATTTCAGAAAGGATGTCCCAGATTCCATTCGACTTTTCAATTCTTAAGATTTTTTTTTCTCTTACCCATATATGAATCATGGAGAAATACTTTATAAAAAGTTAATTACATGTATGCAAATCTGTTCAATGAACAAAGACATTTACCAAAAATTATGACGTCAAACAAATTTTCTATTCTAAGTCTTTACTATAATTAGAAGTTTGTTTTCTTCATTTTTCTTATTAAAAGATATGCTTGTTTCAATTGAACATCTCCAAATATAAAAAGGATTAGTTTCGTGACAAAGCCGCATTTAAGAAACTAGAAATGTACCCGCGCGATGTGCGGTCTTGGATATTTTAAATTTGGGATAATGCATATGGAGGTCACCCATTTATCAAGCAGTGACGGATCCAGGAATTTTTTTTTCCTGGTTCATATCTGAATCTATCACTCCAAAACTAGTGGTTCGTTAAAAAATCTCTATTATACGTACCACTACGGTTTGGAAGTTACCTGGAAGTTACCTGGTTCGCTTGAACCATATATCAAAATAAATGAGCACAAAATTAAAGATCTAACAACCTTAAATATAGCATTAATAGTGTGTTGAATTTAATTAAGGATACTAATAAAGTATTTGTGGTAAAATGTAGTTGTTTTTAACGGATAGTTTGGGTGTTACTTTACAGATCTAGTCGATATCGAACACAACTAATCCCATACAGGATCCTATCAAATTGGGAGGGGTGAACACCTCCCATACACCACCCCGGTGTCACCAATTCCGGAGAAAACTCACTGCTCGAAAGCCCACTATGACAAAAAAAAAAAAAAGTCCCTAAAGTTAAGGTTCGAACTTGAGACCTTATGGTACCCAAGCCCTCACCCATCACTTTGTATGTAACTTGATATAAGAGCAAGGACAAATGTTAATTCTCTTAAACAAAAAAGTTGGTTTGGAGTCTTAGCTCATTCGGTCAAGTTTTCATATCCATCATCGTTGTCACAGTGCCTCCTCAACCACTAATCCACAACTAGTCACATGTGAGAAATATCTCTTTCACCACCACTAATCCATTAAAACATCCCCAATGTCACGATTAGCCTTGAACCCACATTTTATTTAATTTTACACTTTTAATACACTCAAAAAATTTTTAAAAAATTATTAAAAAACACACACACACAAATGGAACGATAGCGAACGGACCACGAGTCACACCTAGCGGTGTTGACTCATGATGGTAGGGAAAACGAGCCGAATACGAATGACTCGTATTGTTGTTGCGTTCACTCTCAAACACGAATGCCTTTGACCTAGTCAGAACCATTAATCTAAATCATTTCATTAAAGGAAGTGATATTCGTAACATGGTTTTTAATAATCGTACCACATTGTACAAATTTTATAACACAATGTACAAACATTTAATACATTATTTTGGTAAATTAATCAATGGATATGGTACCAATATCATTTCCCTTTCATTAAGTAGAGATAAAAAAGGCCCTAAATCCTTATATTGAACTTGTAATAACTTTAAAGCATAAACAAAATAATTTATTTCCCGCATAAGATGAGTATATATGTGACCTTACGTCTATGGTCGATAGACGCAGGAGGAGACAAATATGTCTATATGATATTTCGTTTGTCCATATATACTATTCTTGTACGTACGCACAAAGCAATATGTTATTTGGCAGTACTTTTATGATTAGGCCTTGTCTACGTACAAAAGAAGAAGATAATACTACGCTTGGTGTAACATATAAAAACATCATGATGTGGATTCTCTCTCTATATATATATGGTAACATGGATTATTTTTTATTTTTTATTTTTTTAAAAAAAGGTAAAATATTGTAATTGACAGTATCAAATGTTTTTTATATAGTTTCTGAAATACAAAAAGATTGAGATTTTGTTTTAAATAAATCATGCTATGGTTAATATATATTCCCCGTCATTGGTTTCAGGTCATTATCTTAAGACTTAATTAGATACATAATGTTATAGAATAAAACAACTACATTTAAATATTTTAAAGATACAACAATACTTTTTTGTCAATTTGTCTGGCGATAGGGACATGATAACTTTTTACTATGTATTATTTTTCGAAAATGATAAGCACTTGCATGACAATACCATCACGCTTTATAAATCACCATAACTAGTCAAACTATACTTGATTCTCCATTAAAAATATCAAAATTACCATTAAAAAAAAAAAATTTAGCGACGATGATGTCGTCTATATACCCTAAATGTCGTTGTGGTACCCCTTTAACGACAATATTATCGTCGATCATAATCGCCTTAGGTATAATATGACGATTTTTTGCACGACTGTATGTGGGGCCCACGTTATTTTAAAAAAGGAAAAAGAAACTAAAAATTCCTTTTGCGGCAATATTTGTCATTGTAACATTATATTTTTTAATACATTTTCAATTTATTATTAAATTAAAAAATTAAAACTTTTATTTAACAAGAATTTTGCGATGAGGACGACGAACGTTCTCATATATATATTTTTATATGTATATATATATATATATATATTTAATTTTTTTTAAATATCTTGTAGTGACTCCATACTATTAACTTTCATATTTATTTTGTATTTCTTTTATCACTAGGCTTGCAAAACCATTTTTTTAATGGAGTGTTATCATTTTTGCTTATAGAATGTGGGTCACTTTCATGAGAAATAATGTAAGTACATAATAATATAATATAATATATAATGTACCAAAATACATATAATAAGAAACATAAAGAAAAACATTTGTATTTTACTATTATATTAGCTTATCAACCTACGTAATATGCAGATAATTTAAAAAATCTGTTATGATAAAATCGTTTAGATAACGAAAATGTAAAAGACCATGTAGGAATTATTAGAATTTTAAAAAGATAATATAAATATTTTCTCCAAAGAAATATGACATCATAAATAACAAAAATATAAAATAAATTTTAAGAAAAAAAGTGATTATGACATCATAAACTTATTAAATGAAAAAGAAATAATCTCTGAGAAAGGATTCGGAGGTGCCAAATAAGCTATTTTTATAAAATGCTGATGTCATCGCAATTGTCTTTTATCTATACTACATTTATAAAAAATTTAAGTAGCGTCTTAAAATTTGACAATTTAAGAACATCAAAATATGACAAGTCATTAATATGCAATAAAATCAATATTAATTAATTTAACAACATTAAAAATATAATACTTTTTTCCATAGTCAAATTTAAGTTAAGTAAAGACTTCTTTTACATCACCATTAGTCATCGGTGGCCAACGGAGCCAGAAGCTATCACCGTTAGTTTTGTGTTTACGTTGAAACTATACAACTCCATGCATTGTATGAGTATACTTTTATTTCTAGTTTAATATAGAGATAGAGATATGTTAGTTTAATATATAGAGTTAGAGATATGTTACTATAGGTGGCGGTGTGGAAAGGCCGAAAGGCTGATTCGTTACGTTGACGTAATAGATGCCGTTGGTATGTTAAAAGATGGTGGTTGCCAAAATTAATACGTATATAGGCAGGTTCCAATTCCATAAAACAATTTGAGCAGACTTTTCAAGTTTCGAGTCTAAAGTTCTTGATTTTAGTGTATTATAAATATTTTTTAGGAAACTATAATCATACCCGTGCGAATTCGCAACAGTAGATAATATTTCGTATGTTAAAATTCAAATTTAAGTCAAACTTATAATTTTTAAATTAAAATATAAAATGTCAGTCAAGATAAACGGCTAGGGGTGTCAGCATCTGGATTTCCCAACCGACGACTTAGGACTATGGTTGATATTGGTGGTGTAATATAAGGAGTTGATAGTAGTGGCCTTTTCAAATAAATATGTTATTTTTGTTTGTTAAGATTTTAATATGATGATTGACATTGCTATAATAGTGGCCAAATTTCTTTCCAATTGTTAAGAAGAGTAATATAATACATTGGTTCTTAAAATTTTAAATTTAAGAACCATAGCCATATGCATCATAAGATAATAGAGATTATTTTTATTTGGTTCAAATGTTGAATTGTATAAAATAGATGGAATTATCTTTCATTAACTCAAACTTAGCTTACTTGTATTTATAGTTATCATATTGTATGTCATTCAAACCACTATCAAGGAAGCTCATTGGTCAGACGCCTTGATGTCGTCACAATATGTCTCAAGTTTGAACTTTCATAGCCACATATATTTTAGGTGTAGCTAGATAAAGGCTTTGGAAGCGGCCACTATAATAACCCAATTAAATCATGTACATTTGAGTCAAAAACTCTTCAACCTTGAATAACTTTGAATAAAAAAAACCTTACCATCTGTTTACCCATTGGTATTGAATGTCATTTAACCACCCTATCAATTAATATTGTGCTTAAAACTTTCATGTACCCAAACTAAGATGAAGAATAGAAGCAATAGGATTATATGGGTCGTTTGGTTCCCAGAATATATGGGAATTTGGTGGAATGAAATTTGAATTTTCTTCCTTATCATGTTAAGTTAATATAGGAAATTTTAAATATTATTCCACCAAATTTCCATACATTATGAGAACCAAATGGCCCCTAAGAGATCAAAAAGCAAAGTGTCATCCAATATAACAACCACACACGTACAAAGTCGGGAGAAATCTTCAAGAAAACACAAATCATATAGGACCCCCACCACCAAACAACTTTATAATAGTCGTTTTAGTAGACATTAATCGTTCGGCCCCCACAATTAGATGAGTGCATTTAGAATTAGACCCATCAACGACAAAAGTCCTTTATGTCGACAAGCAAAGCTAAACCATGTAAGGATACGAGTGTGAATACAAAAATCACATCTTCATTTATATTGTTAGATACAGCTTTTATTTTCTTTGGTACATCTTCATGTACATTTGCCATGCTTGTGCGCATCAATAAGTTAGTTGTAGAAGTTCAATATCCCATACTCTATTAATCCCCAGTTGTTAAGGAAAGTGGCACTGTTGTTCTGTTCGTGATAACGGGATCCAGTTTAGACAACATACTATCTGTTGTCGAGTTAGGACCTCACCATTTGACAATGAATGGATTTGTTTTTATATGAAAGTCGTCTGTCAAAGAAAAAGAAAGTAGTGTTTTTATCGATATTAAAAGAAAGATGCTTGAATCTATGAGACCATTTTACATGAACCAAAGGTTTTAGATCCACAAAAAGCACTCATTGGATACTAAAAATATAACATGGTGATGGTGTAGATGATTAGATCTCAAAGGAGAGTACATATTAATCGAGTATAAAGTATACTTCTTTTATTCTTTCTATTAGAATCAAGATACATCCAAATTGGTGCACATGATGGTTACACTTGTTTACTCAACTTAAAAGCATAAGGACATGATTAGCTAATCATGCATCATTTCCCACATGCCTTGCAATATATTTAACGACGACATATTTTTAAAGAAATTTGTAGGATTGATTTGAATGTCGTGAGAATCATTCTGATTTACACATTTCGAGCTTTGCGGTCTATTTCTTTGTGCTTTTGGGCGAAAAAAGACGTCGAGCCTTTATTCTTGTTCGACCGCCACTAGGCTCCATGACTACGTTTAGGCTCGAAACAAAATGATCGCATGGTCACATATGCACGATATAATTATCATTAGAGAATAAATTCCCAAATATCAAAAGTTTCATTCTTAATGACTCATCCCCAATTGATATTATATGGTTTTTTTCAACCTTTAAAAGTAAATAAAGAGAGATATAGAGGGAATATAACTTGCTTAAATCATAAGGGCATTTTTGACACAGAAGAATCTTGAAATTTTGGGAACACATGCCTCTTGTCTGGGCTAATTTAAGCACTAACTATGTTCCATTACAAGAATATATACTTTATTAAGACTGTTCTAAATCATAGTAAAATCCTAAAACTGTATAACTAGTCCTATCATTTGTGTTTAAAGTGCCAATGTGTTTATTTATACATATATTCCTATAATAATGGATTATTCTCGCAACGAAATCCGAATTGTAAATCTTTTACATTTCTATGTTATGTGAAATTGAAAAACAGAACTTACTCTTTTCAATCGAATGAACGTGTTAACACATCTGATGCCAGTAGGTTTTGAGTATCGAATGGAAGTGGGAATGCATCTGAAGCCAGTAGGTTTTGAGTGACCTTCCTGCACGTAGCAAATCCAATCTTTACGTGAGCAATATCCACTATTCAGAAATCGCGTATCACGCACGACACTTCTTTCAACCGTATCAAGATTGCAATTTGCAAAGAACATATTCCTCTATTTTTCATAAGAAATTCCCATCACAAGTTTCATTTGTTTTTAATGCACAAAAGGACCACAAATCTCGATAGTTGGCCACTAGTAATAGTAAATCACATGGTGGTGCCACTAAAACCAGAAGATGTTCCAAATACACATTATATGTATTTTGAGATAATTTTAGCCTTATAAAACATATTTTGGGATATGAATATAATCAATAACATGAAAGACGTATGTTACTTAGCAAGGTCACATTAGCAACACACAAAAAATGCAATTCAGTATGATGAATAATTAGATTTGGTATGCATTATAGGATACGCCAAGAACATATGCACGGAAATAACCATCCCGCCTGTTTAATGTGTCTATTTTCCTACAACGTTTGCAACTACAATGTTCATTTAGTTTTTGAAAGCTCGGGTCAGATGCAATAGTTAGAAATGCTAGCAACTCTAAAAATAAACAGAACTTCAAGATTACCATTGGATCCACCTACTTTTCCAGAGCGAATTAGCCATTAAATCCTACAATCGTAAAGGGTCTCATGGTCTCAGGCGGGGATATTAACATCTTCAAAGGATCATTCCTGTTTGATGCCAGTGGATCCTCAGTGGCTGTGAGCTGCGGTTCTTTCACTAGCAGTTCCTTATCAAATCCTGCAGCAAACCATGAACAAGGTTAAGGAGACCAGAGACTAGCCAGCAGATCAAAGAAAATACAATTGATGTCTATGCCTTCCGTAAGAATAATTCTAAGAACATTTTAACACATAACAAGTAATACCTTCTCGGCAGAATCCCATTACGAAAGGCGATACTTTGTGCATTACCTTCATGGCAGGTATCCATCCTCATGACCAAACCTCCAAGAATCTGAAAGTCAAATGAACACGACACCCAATTCTCTTGATGAAATTTACATTGACACTACACGTTCACGAGTCATGCTAGAAATGCCAATAGCATGCCCTTTTGAAGCTGGTACAGCAGTTTGTAGCTTTTTGATCATTATGTCGAGTTTCCTTAATTTATCATCATCACCCATCTTCATTAAATAACTCTCTAAAACACGACAACTGTTGTTACTTAAATGCCTCCCTTTTTCAAGAATCTGTGCAGAGCACTTGAAAGCTTCTTCTACCCTCCCATGAGAGCATAAGCTTCTCAGTAAGACATCCATGGCATGACTGTGTGGACAATACCCTCTCTCAATAAGATAATTCCAAAAACCAAACCCCTCATCAACCCTATGGCTTTTGCAGAGAAGTTTCATTATCATTACTACAGTTGGGGCTTTGGGTACAAAATTTTTACTGATCATCTTGTGATAAAGTTCTAAAACACCATCAATTCCACTTGATTTCATCAATCCTGAGAACATTGTATGAAATGTAACATTATCATGATGAAGATTATTCTCATCCATTTCATCCATTAATCTAGTTGCAGATTTCACATTCCCTGATCGGATGAAAGCGTTCATTAAGGCATTGTATGCACCAGCATCCGGCACTAAATTTCTCTTGGGGATCTCATTGAACAACTGCTGTGCCATGACCGTGTTTTGAGCAATCCCTGCTCCATGGATCAAAGTGGTTATGGTCCATATCGTAGGAAAGCAGTTCACTTGTTCCATTTCTTCAAGAAGCCGTAATCCGTCTACAAAACGACCTCTCTTGCAGTAAGAATCAATTCTGATATTGTAAGTCACTATGTTGGGCTTAAAACCTCTTCGAATCATCTCATGGTAAAAAAGTTCAACAGAAGTAACATCACCAGATTCTTTAAATCCCAGAAGCAAAATATTCATTGTTTTGGTGGTGGGTGAGAATCGTGAATATAACTTGTTGAATACTGATTTAGCTTCCTTCATTTGCCTCTGTGTGCAAAATGCTTGAAGCAGAAGATTAAACTCATCAGTACCAAACTGCTTGCCATCAGAGAGTTTATTTTCCAACTTCTCAAATGTTTCAAGGGTTTCTTCAAAAGATCGAAACTTTGCAATTCTTGACAACATTATGCTCACTGATTTGAGGCTAATCAATGAAGGGTGTGTTTTATGAATTTCTTCTATTAACTCCCAAGCTTTACTAAAATACCGCATTCGAGTTAATATATGAAGTGTCTTTTCAAATGAATCTGGAGTGGGAGAAAATTCGGGAAACTGAAGGGAAAACTTGAAGAATTCGAATGCTTTAAGACCATTAGAGTGGGTTGAAAAGAGACGACCAAGAACGTTTTCTACAAGGGAACTTGAAATGGCATCTGAAGTGATAGTCCGGGCAAGTGCAGGACGAATGGGTTGGTCAGGAAAAGGATGGTCATTGATGATTTTGGTAATTCTCTTGATTTCAAACTCCAAATCAGAAGAATAAAATCGGAAACCAACGTTGATTAACAACGCAAGTTGTTGAGGGACTTGAAGAAGCTGATTGCATCTTCCTAGAAAGAGCATTATCTTGAACAAAATCAATAAAAGATCGTCAACTACAATGAAACCATAAAGCTAAAAAATAGTAGAACATCTTATGCTTAATCAACCTAAAACGTTGCACAGATTATTATACTCGAAAATGAGTAAACTATTACTTTTGGATACCCATTTTTAGTATCTAGAGCTGGAAACTGCTAACTAACTTCGATAACCCAACTCATAAGCCCAACCAGGTTCCACTTTAAACCAATCAATGACGGATGTAGTTGACCACAAACTTATGTTATTTCATTTACCAACGTGCTAACTTGAGTTTATACCAAACACAATGTTAACAGTGAACAACAATATCATCAATTTTTTTTTATCAAATTGACTAGTAGATACCTAACATTTTTGGGGAAAACTATTGGCTCTGCTGAGGATTCAACCCGCGATACTTACTTTCCAAATACAAGGAACCAACTAGGCTACACGATAAAGGCGAACCAATTCCTATCCCTATTCTATTAGAAAACAAAACCCCAAATGACTACTAGCTAGATATCACCCTGAAAAAACAGCATAAACAGGGTGCCAAACAACCCCAAATCATAGCAGAGATTAAACTAATTAATTAACTACAATCAAGTATAAAGTTTTTTTTAATTTTTAACTGTAGGTATTGAGTGATAATAAAGCAGTTAATTGAGTAAAGTACCTGAAATTTGCAACTGTTTATCTGCAGCAAAAAGATTAATTAATGTTGTAAAACCTCTATCCTGTTGTTGTTGTTATTTGGGGATTAGGGTTTTTAGAAAGTTTTAATAAATGGACATTAATTATTATTATTATTATTAAGATATATAAAAAGATTAACTTTTAGAACATGAAATTGGAGATGTTGGAGTTGGAAATGGAAATGGAAATGGAAATGGGTGATTTTGTATTGCAACTGAGGAAGTGTTTAACCGACAAAAAGGCTTTTTAGCTGATGTAATTTTTTTGAACCGAAGTTGATATATTTATACTGGTAAATGTTTATTTGCAAATTATAATTAAAGTGAAAACAAAAAGATAATTCTTAATCACACATTTTTTTTTTTTCTTTTCCTTCATAAATCACTAGTTTCATCTAATTCATTCAAAATCTTTTATCTCAAAAATCGTACATCGATAAATTATGAAAATTATATGGATGTTCTTAAAATTTCGTCATCTTTCATTAGAGAGGTCATCCAATATATTTTCGACGACTTTTTAATTTTTGGGCGGAGCCCATGCGGCTAAGGACGGAACCCGTCATGTAGATTACCACATCACCGATCACCCCTTATGACCTATCACCCTCTATGATCTATCACCCAACCAGCTACCACTTATTAATACCGTTAAGGGCTACGCTCGATAGGGGCGTAGTCCACCTGGCTAAGGGCTACGCCCGTACCGTATCATCATCCGAAAATTTTTTATTTTTATTTTTTTTAGCGGGTAAAATTAAAGATGAAAAAAACAAGGTAAAAAAATTTTTTTTAAAAAAAAAAAGAAAGAAGGGAAAAAAGTTGAGGGAAATATATGGCTGAGATTTGTCCCTTGATTTTGAACATTTTTCTAGTTTTCGTTTGATTACAATTTTTTTCGGGTATAATGCTAGTAAAAACTAAGGGCATATCATATATATAGCAGGCTGTATATATTTAGCTGCTATTACCCTCACATTTAAGGGGGGCTTTTTATCACGTGACAAAATTAAAAAAAAAAAATATGAGAGCAGCAGCCTAAAGTATACTGTATTCTTGATTTTCCCAAAACTAAATGGAGAAAATAACCGACAAGAAACAAACAAAAAGGGTGATAGCTCAAGTTACACAGGTCCCGACCTTGGTTAGCTAACCCACCTATACAGATGGACCGCCAGTAGAAAAGAATAAACACGTGTCATGATTTGATTCGTTGGCAACACAGTTAAATCCCGTGACTTGATTGGAGGTGAACTTGAACAAATCCCCTATCAGTCACTTTAATCTTTCTTTTACAACATATCGTATACCTTGAAACAGCGAATAAAAACCCCAGAATCTGTAAAAACAGAGATCGCGTGTCTCATTACTGTTAACAAACTTCCTGCAAAAGGCGCCTCATCAACACAACAGACAGAGTCATTACAGAGAGAAATCAAAAAGTTAAAAAAACTATATATATATATATACACATAATATAACTATATATGATTACAAATCTAAAACGGGATTCACCATTCACGCCGGCCTCAAAAGATAGTTCTAGTGAGAGAAAGCTTCACGCTCTTTTTTTTTTTCTCTCTCTACATATATATATATATATACATTCAACATTGATTATATGTATATATATAGTTAGTTATATAAGAACAGAAATTCACCCCGGTAATGAAGCGATCAATGTATAGGTAAGATATTTCTCATTGAAGAATCGATCTTAGTTTTTTTTTTTGTTATATAAATTGATATATATTGATTGAATAATAATGATGATATGATTATGTGATATATACATACATACATACAGTATATATTAGATTAGATTAGGTTATATGTGTAGGAACATATATAGATTCACAGTACTGGAAATGTAGGTAAAATAATTGCTATTAAAAAGTGCATTGTAGCTGTTTAAATTTTGATATTGTACTGTAACTGTTGCTGGTATGGTAGGAGTAAAAGAAAACCGAAGCAAAAAATAAATAAATAAATAAAATTAAAAAAAGAAAAAAGGATTAGCTTAGTTTGACGTTCTGTTATGCGTTTCTGATTGTGTGAAGTAATTGTGTTTCGTGGAGTTTCCGCAACAAGTAATCTTGTGAAAAGTAACCGGAATTAGCTGTCGCGTTTGGTTTCATTCATAATTTCATTATTATGCCTTATATATGTTAATTAATAATAATAATAATTACTGTTTAATTGATATGGTTATATAGGTGCTTTTCTGTTGTTAAGCTTAGTAATTATTTTTGTTTCTTTGGTAGGATTTGTTACATGTTCTGTTAATATTACCCCTTTACCAGAGTTTTGCTTTCCTTGAAGCCATTCGGGTTGTAAATGCTCTGTTGCTGGTTAACAGAGCAGTACTCTTGTCCGAGAAACGGGTGTTAACGAATGAACTGGCAGTTACAACCTGAATTCGATATATACTATAGTTTTAGTCGAAGCTTTATGGATTTCTTCGAAGGATTTACATACGACCATGTCAATTTCATCTTTTCTGATGTTACTTATCCTCAGGTAATTTGTCAAGAAATACTTTTTTTCTTCTTTTGTTTTATACCGTGTATCTGTGAGTAAAATTTTCATTTTGTTTTGTGATTGACTACGAACGAAAAGAGATTTGTTTAGTACTTGACGATGTTTTTGAAACAAGCCGAACAAAGTTTCTTGCAACCTTGCCCTGAATCTATATTTGAGGAACTATCTATCTTACTTAATTCATTTTTTTTTTGCAGGAGAGCACATACTCTACAATGAATACTAATCCTTACAAGTTTGCATATTCTGAACCTGGGAATTTCTCCTACTATAATAATTACTGTGATGCATATGCAATCAATGATGAGACATATGGGAATAATGGATATACTAGGCAACAGGAAACCACTTCAGCGATGGCTAACGAAAGAAGTACGGCTGTACATATGCAACATGATGGACATTCCACCTTGAGTTCTCATGCTGATCCAGCAGACTGTGAGTATCGAATTCTTTTGCTATTTAATAACTTATTAGTCGAATAAGAACTATTTACAATCCACATTGCTGAAAATGAAATACACATACCCTTTAAAACTGGGTCAATCACTGTTTTGGCCAGTGAACCGTTGGTATATATTGATCATCTTCATAAAGTTGATGTCAAGATGATTGCAATGACACCGGATAATTTGTTGTATATCTCAAAGGTATCAGTCTTGAAAGTGAGAAATAAGTTCTAAAATTCACTGGCATTTATTTTGGTATCAATACATAGCCCACTGGAGAGTGGGTTTGATATTATTAGACTTGACCCCTCTAAATACATGGGTATGGAAAAGTATATTGCAATCTTTTGCAACTTATTGACCTGTATAAACTGGGCTGTAGACATAGAATATCATGGCATAAATCTGAACTTAAAGAAATACATCTATTGAGCATAAAAACACAAGCTGCGGCGAATTGGAAAGAAAACAAGAACGTTTCTCATGACTGGTCAAAATCTGCAAGCAGCACAATAATGTAAAAGAAGCTACAAAGAGGTACACATAAAGACATGACAGCATACTAAAGAATGAAGTAATCTGTCGCTGTTCAAAATAAAAAGAAGTAATCTGTCCCCCACTATCAGCCTTAATCACAGCTCGAATAGCACGGTCCCATATTCTACGCCTTAGTTGCAGCTAGCATAGCACGGTCCCGGCGAGATTCTAAATGTTAGTCACAGCTAGGATAGAAACAGTTACTTTAACCTTGAGAGGTATGAATTGATATATGAGTACTAGGAGTGTTTCAAAAGTTATTGTTTCTGGGGCTCTAAATCTCTTCAAAGTGTAATATCACTTTGAAATTACACATGATTGAGTCCCTATGGAGGTGTGAATAGCACACGAAACACCTTTTGATACTGAAGAAATTCAGTTTCCTTTTTCCTCGTATTACCTTGGACAGGAAAACTTTATAAAAAAATGTACAAATAAAGGCAACAATAGATACTGGTTGCGGCAAACTTCTAGTAACACACAAAACACATTTTGCTACCAAAGAAATTCCGTTTTTTTTTCTTTTCCCCGTGATTACTGTAAATAGGAAAACTTTATGAAAATTTGTAAAAAATTAAAGGAAAAAACAGATACAGAAGACTCTAAGCCACTTCAAATACTGTTAAGCCAAAGGCCCGTTGGTTTATGCTTACTACTTGTAACTCAAAATTATTTAATTAACACTTACTTTCCATCTTTACAATGACTATATTTCATATTTAGTGATAATGATAATGAAATTATGTTGAGACTCATTATGAACATGAAAAATGATGGTTCGCTAAACCCTTTTAATTGTAATTGCTAATCTAAACCATCAGAAAATCCCTAGAAACAACTCTTATCAATACAAGTCATCTCTGTATGACTATAAATTTAGGTACCTCATCTATCATACTAATAACTAATGTCATATTGCCTATTTAGATCTAAATTGTTATTGGTGTAATACAATGAAAACTACCTTTTATACTTTTCAAATGAAGGGGCTTGATAAGCGATAAACACAAGAGACACCAAGACACACAAATGCTATTAAAAAGACAATCAAAAGATGTCTCATGTTTCTATTCTCTCTTAAAACAATCTGTGGGTTTTGAATATATATAAAGGACTAAATTAACCTTTTGCATGTGCAAACTTTCAGGTCCACAAAGCAACCATAATCCTGCTGATTTTCAGGTCTAAAGCTTTCTCATTGTCACATTTTCTGTCTAATCCTCTTTGATGGACAACTCTTTTGTATAAGATTATGTTTACATAACAAGCTTACATGCCTATACCTTACAGGTCGTGTGGGAAGACAATGTTGATCCTGACAACATGACTTATGAGGTTTAATAAGCTTAATCTTCGTTAACAACAATTTGCTCTCCCTATCTGTTTGTGTATGTGCTGAAAGGGTTATATATATGTTGAGTGGCAGGAACTGCTGGAATTAGGAGAGGTTGTTGGAAGTCAAAGCCGTGGTCTATCTCGGGAAGCTATTTCCCTGCTCCCCGTTTCCAAGTTCAAGTGCAGTTTTTTCTGGAGGAAAAAATCAAAAAATGAAAGGTAGCAAATAAGTGTTGTGAGGAGCACTTTCTCATACATCAAGTGCTTGGTAATTACTTGTCCTAATACTGTGAAATGGGATTTGTCAGGTGTGTTATCTGTCAAATGGAATACAAACGAGGGGAACGCCAGATACTTCTTCCTTGCAAACATATATATCATGCTGGATGTGGCAGTCAATGGCTTGGCATTAATAAGGTAAAGTCCCATGATCTATTAGTTTTTACTGTTTTCACAATATGCTGTTGTTCCACCGTTCTAACTATACTTCTAAACTGATTGTTATTATATCAGGCCTGCCCTATTTGTTACAAGGAGGTGCTTGTAAATGCTCCAAAACATTCAAAAAGATTTTGTAAGTGACCATAGAAAAGGAGGGTGGTTTCTTTCATTAGAACAATATTTCTAATTTCACTAATACCATCGTCGAATTATATATATTTATCCTTTCTCTCCAGTCTTCATCTTAGTTTTAGGAATGATTATCTTGTCTCTTGTGTGTTAAATAAGTATTCATAGCCAGTGATTATAGTTTGCATTACTTGTTATAGCTCGAAGTTGAATTATCTTCGAGCCACCCTCGTAGAGACAAAAACCAAAATAAAATTCTGTTAGCTAAATGGTAATGGTATCGTTCATAGTCACTGGGATCGCTGAACAATCCACAATTTTCGTTCTGGTACGGCCGTACCGGATCATGGTACCATTGTGATCCAGATCGTTCGGATACGCGATTTGGTGCAGAAAAACAGCTTTCCCAATTAGGTTTATGAATTGTTCCAAGCCTCTCTGGTACATGATTTGGGTTCCATAAAATCAAGTTTCAAATATGTTTGGTTCGACGTATTTATGTGAAAAATGCAGTGTTTGATTGTGGAAGTTTGACAGTTACCAAATACTCTTTGGATTCTTTGAACAAACATAGTAATTATTTACCAGATTTTTTAAAAAAGCTTTGCAATACTTGCACCCCAAAAAACATTTAATGTAATAATCAATTGGATTCTTTGAACAAACATATGGATAAACAAATATAACGAATGATATGTTAATGTTTCATAAAACACATGTTAGTAGCAATTAACAAGACTCGTTGAAAAATGATGATTTTATCACTCGGACAATGATTTGTGTCGAATATTGGATATAACATAAGAAGATGGTCAATAGTATGTGTTTGTAATGTCTTTCAATTGTGACGGTGTAAATATAGTCGCAAATAAAACATGTTAAATACCAGGTTGTCGAGTCATTCAGCGAATGTATGATTCCTAGTTCGATCCAAAGGGTATAAATTCCTTACTCTATCAAGTAAGCAGCTTCGCCCCCTTAGTCTCACTATGTTCAACTAAGCCACTTCGTACCTTAGAAAGGACTGGGAGCTCTAGCTCATTTCCAGGTATAAGAAAGAGAAAGGAGTAGCGCAAGCTAGACGAGCAGAGAGAAGGCCTGTAGAGGGAGTTTGAGTCCTGATACTACGCTAATTCTTTTCATTCTATTAGTTTACTCAATGAATCTGTTGATTTGAAATCAAAGGATGGTCTACGATCAGCAGAAGAGTCGAAGAGAGGCTTTCTATTTCTATATCCCCACAGGACTCTGTTTAGACGCTCTCTTTTCATCCCTTGATTGAAAACTATCCTTAGATTAGCGCTTGTGCTATTCCTTTAGTCCACACCTTTTATGAGCACGAGACTCATACTTGCTCTTTGCTTTCTTTTCTTCTTCTCTTTCTCTTCCCTTACTAATGCTAATGCGGGATTAGTTACTTCCGAATAGTCTATTGACTCCCGAACAGCTACATTTGTCCATGAATTCCTTCTGCTTCACCTTGTGGCCTATCCCAGACAGCTATGGAAGCTGCTAGCTACCTTCTTCCCATTCTTTAGTAGCCCAAGATGAGTTCTACACCCTATGGAGACAGAGAAAGCCCTTCCAGAGATTCATGTAAAACCTGTTCTTGAAAACAGCCTACTCATGCAAAGAGTCCTTTCCCCCATGCGCGGAAGGAAGTTTCATTTGGCGGTATCGTATATAAAGATTACGACTTCATTTAGAAAAACTCGAAATATCGTAAGAGAAGAGAAGAATAGCCCAAAAATCCCATTTCTTTCCGTTGGTAAATAACCAACAAAACAAAATAATTCTTCACTACTCGTACAGGAAAAAGTAACTTTCTGTATGGGGGGAATCCTTTATTCTAAATCAAGATGCCTCAACTGGATAAATTCACTTATTTCACACAATTC
>JAOXNX010000028.1:14845640-14857411 GCA_028566075.1 Solidago caesia
GAAATCAGTAACTCAAGGACCACCAGCAAAAAAATAAGTGAAATGGACTATAGTTGCAAAAGTGGTAATAACTCAAGGACCAAAAATGCAATTTACTCTAAAATAAAGTGATTATTGAAGAGGTGCCATTGGCATGGATGTGTCAGTTGGTGTCCGACTTGGTAAAACCAATGAGCAACTGTTCTCGCCGCCATTGGGATCAATCTAAAGATCTTTTAACCTTCAACCCCTGGTTCAATTTGTAAACCCTAAATAACATTTGCTTTCCAATTTGTCTAAATTTTCCGTTCTTTTAATTAAATTAAAAGGTAGAACATATCAAAAAGAGTGGTTCACCTTCGATAGAAAGATATTTCTTTTAACGCATAAAATACTTCAAAAGGTGGAAGATTTCAAAAGGAGTGGCTTACCTTCGGTCTTAGATGTTAGCTAGGTTGTTTGTTTGTTTTTTTTCTCTCTTTCCGTTTAAAAGCTTAAAGTAAAACTAACATATATCTGGAAATGCAGCGGGATTGAACAATTCATAGTCGGCAACAAATGGTGTAGGTTGTAAATCGTCTTAATTTGTTTTGCGACTCGTTTTATTTATAGAATTGAATTTATTAATATTTGGTAAAATGAATTATTAAAGATGAGTGGTTAAGATTAAATCTAACAGGATGTTTGAAAAATGATCGATTGTAATTGATCAAATAATGGATATTATTTTAATTCATATTTTTTTATTATTTTTTTTAAGTTAGTGGTTATATGTATTATAAAGAAATATTTCTAATGACTAACGTTTAATATAATAAGTATATGTTCATTTCAGCTGTACTAGCCAACTTTATTTCTTTCAGCGCATTACATAATATTTACATTGAACGTGCACAGTGACATATATTTTTTTAAATAATGAGCTTAACAAAAACCCTTGTTTAAAATATGGAGAACTTATATCCATAGGTTACGGCACATATGATAAATGTAGCCAAAGCATAAACAATTAGAAAAAGTGTCTTTCTATTTCCACCACTTTTGTGTCTATTTCCACCCCTTTTCTGCATAAAACACTTGTACGGTATGTATTATTTGTTGTACGGTCCTTTGTCTTATACGGTGGAAATAGCAACACCTTTAGAAAAATGATACTTTTGATCCTCTATTAATACATATGCACATGAATACATTATTTTTAAGCTTAACAACACCTATCGTATGTGCAGTTTGCTTAAAATATAGACATGTTTGAATATAGTAGTAGAAAAAAAAACAAAAAAACAAAAAAACTTTGGTTTCGAAAAATCTCACAAAGCCTCTAAAAGTCTCTAAATTTAAAGGTATTTTAAAAATCGTTAAAAAGAATCTCAAACTTCAAACTCTAGTCTTAGCCCAAGGGCCAACCTCAACCTCGAAGCCCAACCCCATTTCAACCTCAACCTCAAAACCCAAACCCAAGTCCAAACTAAGCCCCAACTATTTTTGTCAAACATACACAGGAATATATGTATCCACGAGTGTGCGTGTCAACTAGTTTACGTCCTTGGGTTGGTTAAAATTAAGTTCACGAGCTTAAATGCTTAACGGAAACCATAAGCTAACAACTTAGATGTCAACATGTTAACAAATGATGCTTAATTTACAGTCTAATTAGCTGAAGGGACTCTAGAATTAACATAGCAAATCACATGAGAGCTCTTTACAAGATTTGACTTTGAGGAGCATATATGCCACTTATAGCCACAACACCGTGACTTCTAGTCACATAAAGTATGTCGAATCGGATAATGGAACATGAATGTGGGCACGGGCTTGAATATTGACGGATCATTTCAAGATCTTCATTATTGAAGAAATGTTATTATCCTAGCTCATCATTAGACCAATCGATCATAGATCAACTGGTACCGCTACCATTTCTTTAGGTCCTCCATGCGAAGCCTTTGAGCGAGGGTTCGAAAAATGAGGGATTTATGGTAAATAGGCGTTTCACTAACACAGTAACAATGCGGATTGTAAGCAGATACCGCTAAGGTAGCGGGGATTAGAGGTTCCCTCCATCTAGCTCATCATTAGTGTTTTTTTTTTTTTTTTGAAAGGTGTGAATTACTCGTAAATATCGGGAGGTCTAGCATACATTGTTTTAACCGGGTCCACGCTAGAGAGCCTCCTGGTCGAATAAATCATCAATTTAAACCCCTCGATGAGAAACCCCTATCACCCAGAGATCTAGAGGGAAAAACTCACCTAGACCCACCATAGATGTAAATTAAATGCATGTGGCCACCCCAAATATGTCTAAGTTAGGACTCGAACCCTGACCTCTTGTGAGGAAAGAGGTCTCCTTGCTACTAGACCATTTGGTGATAGTTATCATTAGTGTTAGTACGATTAAGCATCTTGCGCGTTATAATTTCAACTAGTAGGTTCGGGCCCCGCGTTGCGGGGCCTAATTCGTATGCACGTTATTTAAAGATAATACTACAAACATATTCAAAAGTTTGTTGTTGTTAAGGGGTGTGCGGGGTCTCATTTATCGTTTTGATACAACTTAAAAGTTTGATGTAAAAAATGTATATTTATTTATGGTGAATACGAAAAACTCAAAAAGAAGAAAAGTGTGATCATAGGAAATGTATATCTATTTAAGATGAATACCAAGAATCCAAAAGGAAAAAATGTGTGCAAAAAACCGAGAATATAATAAATTTAAAAAAAACAAAAACCGAATGTTGGAAAATCCAAACGATGGTACGGAGATTTAAGATCAATACCAAAACCCAAAAGATAAAAACGTGTGCAAGAAACCAATAATAAAAAAACCAAAATAATAAAACGAAACGCAACGTGACAAAATCCGAACGATGGTACGGGGTTTGAATAAAAGTTTCCAATATTTAGGAAAAACAAAATTAATAAAATGGGACGCAACGTTGTAAAATAAAAAAAACGAAAATAATAAAACGGGACGCAACGTGGCAAAATCCGAACGATGTTATGGGGTTTGAATAAAAGTTTCCAATATTTAGGAAAACCAAAATTAATAAAATGGGACGCAACGTGGTAAAATCCGAACGATGATACGGGGAATAAAAGTTTCTAATATATTAGTTAGGAACCCAAAAGGAAAAAAACTTTACAGGAAATTAAAAAAAGCCATAAAGGAAAAAACCTAAATAGGATGCGATGCGACAAAATCTAGATAGTGATACGAGTGCGAGGTGGACGAACAGAACAGTGCCATGTGGACGGTGACACTGTTCATCACGTTGATGTTTAATAGATATATAATAATAGTAATAGTAATAGTAATAGTAATGTGACCTTCCAACCATTCAAGAATCATTTACATTGAGCAAAATGCTTTTAACATGAACATGACTAAAAAGGGGGGGTCCAATACAAATTTTGCATCAGATTTTTTGCAAGTCACGTGTTCTCCTCGTGTAGTCCCTCATCCATCCCCATGTTTTTATTCCTTACATCATTATTATCGTGGCCAACACTAATCATTCATTTTTAACCATTTTCTTTCCTTTTATATTAATCATTGTTTTGATTGTGTTTTAAGTTCTAAATCTATATCTATATCTATATCTATACATCAAATAACAAACACATCTTTTGTGGCACTTTTTTCATAAGGAAAGGTTAGTCTTGATGATGAATTTTATTATCCTTATGTGTATATTTATATATTTTTTATTATTTTTTTTTTCCTTGCTTTTCTTAGCTTATAAAGATTCAATCTTTTCATGTTTGAAGGTGTATAATTGTTTATTGTTGATTTATTTGATCTGGGTATTGTGAATTATGATTAATTTATTGAACTTTATTAGTTTTTTTTTTTTAGAATCTTGATTTCATGATCTGTGCTAGCTCATGGCATTTGGAGATCTGTGATATGCATCTACTTAACCACCTCCAAGGTGGCCTAGTGGTCGGGGGGACCTGATTTCCTCACAAGAGGTCTCAGGTTTGAACCTCGCTAAATGGTTAGGAAACGACCACGGAGATAACCTGGTTAGACCGAGTAATCTGAGTCAAAAGACTCGGCCATTTACAGGCAACCAGAACTGGGAAAATCTTATCTGTTTACCCGTTTAGATATGCATCTACTTGTATTGGTTAAAGTTTGTTTCTTTTATATAAATTTGACATCAAGATTTGATAATTAGTCCTTAGTTCTATAGAAAGTATCATGTGTGCATTCACGATGAATTTGATTATTGGTACGAAGTTAAAGCATACCTTCGCCAGTCATGTAATCTCCTCCATTAGTCCCCCGTCCCCATGTTATTCCTTACATCATTATCATGGCCAACGCTACTCATTCATTTAACCATTTTCTTTCAAAGCATACTTTCGCCAGGAGTTAAGTCTTCTAGCTTATACCAGACTGCTTGTTTTAAATGCAACAATCACTTTCAAAAATATGCAACCTAAATTCCAACAATTCTTTCTCAATATAGATAATGATTAACATAAGTATACTGCATTTTCTTAAATACCTACGTACTTTATTATTTAATTTCGTACTGCTAGTGTGTTGTTATCTTTGAAGATGTTTTGAAAAAGATTACCTTCCAAGTGAAAGTAACTAATGGTAGAATTTTGAGTACACGCAACTATATGCAAGCAAACCTATGATTCAGAAAAATGGGCAAACCAAGGTGGTACCCGGGTGTAGCACTAGTTTTTTGAGAATCCAAATATTCAATAATTTGGAATTGGATGTAAACATGATCTCGTGATTATCTTCATGTATGGATTAACTAGTCTTTTGTAGCTATTGGCACTAAACCGAAATGGTTCCAACATCATGGGATCATCAGGATTCTTATTTTGTTTTTTGTGTACTTTCAACAGAAATAGTTCGACTGCAGTCTTTTGGTTTCAGCAGCTTGGGAAATGGTCAAAAGGTTTAGTTGTGGAAATCATATTGCTTATATCTGTTTTTCATGTTTTTATGTACATGGTCCGACTTAAAATATATCCGTGTTTCAGGGGCAATAATGGAGCGTTTTGATGTACAACAAGGGCCATGTCTCAGTGCTTAGAAGGGATCAAGCATTTATGTGCTTCCCTACTCTTTTGCTGTGATCTTGAATTGAATAAACAATCGCAGGGACTTGATGATCCTGCAATTCTCGCTAGCCAGACAGTTTGTATGCTATTTTTCTACAATCCTATTTTACTTTTGTATACATACATTTGTGAATGGTCGTAGACATCATTGCTTTACAAAGAATCATGCCAATCTTTATGTTTGATGTTGATTTCATTCTGAATGTAGTCGCTTTTGTGTAATGCAGTTAGTGTAAGTGAAATAGAAGCGCTTTATGAGCTATTTAAGAAGATTAGTAGTACAGTCAATGACGACGGGTTAATCAATAAGGTTTGTTAAAGCTGGCATCGTCTTGATTTGGTTATGAAGTTGTGGCATCAGTTCTAACTATCTGCTTTCAATGCAGGAAAAGTTTCAGTTGGCATTATTTAAGACCAATAAAAAGGAGAGTTTGTTTGCTGATCGGGTATATTTGCTTTTTAAGCATCTTTTGTCAAGTAAAATGTATTAAAGAAGGTTGTTTAGAAGTTCTTTGTGTTGTCATGACTTCAGGTATTTGATTTGTTCGACACAAAGCACAATGGAATCTTGGGATTTGAAGAGTTTGCTCGTGCGCTCTCAGTGTTTCATCCAAATGCCCCTATTGATGATAAGATTAACTGTAAGTTGCAATTGTTTCCATTGCGTTTTTGGTGTTTAACTATGTTTGGCTCTATGATTTTCTTATTTTAAACACTTAGCACCCTGAGCCTTGTATTCTTCATGTTATGGATTTGCAGTTTCCTTTCAGCTTTATGACCTCAAGCAGCAAGGCTTCATAGAGAGACAAGAGGTGAGTTGAATGTGTATATGTGTGCATTTAATATATAATTATATATGTATATATGCTGGCATCGAATGTATAACTAATCTGATCAGATCAATGAATTTGTAGGTGAAGCAGATGGTGGTGGCTACCCTTGCTGAATCGGGGATGAATCTCTCAGACGATGTGATAGAGAGCATCATCGACAAAGTAACTGAACATTTACTCTTTTCTAATATTAGAAAAGCTATGTAAATTGCAGAACAGGTTTATTATAAAAACAATTGCTGAAAACCCAAGTGACAAGCTGGTGCTTTGTTTCAGACCTTTGAAGAAGCTGATACAAAACATGACGGGAAAATCGACCAGGAAGAATGGAGAAACCTTGTTCTACGGCATCCTTCTCTCTTGAAAAATATGACCCTGCAATATCTCAAGTAAGTTCATGTTTATATTACTTCCTAGTCAAAGTGTTTAAGATGTTTTAAAAGCACAAGCTTCTTTTTTTTTGAAAAGCAAAGCTATATATTAAACTCGTTGAAGAATACAAGGCCTCATGCTCCAAGGGTATGAAGATATAAATTAATACAAACAAGAAAAATAAAAACCACATACAAAAGATAAAGCTCAACTATACTATTTCAAATGAAAAGATGACGAGAATTTAGAATCCACATATTTCTCAATGAACCAATATTTGGATATTTACTCCCGATCCATAGTAGTGAAAATCATTGTAGTCCTGGAAAGATATCTTCCTCGCGAATTGATTGAACCTTGTCAGGAGACGCCGAGATGATTCGATTCCTCAGTTTCCATATTCCCCAAATAAGTATCATAAGACTTTTATTACCTGAAAGCTTGTCAGGGTTGCAAGCTTTAAAATGTAATTAATGGTTCAAGCCTCCTAAAAGGACATTTGTGGTTTTGTTTACAGGGACATCACAACTACGTTTCCAAGCTTCGTTTTTCACTCAAGGGTCGAAGATATGTAAAAGTTTCAAAGCAAGATTTCTTTTATGAGCAGCAAGTTTAGTCAAACTATGGCTACATGATTCTTCTTATTAAAGCATAAACATGAAATATTTGTTTATAGAAATTGTTACATTGAACGTGAAATAAGAATTTTATTTTTTGTATTACGATATTTACTTGTGCACGACATGCCAGCATGGACATCATATGGTATGCCGGAATTGGCATAATCGTAGTTCATCAGCTCAGATGCTATGGCTTTTGACCAGCTAGCAAAAGCTGTCATGGTGGTTAAACACTCTTTAGCCATCTCAGGGTTGTTCACAACTAAAACTATTAGTGAAAATTGCACCAAACTGAAGTTTGTGACGAAAGATTGATAAGCAATTAACAGATGTAAATGACCGTATCGACCGACCCAAACCTGCAGCTTTGGTACAGTCAACAGAAGATGTAACGATAACGTGTTAGAAGAGGCTGGCTATAACGTGAAACCTGTGCACCATTTGAATGACAACACATCTATCTATTAAGATAGACGACTTGAAGATCATTGCATCGCCTAAAAATATATACCGCAATCTTTTTTTGTAAACAAGAGCCCAGGTATTCACATTATTTTTGTAAGGGGGCAAGAATGCATAACGCAATCTTTTTCTGTAAACAAGGGTGCAGGTATTCACATAATTTTTGTGAGCAAGAGGGCAAAGTATGCAAAACACATTCATGCTTTAACACCAAAAAAAATGATGAAAACCAACTAGGTGTCTTGTTAGACGAAATTACTGTTCCATAGAAATAACAAAAATACCGCATAAGAAAAACTATAAAAGTTCACAACCATTAACCAAGACCATGCATAATATTAGGGGTGTTCAAATTAGTCGACCTCCTCCATCTTGCTCTCGGCATCAGCATCAGCTTCCTCAAGAGCAGGCACATCAGCATCCTCGTCAGCAACATCCTCGTCAATGCTGAGCCCAAGCTTCAACATTCTATGGATTCTGTTGCCGAAAGTGTTGGGTTCATCCAGGCTGAATCCAGAGGTAAGCAATGCAGTCTCAAAAAGCAACAGCACCAAGTCCTTGACAGACTTGTCGTTCTTGTCAGCATCAGCCCTCTTCCTAAGCTCCTCCATAATAGAGTTCTCGGGATTGATCTCCATGGTCTTCTTGCTAGACATATAACCAGCCATGCTTGAATCCCTCAAAGCCTGTGCCTTCATGATTCTTTCCATGTTGGCAGTCCACCCATATTCACCAGTAACCAAACAGCATGGAGAATCTACCACACGGTCAGACACAACCACCTTCTCAACCTTGTCACCCAAAACATCCTTCATCACCTTGCAAAGACCCTCGAACTTCTCCTTCAAAGCCTCCTGCTTCTGTTTCTCATCTTCAGTTTCCTCGAGCTTCAAACCTTCCTTGGTAGCAGAAACCAACTTCTTCCCCTCAAATTCCTTGAGTTGACCAACAGCATATTCATCAATGGCATCAACCATGTACAACACCTCATATCCCTTCTTCTTGAGCTTCTCCAAGAAAGGAGAGTTCTCAACTGCCTTCTTGCTTTCACCAGTGATATAGTAGATGTCGCTTTGACCCTCCTTCATCCTAGTGACATAGTCCTTCAAGCTGGTCATCTCATCACCACTCTTGGTGGAGTGGTATCGAAGAAGCTCAGCTAGCTTGGTCTTGTTTTGAGAATCCTCATGGATACCCAACTTAAGGTTCTTGGAGAAAGCCTCATAAAACTTAGCATAGTCTTCCTTGTTCTCGGCAATTTCTTGGAACAGCTCAACACACTTCTTAACCAAGTTTTTGCGAATAACCTTGAGGATCTTGTTTTGCTGCAACATCTCTCTTGAGATGTTAAGAGGAAGATCTTCAGAATCAACAATACCCTTCACAAAGCTCAAATACTCGGGAATGAGCTCCTCACAGTTGTCCATGATAAAGACACGTCGAACATAAAGCTTGATGTTGTTGGGCTTCTTCTTTGTGTCAAAAAGATCAAATGGAGCCCTCTTGGGAACAAAAAGAATAGCCTTGAACTCAAGCTGGCCCTCAACTGAAAAGTGTTTCACATTCAAATGCTCCTCCCAGTCGTTAGTTAGACTCTTGTAGAAAGCAGCATACTCTTCCTTGGTAATTTCTTCGGGTTTCCTCATCCAGATTGGCTTTTGTTTGTTCACCAAAGCCCATTCGTGAGACACTTCCTTGATGGTCTTCTTTTTCTTCTCTTCCTTCTCTTTTTCCTCATCAACTTCCTCAACTTTGCCTTCTTCGTCTTTCTTTTCTTCCTCATCCTCATCATCGGAAATTTCTTTTTCAGTGGTCTTCTCCTCCCATAGAGAGATAGGGTAGCTGATAAATTCAGAATGCTTCTTGATCAGATCCTTGAGCCTGCGCTCTTCAAGATATTCTAGCTGGTCCTCTTTGAGGTAGAGAGTCATCTTGGTACCTCTGCCAAGGGATTCACCAGAAGTATCCCTGGTGACAGTGAAAGACCCTCCAGCTTGGGACTCCCAAACATACTGCTCATCATCATTGTGCTTAGTTGTAACAACAACCTTGTCAGCAACCAAATAAGCAGAGTAGAAACCAACACCAAACTGACCAATCATGCTAACATCAGCACCAGCAGTAATAGCTTCCATGAACTCCTTGGTTCCAGATCGGGCAATGGTACCCAAGTTGTTCACCAAATCTGAAACAATCCAAAAAACATACAAACATTATAAAACAGTCCTTGCACAACAAAACTAAAAACAATGCGTACAGCGGATAATATATTGTTACTCACCAGCCTTGGTCATTCCAACTCCACTATCAACAATGGTCAATGAGTTGGTAGCCTTGTCAGGAATAATGTGAATGAAAAGCTCAGGCTGTCCATCAAGCTTGCTCTTGTCGGTCAAGCTCTCGAAACGGATCTTGTCAAGAGCCTATAAAGAATTTCCAATGTCATGTAACATTAGTACCAACCATCCCATACAATATACAATCTTCAAAATCCAAAATAAAACCATAAAAACACATAAGCGCAAAATCAGACATACAACCAAAAAGTACATACAAAACACATGTTTCTTATTGCAACTTTTTTCACTATATAATACTCTAAATTAATTATTCCCCACATAACTTAAAACACAAGTAAAGACTAAATACTTATTCAGTATCTACACTCCATCAATTAAATATGCTTTTTCAAACGATACCTGTTATACACCTAACACTGTACACAAAACTTTTATTGAGACACCCAAACACCTCGGTCCCTAATCAGACCATACATATATACACTGACCTTTTATAGAGACAAAAAAAATTTCAAATAATACAATATAAATATACAACACATAAACATCCAAGTTATATATGATGAATTGATGATAATCATAATAATCCCCAAAAAATAGTAATGATCCAAGGAAAATTATCAACAAAACTTGATATAGCTCTAGTTAACACCTCTTTTAACTGAATTAACTGATTTTATAAATAGAGGATAATATATATGTATAAACATATATATAAGTATCTAACTATATATATATATATATTATCAAGTGAGCTCAGTATTAACAACAATTAACAAAATTTTGGAAAAATCATACAATACATAAATCAAAACCCTAGATCTCATGTATAGCAACAATATATACAAATATATACATACATCATATAAAAACGTCAATAAATCCTAACTAATCAATTATATAAACCCTAACTATCAGTCCAGTACATATACATACATACATAAATACACATATATATAAATTACATATGAAAAAACTGAGAGAGTAAAGCTGACTTACATCGGAAGAGTTACTGATGAGCTCACGAAGAAAGATCTCTTTGTTACTGTAAAAGGTGTTGATGATGAGACTCAACAACTGGTTGATCTCAGCTTGGAATGCAAACGTCTCTGTGTCCGCCATTATTGAAGTCTCGCCAAGGATTTGATGAATTGAAGAAGAAGAAGAAGAAAGAGGAGGAGAGCGTGGGGCTGATTTTGAAAGCGAGGAGTAAGTTAGATCGGAAGGGAGGCGGGTGTGAGTGTGTATATATAATGACTAATGGGGGGGTTAGGGTTTGCTATTTTGTAGTTCTAGATCCTTCTATGGCCGAAGACTTGATAGACTTTTTGATTTATATTTGTTTGTTTTTGGTCCCTTGGCTATTGGTTTCTTTTTACTCTTGTATCACTTTTTCTTTTTTTAGGATAATATGGATTTAACTTTGAATTTTGTACATTATTATGATTTAAGTAAATTTAAAAAGAAGTTTGGTGGTGTTTTATTTAATTTATTTGTAGACTCGTTGGTTTGTTTCGGTTATTTTCTATGACTTACTTTTCCGGTTTATAAGTTTATCATGGTTTGAACTTGGAGGTGTTTGTTTTAGCATTTTTATGATTGTTTCTAGCTTTTTAGTCTTATCTACCAATATTTATATAAGAGGGTTATAAATTCATCCTTAAAGAAACAAGAACCATTGGATGAGTTCCAATTTTGATTTAAGACCATTAAATCATATTAATGATGTCATCTTTGACTTCTTAATTGGTCAAATACAATATTAATACTCACACTTTAGATGATTAGTCAAAATATATCCCTCTTAGAAAATCCTTATAATGGATAGAAAATACATACTTTTAATAATTAATACATTATAATATCTCTTATTAATATATTTGAGTATACGATTATATATGTTTACCTTTTTGGTGTAGCCATTCCAAATTTATAGAAAATTATTTTATAAATATAAATTTACTTTATTATTGTTTAAAAAAAAATTAAAAATTTATCTTGAGTTTTTGATTGGTAGTTTATAAATTTAATTTTATATATATATTTTTTCTTCAAGTTTTTGTATTGTTTTTTTAATAATTGTTTTCTTGCTTTCACTTTATAATCGTGGTATA
>JAOXNX010000028.1:14857511-14870075 GCA_028566075.1 Solidago caesia
TGTCATATATTTAATGTCGAAAGCAAAGTGTTCTTTATATATATTGAAAGTTTTGTTTTAACACTTTATATTATCAATTTTATCACATAATACAATTCACTTTTAGTACTACATAAACCATGTAGTTTGATTTTACAGAATTTTAAAACTTTTTTTACGAGAATTTCACCATATATTCATAGAGTTTTCGATATTCAACACACAAAGAATTAACATAAGAATAATGTCTCTCTTTCTCAACATTTAGTGTATCAACTTATTAATGTACGTTGTTACAAAAATTCAAAATACAAATAGTTATATAGGTTCATCCGCGTATTACGCGGGACAATAATCTAGTTTCGTTTAAAATAAGCTTGTTTAAGTATTTGTATGAGCTTTTAAACTTATGTAAGCTTCTTTTGAGAAAGCTATTATTTTCTAAGAAATTTTTTTTTCAAAAGCTAAGGGCGCGTTTAGTTGTAGAAAATGTTTTCTAGTTTTTCATTTCCAATTTTCTATAAAATGAAAAAGGTTTTCAATATCTAGAAAACAAACGAAAATTATGAAAACGTATTCAAAGTTAGAATATATACTAATTTCATTTTCCATTTTAGAAAACTAGAATACATATTAGAGATGTGGAATGAGGGAGAAAGGAGAGATGGAAAATAGAAAACATCAAAATGTTGTTTTCCAATTTTCATATTATAAAATAGAAAATGGTGTTTTCCATTTTCTTGAAAAAATTTTCTTAAAAATTCTAATTTGATCGTGTATTCTATTTTTCATGTTTTCTTGTAAAACAAAAATAGAAAACAGGAGGTGTTTTCTCCGACTAGAATACGTAGTGATTTATTTTATTATTACTTTTACTATAAAGCTTTTATGATAATCTTGAAGGAATTTCTTTCAAAAAATGCATAAGCAATATAAACCAATCCAAACACACAAAATAATATGTAACATAAACAATAAGTCACTTTTGTGATTATACTATTTGATTTATTTTATTATTACTTTTACTATAAATATTTTTTCTCTTTTAATTGTCAAATCATAAAGGTTATCAAATAGTCATACTGAATAGGGTGAGCAAAATTACCAGAATCCTGGAACAAAACCGATATCAAACTCAAGTACTCACTCAAAACAATATGATATCGGTTCTAGAATTTGGCCATTTTCAGCTTTCGGTATTTTTGGTTTCGGTGTGGTACCGGTACTATCGAGAAAATACCAAACAATATATTTATACTTCCTCTCCTATTTTCATAGATTTACCTTTCAAGATATAAACTTTATCAATTAAAAATCTCGTATGTGAAGTACTCACTTGTGGTGATGAGATGTAGCATGCTAACATATAGTTCTAGTAGTAGGCTGTAATTTCTCTGCTTCAAAACTTTCGACTTATGTTCATTATATTACATGCAATTTCATTGTTATCGAAACTTACTGTTCTCTATGTTACCATCATGCCTCACTACCTAAATTGGTATTTCTGGTTTCCCTGCAGTTTGTCTAACAATACAGAAGGAAAATGTTACTGTATTTAAGGTGCCATAATTATACTTTTTTATATCAAAAGTTTACCCTAAAAAAAAAAAGCCTAAATTCAATAACAAACATATTTATGAACCCACCAAATGGTCACATCTATCATTTTCCAAACTCTAAGGGCTTAGAAGAACGTTCCACTGGCTCTCCCTATTTGACCATTTCCATTCACCAATGGTTTGGTTTCCTAAAAACTTGGTTATGATCATTTTTCAACACTGTATAATAAACATTAGGATCAGATAACCTAGAAATTAGACAAGAAATTCCTCAATGCAAGTTTGGCACCGAATGTTTGGTAGAAAGCATCAAATTTGACACCAAAAAAGTACTAAGAACAATAGCAAAAACTAAACATGACCAAACACAACGCATTCAATCAAATCCCAAAAGCTAATCGAATTCATATGAAAGACGAGATCCTTCAGTTTCCATTTAGTCGACCTCCTCCATCTTGCTCTCTGCTTCACCATCAGCTTCCTCAAGAGAGGGCATATCAACATCGCCATCAGCAGCATCTTCGTCAATGCTCAAACCAAGCTTCAACATTCTATGAATCCTGTTGCCAAATGTGTTGGGGTCGTCAAGACTGAACCCAGAGGTGAGCAATGATGTCTCGAACAGCAGCAGCACCAAATCCTTCACTGACTTGTCGTTCTTGTCGGCATCAGCTCTCTTCCTTAGCTCCTCCATAATTGGGTTCTCAGGGTTGATTTCCATGGTCTTCTTGCTTGACATGTAACCAGCCATGCTTGAATCCCGTAAAGCCTGTGCCTTCATAATTCTTTCCATGTTTGCAGTCCAGCCATATTCACCAGTAACCAAACAACAGGGAGAATCCACCACACGATCAGAAACAACTACCTTTTCCACCTTGTCGCCCAGAACATCCTTGATCACCTTGCACAGACCCTCAAACTTCTCCTTCAAAGCTTCTTTCTGCTTTTTCTCATCTTCACTCTCATCGAGTTTCAAACCTTCCTTGGTTGCAGAAACCAGTTTCTTCCCCTCAAATTCCTTGAGTTGACCCACTGCATACTCATCAATAGCATCCACCATGTACAACACCTCATACCCCTTTTTCTTCAGCTTCTCCAAAAACGGTGAGTTCTCGACCGCCTTCTTGCTCTCACCGGTAATGTAATAGATGTCACTTTGGCCCTCTTTCATCCTTGTGACATAATCCTTCAAGCTGGTCATCTCATCCCCACTCTTGGTTGAATGGTATCGAAGCAACTCAGCTAACTTAGTCTTGTTTTGAGAATCCTCATGGATACCCAACTTAAGGTTCTTAGAGAAAGCTTCATAGAACTTATTATAATCTTCCTTGTTTTCAGCAATCTCCTGGAACAGCTCGATGCACTTCTTGACCAAATTCTTACGAATCACCTTGAGGATTTTGTTTTGCTGCAGCATCTCTCGAGAAATGTTCAGAGGAAGATCCTCGGAATCCACAATACCCTTTACAAAGCTCAGATACTCAGGAATGAGTTCCTCACAATTGTCCATGATAAAGACACGGCGGACATAAAGCTTGATGTTGTTAGGCTTCTTCTTTGTGTCAAAGAGATCAAAAGGTGCTCTCTTGGGAACAAAAAGAATGGCCTTGAATTCTAATTGACCCTCAACTGAAAAGTGCTTCACATTCAAATGATCTTCCCAATCATTGGTTAAACTCTTGTAAAAAGCAGCATACTCCTCCTTGGTGATTTCTTCAGGTTTCCTCATCCAAATAGGCTTTTGTTTGTTCACCAACGACCATTCATGAGACACTTCCTTGATCTTCTTCTTTTTCTTTTCTTCCTTTTCCTTCTCTTCATCTACTTCCTCCACTTTGCCTTCTTCGTCTTTCTTCTCTTCCTCATCCTCATCATCAGAAATTTCTTTCTCGGTAGTCTTTTCAATCCAAAGAGATATTGGATAACTGATAAACTCGGAATGTTTCTTAATCAAATCCTTAAGCCTACGCTCCTCAAGGTATTCAAGCTGATCCTCTTTTAGATGGAGTGTCATTTTAGTACCCCTGCCAAGGTTCTCACCAGATGTGTCCCTAGTAACCGTGAATGACCCACCGGCTTGAGACTCCCAGACATACTGCTCATCATCGTTGTGTTTGGTTGTAACCACAACTTTATCAGCAACCAAATAAGCAGAGTAGAAACCGACTCCAAACTGTCCAATCATGCTAACATCGGCACCAGCAGCTATAGCTTCCATGAACTCCTTGGTGCCAGATCTTGCAATGGTACCCAAATTGTTCACCAAATCTGTAAATAACATATACAATTATTAATTATACAGCCTTCTTGTGTAATATAAACATTGATAAATTAAATTAGCACTAAATTTATATCTCACCAGCCTTGGTCATTCCAACTCCACTGTCGACGATTGTCAACGTGTTGTTGGTCTTGTCCGGGATGATATGGATGAAAAGCTCGGGTTGTCCATCAAAAACTAAATCCTTAATTACCTTCAGAAATCTCATCACAGATAAATACTATACTTGCCTGTTCATGTTCTAAGACTCTGCAACAACAGAAGTTTATCATTCTCAATGTATTTGATATTACTACTAAATAAAAGTATATAATATCAAGGGAAAATCAATTATGCAGCTGACTGCACACACAGATCAAATGGATGATTGATATATTACAAAAATGTCCCCCTAATTTTTAAGGTAACTGCATCAAAAAATGATGCAGTCAACTGCATCCAAGCTAAGCCTTAAAATCAAACCTTACAACCTCTAAAAACCCTTAATTTCAAACAATTAATAATACCACTTTTTTATTAATTAGGTTTACATACCTTTGATTGATTAATAACACTTGTTACTTCTCATTAGCTTTGTCACACCCCCAAAATGCGGAATCGAATGTGTGAACCATATTCGTAAACAAATCACACATTATAACAAACGACATCTAGAATGAGACGTTTTTAGAAAATATTACTGAAATGATTTCATTTATTGATCATAAAAGGATAACTGAGTTCACAACTAGTACAAATGAGATTCTTTAAACACAATAAAATAAACTAAGACATCTCCATATGTTTTCTTCTAGTATGCAATGGTGACTCCAAAAGTATGCATCTATCTTATGCGTCATCTAGCTCAAGTACCTGAAAATACACATTTAAATTTCGTCAACATAAAGTTGGTGAGTTCACAGTTTATGATAAGATTATCATTTGGATCACAAGCTTTTTGATTAGGATATCGTATGATTACGAATATCAAAAGACATGATTTTTTTCAACCAACATCTAGATCACTTATACCTTGGAAGCCAAATACATTAACCGTACCATATGTGTACATTACCCCTATTATGATGCTAATGCTCAATGCAATCACGATTAAGTTCAAATATTAATTATCCGTTTGGCATTAGAGAGACTAAGCCGGATAGGGTTGTCAACCCAATAGTACTATTTATAATATTCGCTTTGTCATTTATCGGTCCAATAATTTTAGGGGATTTCGAACCAGAGCATTGTATCAAAAATATAAGCATCCATCATTTAAACAATTGTGTCCATAAAACAAAAACAATTGTGTATTCTCAGTCCCGAAAACAATAAAAGGGATCCGTGAAACTCACAGTAGCCTTCTGAGTAACTTAGCAAGTAAAATTTATAGATTGATGATGATAGTGATGACGAGCGAGTCAACCAGCAAAAATACGTATTCCTAGATTCAACGTGAATTGATTTATATTCATGTAATTTCTAAAGTAACTATATAACCACAATGTTTATTCATTAATACGCTTGTCAATGTAATTGACTTTGGATTTGTTTGTTAAGTCTTTGAATTTATTCTTATAAATGAAACTTTATTTATGTTATAAAACTTGGGGGACTAAATTATCATTCTTGAAACTAGAAGGACCAAATTGTCATTCTTGAAACTAAAAGGACTGGATTGTCATTCTTGAAACTAAAAGGACCAAATTGTCATTCTTGAAACTTGGAGGATTATAATTGACAAATGTTTCAACTTAAAAGGACTAAAAATGACAATTTTGAAACTTCAGGGTGAAAGTGTAACTTTCCGGATATAATAGGTATCCGTATGATATACGCAGTATCTATCTGATATTTCTAAATTCTTTTGAAGTATTAACAATATACTTGGATAATAATTAATACAGAAATGTATTAATTTTGAGAATAAAAGATACTCTGATAGTATTTATCAAAAACCAATATGAAATACGTACGAATGTATTCGAAAGGATGAATACGAAAGTGTATATATATGTATATTTATAGAATAGATACCATTATGGTAATATTTATAATCAATACAAAATGTATTAAGTATAAAATGAAAATACGATGGAAATTTAATAGCGTCTTAATGCCCGGCTAATCACATGGAGAGAGGTCGTGAAGAGCCCACCGGTGAACTAGGGATACTTTAAATCGTAAATTCCAAAGCTCAAACCGATGTGCAAGCCTGAGAGGCCCCTCTTTAGTGAAAAATGCTCATGCTACAAAAAGTACTTAATATATAGAAAGTTTACCATTTATAACATGGTATATATAGATTAAATTCGTATTTAAACAATAATTAACGTTTATACGAAAGTATGTATTCAATTAGTATAATTAAGTTGACAAGTATTTTAATACATAACATATAGTTATATAATCATAATGTAAAGTATAATAAGGTTTTATAAAAATCCTTACGAGTATGAAGAGTTTAGTAAAAATCTAGGTTGAAAGTAAGGACGTAGTTTGAAGAACGACGAAGAACACGAAGAACTTCTTGGAAGAATCGTCTATGGGTTGGACTTGTTTACTTGAAGAATGTGGAATAATCCTAGCTTCATATGGGCATTATAACTAGGTTCTTCAATGATCTTGGGAGAATTCTTGATAACAACTTCTCTTTGACGATTTTCGTAAGCACTTTGTGAAGTAAGTGCTTAGAACTTTCACGAGAACTTCGATGTAGCTTATTATGATTAGTTTTTGTTGAGGTAAGAATGTTGGAATGCCTTGGAGGGAGAAAGAAGATTGGGAGGTGTAAGTTTTAGTGTTGGTTTAGCTTAGTATTTATATGAAGAAAAGAGTTAAGCTTAAGAATGGTGGTGTAGGTTAAGGGGGGACGGTTTGGGGTAGCTTTGTGGAAGAAGTTTACTTAGTCTAGTAACTAATGAAAATTACCTAGGAAGCTTCATCGTTGTAAGTTGCAAGTATACTAGATTTTTCGTTTAAGTTACGAGTTTAAATATTGCGAAAATCTATTTATATTTTTATATATTGGGCCGTGAGTTTTTATATAAGTTTTATGAAGTTTAATAACTTAAAAGACGGGGTGGATTAATAACCATGGAAAGTGTAAGTATTTACTAGCCAAAGTCTTCCCGAGTAGGAACGCAAACTATCCGTAAATAATTAATTAAAATCGATTTTTATAAAATTTTCCTAACTTTTATTTTATGAAACAAAAATCATATTAATGTGTCTTGATACTAGATATGGGGTTCTAGAGAGTCTTAAGTTCATACGAGAAGGTTTCAGGTACAATAAGACGTTTTTACGTTTTTAGTTGCTCGTCATCAGGGTTTTAAATCTTACTAGAATAGTTCATATAATAGATTGATTAATCATATAATCAATTAGAATCTCATACATGCACTTGCTTACCTAATCATGCCTTAATTAGCTTAATTTATTTTAAAATTAAGAGAAGAAAACCTTAATTGATTTCAATTAAGAATCTTGATGAATGGAATTTTGACGGATGTCACAAGCTTGTTCGTTACGATCTACACCACACACAAACAGTTAGATCTAAAAACCAAATCCCAGTAATATACCTATTAGATGCATATGTTAAACCTGTAAAACAAAAAAAAAAACAGAAAAAGAAACAAAATATAATTAATTTAAATAAAAATTTAATCCATAAAAAATCGAAACTTACACATGAAATACAATCCAAGTCTGGTTAGGTTATCATCGACGCTTCTTCAATCTTCATATTATCCGGATAAAAATAAAAGAGAATGAAAGTAAAAGAAGAAGATGAAAGAAATTAAAAATCAAAATAATAGTCGGATCCATGGAAACATCCTTCAGATTAAGATCCCAAAAGTCTTATTATGATTATATGAAACTTTTCTTAGAAGAAGAAATTAAGATTATTGTTGGTGTAATAAAGAATGGAGAGAGAAGCTGAAGAAGGCTTTTGATCCACAAATTCAAAAAGGTGAAACCATCTAATCATTTAATCTAATGTGTTTGAAAAGGGCGATGGAAGTGTTTTCAATTTTCAAACCGTATACATATCTTCTGCAAAAGACATGTATAAAATACACACATTGACACACCACCAAAAACATACAATTTACATCATGAAAGTGTAAGCAAAGCCTATGTGGACAGCTTAAGCAGCCGCCAACTCAGAATTGTGACATAATCGGAGGACTCTCCTCTAATAGAGTAGGGAGATGTTTATGGTGTCAATTACCTGATATAGCAATTGGTCTCTAAGACAAGTAAAACAAAGTAGCACCCCACTTTTATACTACCGTAAAAAGCTTACACTTTTTGTTCTATCTTGTTTCTTTTTTACCTCAAGAAAAGTATCTACAAAGGCACAATAAAAACCATTAGTTGAAAAAATAACGCAGTCGTTATTTTCACCAAGCATTAAACGCTAGTTTTTACCCGGTATTGTCGTTAAAGTATAATGAAAAAACGCTAGTTTTTACCCAGCATTGTCCCATGTTCAGTGAACTCTTATTCGATTTGATAGAATCCTATTCCATAAGCATGTTATGGCACCTCAAAAGAAAATATAAGTTGCCATTTTCTAAACTTATTGTCACCACATTGCATAGAATCATATTCAAGCTAAACAGATTTTATACTTACTAAGCTAAACACATTGCATCCAAGCTGATTGACATCATGTAAGAAGGCTTTATAAGAAGTCCTTTGTTGTTCTTGAAATCATTAAGCACCTTCACCTAAAAAAACACACAATTCATTCAATACTAACAATTAAAAAAATATAAAATAAAATATTTTTGCAAGTATGATCATAACAGATAAGAGATCAATATATTATGCAAGTATGATGATAACAGATGACATTCTAACATGTCACGTACCTAAAGATAAGAGAAAGAATATGAAGGAAAACTTATGATTTGAACATTTGGCAGATTATATGAAAACAATATTGGTGCTGAAGAGTAATATACCTTCCCACAACTACAGCCAAATCACCCCTGATGGTTCCTGGCTCACATTTTTATGGATATGTAGCTTCAATAAGTTTACGACCATATCTAATCACACCTCCTTCCAAAATCTGCATTATATTTGAAATAGTCATTGGTTTATTGATTCATCATTATTAAAACAAAAGATGTCGATAATTGGATTCATCATTTTTGTAAAAAACATACTTGATTCCATTAAGGTTTGCTGATATTGTTTCAACACCCACGAAACTGATGCCTTGTTCACAAAAATAGACTAAAATTAATACAAGAGTATTTGTGTATCAACATTATCCACATTTAAAGCTCTCCGAACAACCCTGAAGCTATCATTACCCACTTCCTTAATTACCTTGTATCTGCAAAACGAAAATAGAGTATCGAGTATGATTACACCTACAAAAAGATTATATTAGTATTATAGATCCAGAAAGGTTGGCAAAAATATGGGGAGAATGTCCCTCAAAATTTCTTAACTATAAACTATTAATATAATTTATTTAATACTCATTGATTGAGTGCAGAGTGCCTATTTGCTATGAAATGAGATCCATGTATTATACCTGTGCTTGTTTTGCGTAAGAATGTCACATAAATCCCCAGCTCATGTATGTGCATACCTGTGCTTGGTTTCCAGGCCATACTATGTTAAGTTACTTAAGATGAAAGAAAGTTTAAAACATTTAAAACTATGAAACTTACATATATATGTTCTAACATTTAAAACTAATACTTAAGAATCTTTACATACAACCAGTGCAGAATCTTTACATACAACCATTACTTAAGAATCTTTACATAACATCAAGACTTCATAACATTTAAAACTATGAAACTGCACTGATAGCAGTTCTAGCACATGCACTTTAATCCCCCTCCTGACTAATTCCCCAACATATCAGTATGTATATGTTCTAAAAGCAAGGAATATCATCATAAACACAATAAAACAATGGTAGCGTGTCAATGAAGACCTGAACAGAACTATAGTATCCGATACGATCAGAAATAAATCAACAAAGCGATTATTCCTCATCTTCCTATGCGTGTCAATGAAGACCTGAAGCAAGGAACCATCTTTTAAAGAAATAATAATATATAAGACCAGAAAATCAGTTTATATGCAACCTTGCTTGTTATTTCAAATAGGGGTATCTTCAAAAATGCTATCAAATCTACAAAAATAAATCAAGCTTACAAAATAGATAATACCATGAGAAACTTAATAAATCTACAAATGAAACATTCCCTTTGACCTGCCTAAAAATGTATATTAGATTTGATGTGATTAAGAATAGATCTAATAAATGGAAATTAATGTATTAAGAATGAAATCTACAAAATAAAAGTTAAAATAAAAAAAATGTATATTAGATGTGATTAAGAATAGATCTAATAAATGAAAATTTTAGTAGATTTGGATACATACATACTATATACATTAACACCAAAACTTTTGATAAAACTTGACAATACCAACTATTAATAAAACTTGACAATACTCTTTAACTTTCAACTAAAAGTTTCATATAGTGATTTTGTCATCCAAAATTGCCTACATAAAACTTGACAATACCAAAAGTACATCATTTATATACCAAAACTAAAAATAAAGTAACCAACTGTTATGAAAGGTTGAGCTTATTTTAACAACATAATTGAAAGATATACCCTTTTTAACATACATTCGAATTAATTAGTGCTAAATTAAAAGACATATATAGCACATACCTTAAAGAGCACCAAAAATCATCTTTGATTATTTCTACAATATGTTGAATGAAGTTCATCACTGCAAGTTCTGAAATTAAAAGAAACATTTAGCATATACTTGTTTAAATATGTGTTCACTTTGCTGCAAGTCTATCCCTTCATTGCATAATGACATTCTACCAACTTCTTGTGCCGATTCCATTACCTGCACACCACTTGAAATTAAAAATAAAAACTTCTTTGGATACATAACTTTTATGTTATTATTATGTTCAGTTGTTATGTTTGTGAGTCTAGTAAAAGTATATTCCCAATTGACTTCACATCAAGACGAAACACTTACATATTCTAACAACTGATCAACACTCAAGAGATGGAGAAATTAGAATAAGGTCAGGTAATTCAAGTGCCCAAAAATAACCTCATATCATTTCATAAAAAACTAAGGCATATTTTGAACACGGTTATTTTGATGCCCAAAAATAACCTCATATTTTGAACACACTCATTTAGCTAATCAAAGAAAACAGTTCCACATCATTTCATAAAAAACTAACAAACGTTTATTTTGAACCCCCAAAATAAATCATAAAACTAAAAGATGGTTTTTGTTGCATCTGATAGTAATTTACCAGCAATTTTGTTGCATCTCGTCTGATAGTAATTAAAAAAGAATATTAATTAAAACTAATATTAATCTCGTCTGAATGAATTAATAAAAACTAATATTAATTGGATGCAATTTTGTTGCATCTCGTCTGATAGTAATTTTGTTGCCCCAAAATAAATCACAAAACTAATATTAATTAAAAAAGAATATTACCAGCAGAATCTGATAGTAATTTTGTTGCATCTCGTCTGGAATGAATGAATGAAATCTGCAATTGGATGTAATAAAAACTCTAAGAATCTGATAAAAAGAGATGAATGAATGATGAATCCATACCTTTAGTCTTCAACATACCTGAATTCACGTATTGGTAAAAGCATATGATAAATCGAGATGAATCCATGGTGATTTTTAGGAGAAATTGGAAATAAATTTTGGGGAGAAAACTAAAAATAGGGAAAACATAGAAAGAGATGGAGAGAGATAAAACTAATTTTAATTTATTCCCTCAAAAGCTTCTGATGAAAGCTTCTGATGGAAGCTGTTAATTCAAAATAAAAAAAAGCCGCCCAAAATATCCAATCTGTCGGTATCTATTTATATTATATTTTCTATTATTATTTATATTATATTTATATTATTATATATCTCCTTACTCTATTAGAGAAGAGTCCCCTGCTGATGTAAGAAAGCTGATGTGTCGTTCATTTAGATAGGCCAACAATGCATTTATTAGGTAAGGCCAACAAATCTATTTATGATGTAAGCCTTACCTAATAAATGCATTGTTGGCCTATCTAAACGAACGACACATCAACTTTCTTACGTCGGCAGGGGACTCTCCTCTAATAGAGTAGGGAGTTGTTGCTTGGTAGGGGAGATTTGTTGGATACTTTAACTTTTACAATTTATACATGTCATCTTTTACAAAAGTTTTCATCAAGAACATATTCTTGCTTCATCATATCTATCCTTCTTTGCATCAAAAAATAAAAAATAAAAATAAAAATTCCTGTTTATAATTACTTCATCATATCTATCCTACAATTTATAGTTTATTATCATCCATTCTTGGTGGTTGTCTTTCTCGTAATAGCATATATTTTGTGTCTTTCTTCATTCTGTGTTGTTATATCATTTATAAAAATAAAAAAAAAACCCCAAAAAACAAACAATTTGAATGGCAGAGCAGGTCGCTAGTTCGGTGGTTGGGAAAGTAGTGGACTCGATATTTGGGGTGGCTAAAAAGGAGATCAGTTACATGTGGTATTACACTCAAAATGTCGAAAACTTTAGGAAAGCTTTGCGGGATCTCAAAGATATGAGGGGAAGGGTTCAACAAAAAATAGAGATCGCCAAAAGTGAAGGAAATAATCTCATTGCTGGTGTTGAAAAGTGGGTGGTTGATGCCGATGAAGAAATATCCAAGGCGGAAGACTTTCT
>JAOXNX010000028.1:14873776-14885867 GCA_028566075.1 Solidago caesia
AACGAACATGAACAAGCGATTATGTTCGTTTATCCGTTCGTGAACTGTTCGTTATGTTCGTTAATCCGTTCGTGAACTGTTCGTTAAGTTAAAAGAACGAACATGAACAAGGTCCCGTTCGTGTTCGTTCGGTTCGTTTACAGCCCTATCCATCGTCACTCACGCCTTGCCGCCGCATTGCGCGGGTAATCTTCTAGTCTATATCTATCTATCTTCTACTTCTACTAATATAATAAAACATAATTGAAACACCTTTAATCGACATGTGATATTTAATTTAAGCGACTCGTGTTTTTGAAAAATTTAAAACAATACGAACCTTGTTTCACTATCATGACTTTAGATTAAATGATATCATTACAAATATCAAAAGTAATATTAGATTCTGACCAATACTTTTATGATACATATGTTTTGCTATTAGTTACTATTGCAGAGACCAAATAAACGTGATAAAACATGTTCAAATATATATTTTTTTATAAAGTTCAATCGTACGCTATATATATATATATAGTTAATTCGTACATCGTACGAGTATTAAGACTAGTTATATTATCTATACTACCTATTAAAACATTTACCCCCCCACCCCCATTTTTGAAATAATAAATTGATATGCCTAATTTTACCCCTACCTATAATACTCCTATTAATTTACATCAGTTTTTCTTTAACTCCTAAAATAAATACACTACCCCCTTTACATCAATTACCTTTATATCAATTACATATACTACTCGTCGTCATCGACGTCGCATTACGCGGATACCTCTCTATTATGAAATGATATTAAATAAAAAATAATAATATTTATAAGTGAGCATAACTCAATCCTATGTGACACTTATCTAACATAACCACATCATTAGCTTAGGTGGTAATTACATCACAGAGATTTAGTTTTTAAATTAGATTGATAATAAATAAATCTGATAAAGTTATAAATAATAAATACATCACTGAGATTTAGTTTTTAAATTAAATTGATGATATTTTTTTAATCAATAATACTATTCATGCATGTTTTTGTTTATTAATTTTTCCTCGTAAAATAAACGATTTCCTATTATCTCTCAAGAAGTAAATATAATGATTTTTTTTATTGGTTTATACTCATTCGTATGATATGATAGTTATAAGTGTTTTATGAGTTAGTTGTTGCCTATATTATTATTAAACAGATTATTCATTATCACATGGTTAGTTATATGTTGTCCTGACTATGCAGATTTTTAGTTTGATAGTAGTTGATTAATATTCGGATTTGTAAAATTCTTTTTAATTTTTTTTTTCTAAGGATTTTTTTTTTTTTTTTGTTCATAGCGATCCTAAGCCCATTAATTTTGTTTTTCAATTCTTGGTTAAGTGTAAAGTACTTATGTTTTCTTATTCAGTTGTCTATTTTATTTTTTTACTTTATAAATGGTAACAGTTTGATTTTAATTCTTTTATTTATATTCACGTATCCATACAAATAAACAACATATTAACATTATGCTAATTAAACTAAATTTTATTAACTATCAATATTAATATTAAAAGTTTTAAAAAAATCAATTTAACTGCCAAGTAAAAAAACTTAGTTATTTTATTTTATTATATATATATATATATATATGTAAGAAAAGAAATATACCTGTCAGAGGTAAGTGAAATCTGCCGACATCCGGTAGGAGCCACGTCAGTGTTGTATGTATTTTACGTATAATAAACACAAATGTTTCTGTCCTTAATCCTACACCAAATTGATAGTTACGATATCCCATTTAATTATTACATATCTTAATTGAGTTTTTTTTAATATGTGACATAAGGACACACATAAGGGTGTATTTAATATATCTCAAAAATTGAAAAAGATAATAAGATTCTTATTCTGAATTGAAAAATGTACAAGATTCTCCTTGGGAATTGAGAAATGCATTTTTTAAAAAGAATCTTATTACCTTTTTCAATTTTCAATACGTATTAAATGCACCCTTATGTGTGCCCTTAGTACACATATTAGAAAAACTCATCTTAATTTTATCTTATCTTAATCTTAATATATACTAAAACCCAAATTAATCATAACTTTTAATTTCTCTAAATTAAATTATTAAACATGTAACTAAATTATGTTATTTAAAAAAAACCAATCTTTATTTAGTTTAATAAAAAACAACTCAATCTTTATTTAATTTGACTAGATAAATATAACTCTTTATTTAGTTTATAAAAAATACAAGATAATTACAACTTTTTATTTAGTTTATTAATAATAAACTTTAATTTCTTAATTATATTAATAGTTAAAGAAAAAAACTCATTAATAATTATATATATATATATATATATATTTTGAACGTTCAACGGGACGGCTAGCCCTTAAGTTACCTGCAGTGACATCCAAATGGGCAGTATGCAGTGGCTCAAGGGACTAGTGACCGATGAGGTCAGGGAACCACGGGGGAGGGAAAACCCCCAACTAAGCCGCCCGTAAGCACGACACTTAAATTGAGGAAAAACCTTACCTTCTCAAAACTCGAACCTGGGTCTCCCCAGGAACAAACCTTCGTTGAAGGACTTGGGATGCCGCTAGTTTTATTTATTAATAATTTTTTTCCGAATAATTAATGATCACTGTGAACCAAAAATATTTTATCCCGTTGTTTTATGTGGATATAATTTTAATATAAATTAAATTTTAACAGCACATAATAAATATAAATACGGAGTAATAAATAAATAAATAATAAATTATTGCTATAAATTGTTCAATGTATCTTCGTCTTCTTCTTCATCCGTACGATAACCATTTCTATTTTTCATTCCTTATTTTCAAATTAAATCAAATCTATTCTTAGAGAGAACTCGAATCTCGGACTTCTAATTAATTAGTTCACCCTTTTTTCAAGGTATATTCATTCATCCTTTAAATTTTATTTTTAAATTTTTTTTTTTTTAATCCAATCTATATCTATATATCTATATCTATAAATTATACATATATACTATATATTATATTATACATATATATAATTTTAAGTTTTGTATTGCATTTTAGGTTTGTATTTGTTTACTGCATGTTTTGATCCATATATTTCTTTGATGCATGTTTTTATATATTCATTTGTGTGTGTGTATATATGATTATGATTATGAATATAATAATGTGATTGTTGTTTTGATTAGAGTTGTACTTGATTTTAGATAGTTTGGAAGATTAAGGATTGATTTGAAGATCATTGAGGTGTTTTTCACCTTTTTATTTTATTTTATGCATTTTGCTTACAAGATCAGCTAGACAGATATGAAATTGGATTCGGTTTTTACGATTTTTGGATCTCGTTTCGTCTGTAGTTTTCTTAGCTTTATATACAAATGTTATTAGGATTAAACTTGCATCAGCTTGGAAAAAAGGTGCATCTCTGTTAATTTATTGAAACTAATGGAAATGGTTGCGTTTTATCGGAAAGAGTTTTCAAGACAATATCATCTTTAACTACTTGAATTGGAACTTTAAAGTTATATTAAGGATTTACATGTCAGGAAAAATTTAATCATTTGAAGGGCATTTGAGATCTTTGCCCAGATGATGGTCAGAAACAAAAAAAAAAAAAAGAAAAGAAAAAAGAAGCAAACATATAATTCATTCCAAAGGTGTATCTTTTGTTGAAACTGACATTATCTTGGTGTTACGTACAGTGTGAAGCGGGCATTTTCAGCAATAGAGTTGATAAAGAGTAAGTTGCACAGAAAATTGAGTGATGACTTTATTAATGGTTGTTTAGTATCACTTACTGAAAAAGATGTATTGGATGGTGTTAGTAGTGATAGTGAGGAAATTATGAGTCTTTTATAAAGATTGAAACCTCGTTGGGTGTATTGTAATAACTTTGACAATTTACTACTGTTAGTGAATTATGTTTATGTTTGTATTAGCAACACGTCACGAACTGACTTTCCTGTCCAACCCATTCATTTTGTTGCCTCAACTAAATCATCAAGTTAAGGTCTCTAGGAACCACGTGAGGTGGGTTCTAAATCTGCCACTGAAAATCGCTCATCAAAATGTAGCATTCTGAATTGATAAATGTATTATTTTGGTGAGATCTGAAATTTGTAAAATCACTGGAGAGGTTACGGGGTAGGTGGTTTTTTTTTTTTAAACGACCCTAAACTTTTGATGATGGAATGTCAGGCCTTCTAGCCTTGAGTGTAAACTATAATTAGTTTTATTTATCGTGGACCATTAACTTTGTTTTATAACCTGGATATTTGATTGTTTAACTTCACAATGCAGGGTATAATTGCAGATGGGGTCTAAGCCAGTAGAGTATTTAATAGAGGCTTCATCAGGGGTACATTTTCCTGGGTTTCACATGAATGGGATGCAGGAAAGAAATTCACAGGTAGGGCAGGCAACAACTTCAGTGACTGAAAACATGCAAAAGCAGCCTTTTATCATCGGTATTTTATCTGCATGAACACATCCATAGTGCACTTGCTTACTTGTAAAGTATCGGCATAAACATTTTTGACAAGTTAGTAGAATGTTATCACGCTATGTCTGTGATTTCATTTTATTTTTCTTGAGCTATATGTTATGCTATAAATACGTTTGATTAATAACAGGTCATTAGTTAAAATGGGTAAAATAAGGAAGCGTCAAATGGGTTAAAGTAGGACAAAAGTTGCCCGAAGGGTATCTTTAATTTAACAAATCTTCTATATCATTTTATTAATTAAACCAAGTGTTTATTGAAGTTATATAAATACGGTAGGTATAATTGAAACACTTATTACCAATAAACGCACAAACTTTTGAACCAAAAGCGTTCAAGCTCAATCTGTCCCGGCCCTTTCATAAATGACCGAATTTGATCTGTTACCCAACTCGGTCGACCTACACATTTTGCCACCTTTAGCTCCAATAATTAGTTTTTTTACTCTGGTGTTTCCAATAATTATTGAAGTTATATGATGTTTTTGTCTTTACAGGGATTTTGATTTTAAATGCTCCCATTATGATTTGGCAGGTGAAGGTTTGATGCTTGAAAATATGACAAACTCGCATGATGCTTTTGATAAGACAAATATCAACAATCATAATGTCATCAATAGTTGTAACATAGGTTTCTTGGGGATTTCTACTGTTGTAACTAAGGTTGTGTCGGATGACATTTGGATTTATTTTTTTGTTAAGCACCTTCTCACATTTGTTGAACAAGCTCGACAATTTTCTTTTACAATAGCAGCCTTCATTAATTAATAATATTAACGATAGATTAGAATGATTTAATATTTAATAAGAGTTACTATCTAAATTCCATACAGTCAACCCGTGTCGGGACACGAGATATGATTGGACAGTTTGGTGTCGGTTTCTACTCTGCTTATTTGGTTGCTGATAAAGTTGTGGTAACAACCAAACACAAGTACACAACGCTGATGAGCAGTATGTCTAGGAGTCTCAAACTGGTGGGTCGTTCACGGTTACTAGGGACACATCTGGTGATTCAAGCTTGAAAGGTGATTCTCAAATTGTTGTAGTAAAAAGATTCATTTTGTCTATTAGTGTTGGCCAAAATCTGGACTTGAAAATCTAGACCCGGAAACTGGAGCTGAAATCTGGAGCCCAAAAACTGGACTTGAAAATTTGGAGCCGAAAATCTGGAGTCGAATTATAACGTAACGAACAATAACTGTAACAAATATTAACTGACATATTATTTCTTTTACCTAATCGGATATAAAAACAAATTTATTTAACAGACCCGCGTTTACCGCGGGATATATATCTAGTATATATATATATATATATATTAGCGGGTATCTGGCTGTGCAATGCACAGCCCACTAAACTTTTATTTCTTTTGTTTTGTTAATGAGAAATACATAATTGATAGTTAATTAACCATTAATTTATAGCAGACATAATAAGAGAAAAGGTGTGTGAGGTTACCAGCTTTGTTAGCCGCACATAAAAGAAGCTCCTCAATCAGGTGTTGAGCAGGATCCCCGACATGAAACCTTTCCATGAATTTGTCAACAACTTTCTGGTTGGTAAAGCATTGATACAACAACCTGATGAAAATGGTCAAGCACCCATAAAAACAAGAGAACAAGCCTCTTGGGCTGTTTTCCTTGGGAATTCGGCATTTCAACAGATTAGTCTATTTTCCCAATTAGTGTGCTTGTACCAGGAGAATCTAGTAAAAATGCAGCACTATGGTAAGTGAAGATCCGGGTTGGGATAGCTGCGGGTCCAGGTGGTGCATTCGGTCTCACGTTCTGTGAAAAAATTTCAAGAAACAATAAGTCAATAAGTCCGTCAACATGATTTTCTTTTTATTCACTTAAAAATCAATGGCTCGATGGATGTCCCGCAAAATTGTCGAAAACAATAAGTCCCAATAAGTTTATTGTTTAAGCCTTTTAGCCGTTGTGTTTTTAAAAACCACAAAGGATAGACTATACCAAAAACAATTTCTGTTTCTATTGGAGAGACCATCCCACCTATAGTGATTCATATGTAATAAAGTTTAATGCGTCAAGTAGAAACGAAAACAAAGTATAAGCCCATATTTATGGCATTAAAGTGTAATGCCTAAAACAAAACTAAGCATAAAGTATATTACTTCTTATTGCAATTATTCCTTTAAAAAAAGGGATAATATTTGAGCAAAAGATCCCCTATCTGAGCACCAAACTTGGGCAAAACATTTGACTTTTTAATGACATTATTCCCCATTTTGATATGGTCATCATGAACGTTATTTTAGTTAGTTGAAATGTTTTCTGAACCTAAAGTTCAACGTTTTTTGATGATATGCATTCTAATCTAATGATCAAATATGATGAGTGACTGTTAAGATTTCAAATTTGAGTGTAGTAGCTTATATTTTACTTAATCAATAAGAACTAACAAAGCAATTCAAAAAAAATATATATATTAATAACTAACAAAAACATATATCAGTTGAGCTTGTTTGATCCAGTGATCCACACTACAAAGATACATTATTGTTAAATGGAACTTTTATTAGTGCAACAAAGTGTTGGTGAGCCAACTCAAATTGACTCAAAACTGTTTTGACGCATTACTGAACAATCCAAAGTGAGATTTACCCCCAAAAATTCAGATCAATTTCTGATCCACCCATTTTGTCACCTATAGTTGAAGAGGATAATTACCTTGAAAGTGGCTGCCTACAGATTTGACATGCCCTCGAATGGTAACTTATTGTGTATCAGCTCCCACAACACAATTCCAAAGCTGTAGGCATCTACTTTGTGGTTATAATGCTTCTTTTCTCCTTGCCTCGGAGTTACCGTGCTGGTAAAGCTAAATAAAACCATTAGTTTTGTTAGTGCTTAAACCAGTTACACTTGCCTAAAAAATAGGTTATTGAGATTATATTTTTATATACTTTTTGTAATTATATTTCACACGTTAACTATGTATAGTGATGGTGGGTCAACCCAACCCTTCCGACCAATCAATTTTGCCACCTATACAGAAAAGTAACAAAAGATAGCTCTGGAGCTATCGATAGGTTCAAGGTTCTACAGTCATCATCTTGGCCAACGATTCTTGTCCTGCCAAACCAAAATCAGCAAGTTTTCTGGAAAAAAAAATTATCCTAGAAGTTATGATACATCTATAACACGCCAACCTAGTCATCTACAGTTATCTAAAGACGCCTAATGAATCAGGCGAGATTGTAAAGGTCCAAACATAACAGATTGTTTGTATGCAATAATATGGCCGAAAATAAGCTATGATAGGTAACTTCTACATTTTGCATAACATATAACAACAAAACAAAGTGAGACTTGCCTAGTTTTAAGTCGCGGTGAATGATCCCGAGTGAGTAAAAACGTTCCATTGCATGAGCGATATCGAGTGTGAAACCTATGGCAACACAAGTATCCAATCTGTTTGGGTGCATATTCAACAAGGAATTTTTTAAACTTCCACCAGTGAGAAGCTTAGTAACTATGACCATCACTGGTTCCTTTTGGCATTTAGATGTATAATGATACGGGCTTGGATTTCTTACTTCTGCAAGAAGTTAGCCTTTTGTAACGCGGTCAACCTCATATATTTATCAGGAGCTTCATTTTCTGCTTCATTTCCCTTCCCAACTGTATCTAAGGATTCCTTGACTACACCCTCAACAACAATCCCGCTATCCTGTGTTTGAGATGGATCTTCTGTTTCTTCCTGTTGTGCAACAATTGCCCGACTATCTCCTAAATTCATCACATACATGTCCTCGTCTCTCATCAAAACGACCAATAAGCAGGAACCCATTAGCGCAAGCTCTGGATGATCCATAACCTTATCAATCATATCTAAATACGCAAGCTCAGTTACTTCCAAAGCCCTCAACATTGCTCTGAATACCAAATCATGGTCTATCGGACCAGTTTTTCTTCTTCCTGCCACTTATAAGTTCTAACAACATTACATGTTTCCTCTATTATGTTTTCCACTTGTATTTGCTCTTTCATATCCAACCCAAATTTCTAAGCAAACAACTTACTACCTTCGTTAAGCTTAGTGAATCCATTTCTTAATTTTGACAACAACACTGACTTTTCATTAACTCCGAAACTGTTTGTGCTTATACTAAGTGCATTATCCACCGAAAATGCAAACCGTTCACTCGTGCAGAACCAGAAAGATCAAGCCCATTTTCATGTTCTTCCTCGGCAACATATTCCCATAATCTCCTTCTCCTAATCACTATTTCTTCTCCTAATCGAAACGAAATTAGCTCAATTAATCTAAAAGGGTGTAAAATCTATAAAATAAAAATAAGAGTAAAAAAACTTAAATTATCATTCAAGTAATTAAATCTAACAGTAAATAAAATGGTAAAAGTGATAGATTTGAGAGAAGGTACTCTTATGAAGAACCACCCGGTGGCCGGTGGAGCTCCGTTCCATTTTTTCAATTCTCGATCGTCAGTCTGTCTTCCCGGTCACGCAGTCTGATGTCTCGTCCATCTTTGAGAACTATCTAAATAAGATAGCTTCTATCCTGCTACAAAAAAATAAATAAAAATATGCCCTCTATTTAACACAATTAAATTATAAATAAGTTAACAAAATCAAAGTTAACAAAATCAAAGTGACCCACTTCAAATTCCAAATAAAAATTCAAGCTTTAACAACAAACATATAATCAGCATAGCCAATTTCAACAGATCTTTTTCAGATTGGCTTAATATTATAGTTAACTAAAAAACCCCAAAATTAAAAACAATAATAAAACCCTAAATCATCATCATACATAAATCAACAAATTAAAGCAAAATTGAGCATATAAAAGCATGGATCTAGCATAATCAATACAGATAAATAAATCAAAATCGGAAATTGAGGTCAACATAAGAGTAATCGGAGTTTGACAAAAAGAATGGCTTACTATTCGGGATTCATGTCTATGTATAGAGACCGTGATCTTCAGGAAGATGTAGTGTGAGAAAGATGTGTCCGGTGTGAGTGTGTGAGATACATGAGAGATAGAAGATAGTGTTTTTTTTTTCTTGTTCAAGAAGAATGGAAAGGAGGAAAGCAGGGTATACATTTTTCCTGGAACAGTCACGCACTATTTAACCTTACGTGGCATTTTTTTAGGAAGCTACAGTAAAAAAGGGTGTCTATCCATATAATATAATAGGTAGATATAAAATAGCTAGTGTTAATACCCGTACGTTGTACGGATTGATTCTATATATGTTCCATATATACTAAAATCTATACTAAGTTATTAATTTGCAATTTGTATATAAAAACTAAGTTAGATAACGAAAATAGCAAATATATCAATACAAAATAAGATATATATCATTCGTATGCAGGTTATTGATATATATTGGTAGATATATTATATATATGATAACAATATGTTAATAAAAGTTTAACTATATTAGGTATATATTTGTCTAATAATTAAATAATAGTTTTAATTATTATGATTTCTAAAAAATATGACATATTGATATAGTTAAAAATGACACGTGTCGATTAAATACTATGTCACATGTCGATTAAAGAATGCTACAATCTTGTTGATACTTTTTTTTTATATAAAGAGGTGTAATTAAAAGAAAAGCGTATTACAAAAAAATATACGCCATCAAAACAATAATAAAAAGATTTAAATAAAATAAACTTAAGTCCTTACAGGCGAGAAAGGGCTTCCTACTGGTTCGGAACTCCATCTTTGTCAAGTTCAATTATGAGATAATGAAAAGGAGAAGACAAAACAATTTGAGAATGCTTCTGATATGGAAACATTAAAAAACTAAAACATATAAAAACGTGCATACATTCGGATCTAAAACTTAAATATGCAAAAACGATTATCATATATTTTAATAATCGGAATCATCTCAATATCTCAATATCTCAGTAAACTAAAATAGAACATAAAATACATATACATTTTAAATTAAAATAGGAAACAACATACACATATTGTCTAAAAGTTGAGTTGCATGTTGTTTTCAAAACTTAATTATACATCCTCTTTTAATTTACTTGTAGGTAAGTGTTATTTATACGTTATATATTTTGTATTGACATTCCATTGTTTATGACAAGAATGTAGGGTAAATCGATGGAACCCTTGATTTCATGTATCTGCAAAACTTCCATGAGTTTTAATTTTTAAATCGATACCATTCTTAAGCATTATGAAAATTAAATACAATAATAATAATGCTTAATGCTTGCCTCCGGTGGCTAACCTAGGTTGGGGCTATACTTTTACACAAGTATAAAAAGATTGCTTCCAAGACCTGTTGGCAAAGTATATGTATGTCTATTTGGCATGCAATTGTTAAAGTGTAAATTTGAAACATAATCTTCAAAAATTAAATATACATATCAATTTAAAACGCAAATCAACACTAAATAAGCAAAAGCATGCAGGGAAGGAATACCTTGTTTTCGGATTTTATAAATACGAAACATGAGGATGAGGATAACAAATCCCCAAAATCATGATGACAATGACAATAAATAGAATGTTGATTCGTGTGGGTTAATACCATATATAGGTGGGTTTTTTTTCTTCTTTTAAAAACCTATATTTTCATGAGATATATATTAAATATAAAAATTATTATTTTATTATTATTAAATAAAATTAAAATAAGAATTTTTTTTAATTGAACTAAAAGTGACACATGTCGTGTAAAAATTACGCCAAGTGTCAATTAGAAAAAGCTTCAATCCTGTTTTAGTATATTTGTAGATACTAGTATTAATGCCCGTACAATGTACGGATTGACTATATGTATTGTTCAACTATTTTTTTTATAAAGAAAATAATATTTGAACATGCCTATCACGTGTATTTAGTCTCACTAATGATAGTCTAATAGCGAGAGACATGTATCATAAACGTATCCATCAAAATCTAACATTACTTTTGATATTGGTAATGATATCACTTAATCTAAAGTCATAATGGTAAAACACGTTTGGTATCGTTTTACAATTTTCAACTGTTTAATTAGTAGACGGATAAATAAGTAATATTAAATTAAAAATATAGATTATTATTATTATCTACCAATTAATTTTAAGTATAATCAATAAATTTAATTTTTATATTATAATAAATAAAAATATGTTGTAAAATATAAATTATTAAAAAAAATAAGATTAGTGATGAAAATCTATATTTATGGTAACAATGAATAAAATATAATTTTTAATATGATACTTTTAATTATATTAGGTATCTATATTTATATATCGATCAATTAATTAACAGTTTAATTATTTATGGTACCTAAAAAATAGGATAAATATAGATTTAAAAGGATACGCGTCGCTTAAATAAAGCTCCACGTGTCGATCAAAGGAATACACAATCCTGTTTTAGTTTATTGGTAGATATAATAATAATAATAATAATGATAATAATAATTGTTGGTCCGGATCGTTTAGTTGAAGTGGTTAAACTCGTAAACAACAACTTAATGAAAATTAAAAACACAAGTTTAATTTTCAATGGGAATTCTTTATTAAATGAATAAAAAGAATTACAAGAAGTAATGCGGAATAAAAGATTAAATAA
>JAOXNX010000028.1:14891800-14902714 GCA_028566075.1 Solidago caesia
CAGAGAAGTAGAGGATGAAGAAGATGGTATCTTTTCTTCTTTTTTTCATTTGTTTTTTTTTTTTTTCTTATCATTTTAACATTTGATTAAAATTTTCATTTAACCCCCTTAACTATTAATTTTATTTTATACCCCTAAAATTTAAAGTTTTATTCAATTTGGTTTTTAAAGTTTTTAATCTTTATTTAGATGTAATGTTAATTAATATATTAGTTTTTTATTAATATATTTACTTATTTATTTTATATAATTAGTTAATATATATATATATATATATAACTTTATATATAATTAAAGTTTGAAAGAAAAAAGAAAAAAAAACATGTCACATGTCACAAGTCCCCTACCCCTCCAAGTTGCCCCAATCCCCCATTTTTAGATGGCAACTTAGGGAATGACTAGGCGCCACATAGCGCAAGACGCCCTTCCCCAAGTTGTCTCAATCCTCTTAGTCTTAGTCTAATAGCATGGTTATGATTAACGAAATTAATCTGGAAAAAAAACAACAAAAAAAATGAGTGGTATCATTTTGACCAGTGATTGCTAGAACATTCTACTCTGTTTTTTCTAGATAAACCAACAACCAATCTCCGCAACTCCCATCTTCAACACACAAATTACAACCTCCTCACCACCGCCGTCCGCGTCCACCGTCTCCATGTCATTCTGCACATCTTTCCGGCAACTCTGCACAAATTTCCCACAACCATCATCTTCAATCTTGAAGCCCTTATCCTTACAGCCACCTTCATCTTTTCCTATTTTCACAACAAAGCACACACTCTCCAAATCATTTACAACCGTCCGATCAACACCCACAAAGCCGATATCCCCTGACCCATTTACACAACCCGACCCGGATCCACAAATCCCAAAAAAGCTTCAAGAAATCATCACCCTTTTTCAATCTGTACAAGACCCAAAAGCCAAATATGAACAGTTATTGTTTTATGGCAGAAAGCTTCAACCTTTAGATACACAATTCAAGATTGATGAAAATAAAGTCAAAGGGTGTGTTTCTCAAGTATGGTTAAGGGCTTATTTTGATGACCCTGTTCATAAAAATGTAATCTTTGAAGCTGATTCTGATGCTTTGATTACTAAAGGTTTGGCTGCATTGCTGGTTCAGGGTCTTTCTGGTTCGAAAGTAGAAGAGATTGTTCGGATTTCGCCCGATTTCATCGTGTCATTGGGTCTGCAGCAGAGTTTGTCTCCTTCAAGGAATAATGGGTTTTTAAATATGTTTCAGTTAATGCAGAAAAAGGCATTGATGTTGTATGTTGAAGCTGAGAAAGGGGGTGAATCAAGAAACGTTGAAAATGCGGAAAAGGATGTTGATTTGGATTCGGGTTCGAAAAGTTTTGATTTTGAGGTGAGTAGTGATCGGGGTGAGAGTTTTGATGATGTGAAGGCGAATGGGTCGGTTTTAGGGAGTAGAGGATCCAGAATTTTGGAGGTTTTGAATAAGGAGTTGAAACCGATTGAATTGAAAGTAGACGATGTTTCATATCAGCATGCTGGTCATGCAGGTGTTAAGGGGAGTAATGGGGAGACACATTTTAATTTGAAAGTGGTTTCGAAGGAGTTTGAAGGAAAAAGTTTGGTTAAAAGGCATAGGCTAATTTATTCGTTATTGGATGATGAGTTGCAGAGTGGATTGCACGCGTTATCGATAGAGGCTAAGACACCTGCAGAAGTTGGTATTTAGGCAAAAGATTGTATACTTTTTTGATTTAGTATATTTTTGTCCTGATTTAGTTATTGTTATAGTTATAAAAAAGTTTCCATACCATTTTCTTATGTAAATGATGACTGTGAGCACCTTACCTTAGATGTTAATGAAAATGCAATATTTCATATTCTCTATTCTGGACATCTAGCCTCATTTAGATTGTTACCTGGTCTGCTACTTCTTGCAATTTTTTCAAGAAATTATTTTATTAGTGTACTACAGAGAAGTCATCATAAAGATATACTAAGATTTTTATAGTAAGTAGTAACGTTGCACTTAAAATCCTAAGTGGTTTGTTTTGAGTATTTCCCTTCCAGCAATTTTTATTGTGTCTGTGATCAACATTCCTATTATCCTATCACTTAGGTAACCTTATTTAAACAGCTGATTAGCTTATTGCGTTTTGGTACAACTAATAACTCGTTTGGATACTGCTTATGCACATCAACTTATTTAAGCTGTGTTGGTAACCCAACTTATCTGAAATAAGCTGATAAATCCAGACACTATCTCATATGCTGTTTATGTAAATAAACATAAGCTGTTTACTTAAGTTTTCCCTTGCTTAAATAAAAATGCTAATGTTTGAAATCTAAAAGCCCCTCTGAACAGACCTTGAAATTGGTGATGCATCGTCTGAAGTTTGAATAAACCCGCTTGAAAAGTGAGTAGAATGAAATTTGAGAAGGTTTATATTTGTCCTCCTTATTCTATTGAATTCGTTAGTTTATTTGGCCCTTGTCAGTTGTTTATAAACCCTTTTCTTATTGGTTCAGTTTGCAGTTCTGTAATGATTATAAGATGGCATTTCATCATTTACTAATCTTTTTCTAGTGCCTCTTCCTTTTTCAGTTTAAAGCCATATATTATTGCAATATTTGTTCTGTCTTTCTCTTGCTTTAATTTGAACCAATGTTTACCCAGTGCTCGTTTTAATTGGATTTTATAATTTGCTTTAGAATCTTGCTTTCTCTTATTATGTTCTAGATACTGTTTTTGTTGCATAACATCACTGATTCCACTCTATGATCCCAAATGAAAGCTTTGGTAAGGACTAGTTCTCACCTTGAACTGGGATTGAATTAATTTGTGCCTATAAGTTTAAGATTTTTAGTAGTAACGTTGCACTTAAAATCCTAAGTGGTTTGTTTTGAGTATTTCCCTTCCAGCAATTTTTATTGTGTCTGTGATCAATATTCCTATTATCCTATCACTTAGGCAACCTTATTTAAACAGCTGATCAGTTTATTGCGTTTTGGTACAACTAATAACTCGTTTGGATGGAGCCAAACTTCTTATGCATATCAACTTATTTAAGCTGTGGTGGTAACCCAACTTATCTGAAATTAGTTGATAAAACCAGACACTATCTCATATGCTGTTTATGTAAATAAACATAAGTTGTTTACTTAAGTTTTCCCTTGCTTATTCAAAATGCTAATGTTTGAAATCTAAAAGCCTCTCTGAACAGACCTTGAAATTGGTGATGCATCCTCTGAAGTTTGAATGAACCCATTTGAAAAGTGAGTAGAATGAAATCTGAGAAGGTTTATATTTGTCCTTATTCTATTAAATTCGTTAGTTTATTTGGCCCTTGTTAGTTGTTTATAAACCCTTTTTATTTTCGTTCAGTTTTGCAGTTCTGTAATGATTACCAGATGGCATTTAATCATTTACTAATCTTTTTCGGGTAATGATAAACTCACAACATATTTTGCCATCTACGACAAATACAAATAGGTTACAGCACAATGTACAATTGTTTAAAGCAAGAATTGTTGTAGATGGCAAATTTGTGTTGTAAGTTTATCACTAGCCATCTTTTGCTAGTGCCTCTTCCTTTTTCAGTTTAAAGCCATATATTATTGCAATATTTGTTTTTTCTGTCTCTTGCTTTTATTTGAGCCAATGTTTACCCATTGCTCATTTGAATTGGATTTCATAATTTGCTTTAGAATCTTGCTTTCTCTTATTATGTTCTGGATACTGTTTTTGTTGCATAACATCACTGATTCCACTCTATGATCCCAAGTGAAAGCTTTGGTAAGGACTAGTTCTCAACCTTGAACTGGGATTGAATTAATTTTGTGCCTATAAGTTTAATATACTACATTGAACTCATAACAATCAGGGAACGTCAGAAAAAGCATTCGTTCGGATTTGCAACGAATTTTAGACTTTTTAAGTAGTAGGTTTGATCACAAAAGTCAAAATATACATCTTCTGTAGCAGGCAATGAAGATTTATCTGCTTTACTCTTTTATGTTCCACAAGAATCTTGCTTTTGCTAATGGGTAAAGATACCCAAGATTTCATCTTTTTTTAATGTCATTTCCTATAACGTGTATGCCATATATTCTTATTTAACATGTTAGAACTGTAACTTTTATCTCAAACAGATTGTGTTGTATTCACTTTTGTACAACTATGATCACTGAGTGCGACGGATGGTCTTACTTTAAGCGGTCCATATCATCAAAATTCATGGACTGCCTGTTATCAAATCCTCATATTGTACGGTTGAATGGTGCAACTTTGACTCTATTCTCTAATTGTAGTACAATAGAACAGGCACCTCTTATTTTAAACGGGTCAGATTAAGTAGCATCAAAGTTCATGCCTCTTATTTTAGACTCCAGATTTATCATCATAGTGTAAGAACTGCCAGTTCCAAATCCTCATATCGTATTACGCAACGGTTTTAGTAGAGTAATATAATCAGTTCTTATAATGTAACACCCCATACCCCCAAAGTCATGGTCTGACCTTACGTTCAAATCACAACTTAAAACCATGGTGGAAGTTACTAGTAGAGTAATAGTCCACAACTTAGGACTTGTAAGGCCTCAAACTTCTATTCCTATTCCAATAAGGGATGCATCCAGTTAGACTCCCACGTCCTCATTAAGTCTACACACCCAAGTTCCACACTAGACGAGATGACACCCCGAGGGCCTACTCTCCGATACCATTTGTAACACCTCAAGAGCCAAAGCCATGGTCCGCAATACTTTCCACCATGGTTATAAGTTGTGAACCAAAGGTATTTGGCTAGACTATGGCTTTGAGCTTTTGTAGTGTTACATATAACAGGTTGGTGGAAAACATTGTCATCAGGGGCTAGAGAAAAATATATATATATATATATATATGGAAGGTTCATGCGGAAAAAAAATTTTGTGCAAAAACAGCGAGAACTTTTAAATTATGTATTAGATCATATGTGAATGACTTCATTCACATGTAAAACATAAGAAAAGTTCATATGTGAATTTTTTTATATATAAAAAAAAACATATAAAATTACGTATAATTTGATCTGTTCATATGTGAACGAATTTGTTCACATGTACCATTCACTTATAAACCAATTTTTCAAAAGAACCATGAGAACCTTTTATAATTAATACTCCAACACATAAGAGTAATTTATATGTGAATGCTACATGTGAACAAATTCATTTAGATATGAACAAATCAAGTTATAGGTAATTTTACATGTTTTTAACAAAATTTTTTGGTTCTCATATGAACTTTTATTTTGTTTTACATGTGAATGAAGTGATTCACGTGTGATCTAATACATAATTTTAAAGTTCTCGTAAAAAAAAAATTTCTCTTAAGAACCTTCCCATATATATATATATATATATGAATACTAGAGCAAATAATTTGATATATAAAGGTTCTTTTGTGTAGGTATATATAGTGCCAAATTGTGAATTATACACATGAAAGATAGTCGGATTGAGTCAGTTTAGATCTCAATACAAACTATTGAAGGAAAGCAAACTTAGAAATGAGATGAACAATAATAATAATTTTTTCATCTCTCAGTCTTGCAGCTTCTTGCCATGAGGAAACCAGATGGTGGACTACTCATCTGCAACTCGCAGTGACTGTGCAACCGGTAAGAGAAATGGATTAAACCGAAACTCACTCTTACTCTAAAAGTCCCTTTCACAGTATACATAACTTTGTTGCTCAAAACCTGCCGTTGAAGCTCCATGGCATGATTTAATGGCAAGTAAACTAAACTCGATATGAAGTGAATCTTGACCACACCCGTCTCCTTTTGCCTCTGACTGAACGGTTTAATGGATTGATTCGCAATCAAATTGTTGTCAAAATATAGTTCCAGAACTGCATACTCGAATCTCACGTGAAGTTTCCTGTTGGGGTTTGAGAAATTCGCAAGAAAAGTGAAGTCTCCATTGAAATTCCCTGGCGAATCAAAGTATATCACATTAAGACTCGCATGGTTGGTGTCAAATTCAGGATTCTTAGGTTTAACAACAAGAAAGATGATCAAAGTTGTGAGTCCAAACAAGATTACAAGTATGCTAAAGATCAAACAAATGATAGCACAACACCAAATCCTTGGATCTGTTGTTCGGTGGTTTCTTAACAACAATCTGTATCTTGTTCTAGGAAAACTTTCATAAAGAAACTCGGGTGTTTGAGTTGGTGTTTGTGTTTGTGTTTGGCTTGATGTTGGTGTCATCATGGTTTGTTTTGATGATTTCATATGGGAAAAACCACGGGTTAGTGGGGATGGGGTGGCGACTCTAGAGTGCGACGGGGTGCAGTAAAGTGATGGTGGTTCCTGCTGCGGAGAAAAGGGGTCGGAATACATGTTTATGAAAGGAAAAATGTAAAACAAAACCACTACATGTAGGAAGGAAATGGTGAACATGAAGACCATGCATGAATAGAAAATAGAGTTTAAGAAGGTGAGATTAAAGTAAAGTGAGAAAAAACAAAAGTGGAAAGTAGGCTCTTTGAGAGTTGGTGGGACATGTTTGTTTGTTTTTTAAAATTTTGATTTATTTAGAAAGAAAAAAAAAAGATTTTTTGATCGTATGTAGTATAACTTTTGGAAAATAGAGATATGGGTTGGATTGGGTTGGGTTGGGTTGAGCATAATGGATGATTGAATAAAGTGGCAAATGCTTGGTGACTAAGAAACTGGCATGCATGGAGCCAGCCAAGGGGTAAAGCAAATTAATTATTGGGAGTTGCTATTATTAATTGTTTCCATGTACATAATAAAGTAGAAGAATAGAATACAAAAAGTGATTTCCAAAGCCTTTGATTAAGGTGAAATTGTGGACAATTAATCCACTCCAAGGGTGCATAAACGTGAGACGCTTAAACTCGACTTGCTTAAATTGAAGAGGTTTGAGCTTGGCTCATAACTAATATTATTGGCTCATGTTAAGCTAGTTTTATATTATATAAATTATAAATTATTATTATTATTATATGTTAATATGCATATATTTATGTGTGTGTGTGTGTGTGAATTGTGATATATATATAATGCTGTTTAAACTTGAGGGACAAATTAAAGTCCAAGTATTCAAGCTAAGCTCAAAGTTAAGTTTAATTCCTAGGTTGATCGAGTTCGTTTATGGTCGTGTAAAGTCCAGCAGTTAGGAAGTCAAACGCGGATAACTCGTTTCCTAGATGCTTAAAAGTATTTAGACATTCCTAATTAATGATTGTAATAATTGACTCACTTACTCGAAAGTAGATTGTTCGGGTTGGTATATTAGCTTTTTATCTACTTAAAAATATGTGAAATGATATGTACTTAATTGAAAGTTAAACATGTAAAATGAGTCACAATACATTGAAGTGTTTACAATATCAAAACCAATTTTATATTGGAAAAGATACATTATTATTGTTTGATAATGAGGTTTTTTTTTATCGGTGTTTTGTTGTTGGATTGCGTTTTTGATCATTCAAGTACTAAAAAAAATATCAAGAGTTAAAAATAAAATTTGATAAAAGGTAAATATTATAAATCAAAATCAAATAACTTTATAATAAAATATTGGTTAAAGTTAGAAGGAGAAATTTGAAAGGTTAGTGTAAATATGATAGAGAAGAAAAACGACTCACGGATCGTACTCAAGCGTCGGATCAATGTCCCCAGAAGCAAGGTGTACGTCCACGTGTGCCATCGGGAACAAAAAAAAAACCTAGTTCAACTCCACGTAAGATAGCCAAAGTATGGTTGAGCAATCAAGTATATATATATATATATATATATATAAACTTTACATTTGTGAGAAAAAATTTCTATTCCAAAATAAATATTTCCTAGGATATTAGTACGATACTTGTCGACTCGTAACTTTTGACTCGACTCAAAAACCTAATTTTTTGACTCGTGTCTCGAATCATGAGATAATATATATTTTTATAATAATATACAAGTATTTATTGTAGAAATATGGTATTATATTTAAATGTTAAGCTAAAAATAAAAGAATACTATTGAAAAGAAAATCAAACATAAAACATATAAAAGAATTATGTTTAGAAAAATAAGCATATAAAATAATATTATTCTTTGACTCATGACTCAGTTTTTGACTCGCATCGACTCTGACTGAGTCAGACAACAACTAGCGAGTCATAGTAAGAGTCTGGAGCAACTTCAAGTCATCAACCGAGTCGTCACTTTTAAAGTGTTTTTTAACACGACTCATAGTCGACTCGTGACTCGTACGAGTCTAACAACTATGATTAATACACAGTTTCAAAAATAGTATCAATCAATAAGAGTTCATCTTTAATTTTAAAAATATTTTAACTGGTTAATACTTGAAATTAGACACTTATTTCAAGACAAACAAAAATATTAATATGGACATTTATTTAGATACAAAAGGAGTACGTATTTGGAGTCTGTTTTACTTTCACTTCTTTATATTCCTTTGTTTTTTCGAGTTTAAATTTTCATTATAACTAGCTAGCGCGGGGCCTTAAATATCGTGTTTGTGTTTGTTATTGATTTGGTTTCACAAACAAACAAAAAGTTCACAAAGAAACCAACAATCACAAAAAAGTTAACAACTATCATAAAAAATACATGTCTACCTAAAGGCAATACCATAACCATACTCAAAAGTTTAACATAACAAATACATATATCTATTTTGTAAAAAAAAAAAAAATCAAATTCCAACAAAAAAAAAAACCATCAAAAAAAAGAGATGAACCAAATCCAAAATAGATTCAAGAAAGGGTTTCACAAGGGAAAAAAAAAATTCACAATGAAACCAACAATCATCAAAAAAAAGTCAATGGCAACTGTCATAAAAATTTATATGTCTACCTTGGGACAATACCATAACAATGTTCAAAAGTTTACCATATCAAATACATATATTTACTTTATGAAAAAAATTTAAAATTTATATTAAAAAAAAGAAGTTACAAAACAAAAAAAAAAAAAGTTGGCCCATTGTGGCCCGTCACTGGTCAAATGGTTGAATATTAATAATAGTATAACTAGAGTGGTACATGCGCAATATGATAACAGTAGTGGTGGCGGCGGCGAATAGTGTATGTAATTTTTTTTTTGAACATTTAATAGTGTATGTAATTGATGTAAAGGTAATTGATATAAATGAGGTAGTATATGTATTTGAGAAGTTAAAAGATAAATGGTATAAATATATAAGAAGGTCATATTGGGTATTTTCCATATCAAAATTGTGTAATTTTTAACAAAATTAATGTAATCTTTATAAGAGTATAGAGATAAGCAAAGAATTTTAGGAATATGCTATATATTTTTTTTGGATGATCAATTATTTTTTAAAAACAATATATTTAAAATGGTATTGTCTTGAAATAAAATAACTTTTGTTGTCTGACAATGAACTATGAAGGATCGCTCAAATTGGAATTGGAAGACTAACTTTTTTTTTTTTAACGTTTGAATGGTCAAAGTCTGTTCGTCCCATTTATCGGCACCTACGTCCTTCGGACATGATGTCATTCGAATTTTCAGGGAACCACTGGGGAGAAAAACCCCCAACTAAACCGCCCGAAGACACGACACTTAAATTGGGGTAAACCTTGCCCCCTCTAGGATTCGAACCCGAGTCTCCAGGGAATTGGAAGATTAACTTAGTTTAATGTATTTAGGCAAAAGAAGTTAGTTAAATTGTATTTACATTAAATAGTGAGATTGTGAGAATTTATGAGTAAGAGACTAGGCTATGTTTGGTAATAGGTTTTAGGGAGCTTTAGCTTCTTTTTTTTTAATAAAAAACTCCTATAGTTTTAAAAGCTTTGTTTTGAAGGATTAGCTTTAGCTTTTAGTTTGAAAGAAAAAGCTCCTAAACTAAAAGCTACTGAAAGTAGCATTCCAAGTAGCTTTAGTTTTTTGAAGCTTTTTTGTAACACCCCAAATTTCCTAGCAATATTATAATACTACAAGTAATAGTAATATTATTATCATTATCATTATTCATCTGTATATACATTATTTAAATATCGTATGGTAACCGTATATGCAGAATAATTAAAAAAGCCGTAAACATTAACTGTCGGACCTCGTGTTTTAAATAATGTGTATTTAAATAGCCGAGGCTAGAGGGACTAGGGGTATAAATACCCACTTAATTGTTTGATAAATATAACTAAAGGAAATCTTTTGTATCTTACACGTGTACTAATTTGCACATACATCTTTGTATGTTTACACGTGTGCTAGTAATGCAACTATATCCATATTATGAATTAATTCTTCAATTTCTTCAATTTGAAAGACACATGATGGCAGAAGTGAACAAGCATAAAGTATTCTTCAATTTCACAAATTATCCATACTTTAAAATTCCTCCAAATTAAGAAACTTCACGGCAGGAGGGCACAAGCAAGAATGAAGCCACTATCAAGCCTAGTTAATCCATATTTAATATTCTAAATTTCTTTGTAAAGAAATGGAGGATTTCGAACAACAAGAAGCTGGGTTTTAAAGTTAATTTTCAAGCTTAATCATCATTTTCAAGCTAGTTTTAGCTTACAATACTAACCATAATCCAAGGTAATCCTTTGTTCTTGATCTATTTGATTTAAAATGGTGGATTTTTTTATGATCACGGGATGAAATGATGAAATTAATCAAATTAATTTGTGGGTTTCATTCCTATGATGTTATTATACATATAGGAATCTTTAATTTTTATTATAGAAGGAATTTTTATTGTGGTCAAAAAGGTGACCGTTTGGGTCCATAATAATTTCTTAGCATCCAGGCTTAGCTAGGAAGCATATATTAAAATTTGGTAAGATTCCGAGACAGTTTTTGTGTCACGTTACGTGACATAAAAAGGTTAAGAAAAGCTGTGATTTTGGAAGGTAATGATGAAATA
>JAOXNX010000028.1:14918465-14943042 GCA_028566075.1 Solidago caesia
CCGCCCCACCACCCCCAACATTCGTCATCGCCGCCGTCGCCGCCATTACCATACCTCCACCACTACTACCACTACTGTTACCACCATCGTCGCCGCATTGCGTGGGCTTCCGTATAGACATTATAAATGAATATTTAATGTTTTTATTTATAATTTTACAAAGTTTTAGTTTGTTTAATAGCTTCATAACATATGTCTAATAGACACACATTTAAAAAAACCCAATTTAAATGCGAAAACAAAAAAGAAACTAATTATAAGTATTCTTTTTAATGGGGTATTACTTTTTAGTGTCACGGAAGTTTACAAAATTATTCGTGAATGGAATTAATTAGTCCATACAAATTAACAATATATACTTCATCAATTTCAAAATAAATAATAAAAATTTCAACCGTATTACAAATTCAATATCATCGTATAGAAAATTGTTAGATGATAACTTTACCTTTGTTTTGTTTTTGTACATATTATACAAGTCTAACACTCTAACTGTGTGAAAAAAAACTTATTTTAAATTTTATAGTAAACTTAAGATATTTATTATGAAATAGTTTAAAATAAAAATATAGATATTTATTTTGAAATAAATAGAGCAACTTCATAGAAACTTATCTACCTTTATATATATATATATTATCCAAACTCTAACTTTTGACCCACATCCAAGCACCACTTTGACTTTGTAATTTAGTTAAGAGTTACTAGTTAAGTAATGAAAAAGGGCAGCAGCCATACATAACAACAAAGCGATATTTGTAGCAAATGCGGCATATTTATCCATCCGATGACTAGCTAGTTTAATATATGAACGGCCATCAGTTGTCACTAAAAGTCTAAAACAACTTGACTGTTGGGGTCAAATTAGTTTATTTATCGTATGCAACATGTTGCACGTCTCTAGATATACTTTGAACTAGGATTATGCATGTCATTTTCATTAATTAACTACCTAATAATTACTTAATTGGATTCATACCATGCAAGATCTTCCAGTAATTACTTTCCAAATCTTATATCACGAGCCTTCCAGTATTGATCTTTATACTTTTTATATTCAATTCGGTCAGTGGTATATTTCTGTTTGAATTTAATACCACAATTTGCATGACTTTTCTTAAGACGCGAGAAGTCAAAGTTGAGCCTATTATTTTAGGGAAAATATACATCTTGAAGTAGATAAAGCCTAATTAAATTTCTCTACTCTCATATATCAATATATATATATATATATATATATGGGTTCTGGTTAAAATAAAATAAGTATTAAGGTAAAACAAATAAAGCAATCATATTTCTTTAACTGAAAATCATTATGCATCATGAAAATCTCTGTGCATCATTGTATATACTTGTGCTCTATGAACCTTCGTGCATCGGTTTTATCATGATCCAATGGTCAAGATTTTATCTTATTTGTTTTACTTTAATACTTGTTTTACAATAACCAACCCCTATATATATATATATATATATATACCCCTATATATATATATATATATATGTATAATATATATTTATTTTTATATAGTTTATGATTTTATGTATAAAAATAAATGGGAAAAAAATGATGAGGTGAAAATTGAGGAAGTTTGAGGAAGATTGGTGAAAGTAGCGCCACCATTTTGGTAAAGTTTGGGGAAGTTTGGGTGAAATGAGATGGAGGGTTTTTATTGGATAATGAATTTGGTGACTTATGGTGGTTTGGGGGTACTCCCTCCCCCCTTATGCCGTGTCATTAGAGAAATCCATAAAATAATACCATAGATTAGCATTCATCGAAATAAGTAAACGTTTTAGCCAAACCAGAAATAAGGCAATGTTTATGGCTTTTAGATTTTTAAGGTTAACGTTGTGGATAACCATACTTGAAGAGTTAAGGTTAAATAGTCAACAACAAAAAAAAATCATTGCTTACTTTTTTTCCTTTTTTTTTTCTAAGGTATGAATTATTCGCGAGACGTTGTTTTAATCAGATCTGCGTTATAAAGCCTCCTTGCAGAATAGATCATCAATTTAAACCTCTCATGAGAAACTCTTATTACCCAGATATCTGGGGGAGAAAACTCACATGGACCCACATCATAGGTGAAAATTAAATACATGTAGTCACCCTTAAATATGCCTAGGATAAAACTCAAACTTGAGATCTCTTATGAGTAAACAAACCTTCTTACCACTAGACCATTTGATGATGGTTAAATTTATTACTTACTAAAACATAAAACATATTTATGAAAGCAAACGTTGTACTTTGTTTTGTTTTTTTTCCACAACAAACATTTGTTCGTCATAATGATTTGAAGAAACACGCAGATGATGATCATCTTAAATTATAAAACAAATTGATCTATCAAATTATGATTTATATAAGTACAAAAATATGTAGGAGATACACATTGAAAATTGTATTTATATTTAGATGGACAATAACTCATAACTTTATGACACTTTCACGTGGTTCAATGATGATCCCTCTTTAAACAGTAATATCTTAAAAGCTTCAAGCAAACTTTTTATTAAAGCTTTGAACCCTCAAAATATAAATCAATTGAGTGTGTAACACCCTTTTATAGTTTTATGCTTAATGCAGAGTCTGATACGTACTTACATATTGCTATATACATAATGCACCAACAACCAAACATTTAAGCTCATTGATTAGCCTTTATGATATCACATAAAATACCTTATGGTATCAACATAAAATACCTTATGGAAATACATTGTTTTTGACCTTCAATATCTCTACACAACAATATGTCTCCTAAGAAAAACATGAAATAAGACTATTTTGCTTTATTCATGCATTTATATTGTTTGTGATAATCTTCAATTTTTATTGAAAGTCTTATGCAATTTTATTAGCTTAATCTTGTTCTAGTTTTTGAGGATGACAAAGGGGCGGGGACGGCATGTGTCATCTCGAAATCCTAAATTTCCTGAATTTCTTGTAGTGGATGTTGATAAACTCAACTCTAGATAAAGTAGTTGTTTAACTTTATCTAGTCTATTAGCGGTGTTAATTTCAAACTCTTAAACCTTAAACCCAACCTCATAAAACATGAAATTCTTGCACAAACAAATGATAACCATCTCGGGAACAATGCAAATTGGATATCGATTAGGTAAACATGATATAACTTTAAACTATCTTCGACATTCTGAAAAAACATCAATTAAGGAGCAATAACTAAACGTAAAATCTTAGAGTAGTGTAACGTAACTAATTAATATATACACCAACAAGACACAATCTAAAACATACTAGCTAGCCTAGATTACTAAAATAATGACACAACTTAAATCGATATGATGAACAAAGAATTATCTTCCTGTGGTAGCAGGATAGATCCAATGGAGACACTAAAGAAAAAGAATTCACAATCTATGGCTCACTTAGGGCTAGAAAGATAGGCTTCTTTATACAGAGCCAACCGGAAACCTTATTTTGACATATAAAAAACTCAATCGTCATGATACTAATGATGCGACGCTTTGAGAAAAATACCAAGTATGATTAACAACACAATTGCAATGCCCAAAAGGATGGAATACGCACACACCTTGCACATAGTGCCACAACCCGCCATGGTGAACGAATTAAGTCTGCAAGAGATATAAGAAAACACTTTGGATTAATGCATGTGTCATTGTAATTTATTTCGTTAATTTCTTCATGGTATTTGTAACATTAAATTAATGCGATGATAAAACAAGAAACAAAAAATCGTCGTTACGATAAACTTGTATAATCAATAAAATCGTATTGTATCATCTTAACGTGTTGTATCTTTATATGATAAAAATTTATAACAATTTGGCCTCTTATGAGTTATGATTGCAAAAAGATACAAGAAACTTTATTGTTCGTATGATTAAAATAAAAAAAACTCACCTATCAATGTGCTTGAAGAATGGAAGAGCCAACAATATTGATCAAATTATTATGGGTTTTAAAGATTTATAACAAAAGAATCCTCAAGTATTTAATAGCAGTGGAACTCTTCTACTATTTTCTTATAAGACCCTATAATATTAGGAAGTTGACTATTTAAGTATATATATTTATATAGTCATAAATTTATACGTAGTAATATTTTCACATCGACTATCTATGCGTTTATTGTATTATTTACAACCCATTCTTACCATTGTGTTATTTTCTTTTCCTTTCTAATTTTAAGCTGAATTGATCTACTTCAACATAATTCGCAATTAGTAATTTACAATAATTGGTATATTTTATCAACATATGTTTTTAATTATAAGTTGTTCTTACCATTGTGTTAATTTTTTCTTTCTTTCTAATTATAACTTGAATCGTTCTGCTTCAACATAATTCGTAACTATTTAATATCCGGTCGTTGACCGTGATAAAAACAACGTAAGTATATGAAAACATGTTTCACATATGTTCATTTTACTTAAATAAAATAATGAATGTACGTGGTTGAAATTCTCGTATTTATCGATTGTCTAGTCTAAAAACAACGTATGTATCACAACTTGTGGCTGTGAGAGTGTGAGTCATTGAAGAGATAAGCCATTGCCCTCTCTCGCTCTTTGATCTCACGGATTCTCTCATCACAATACTTTCACAAATCTCATCATTTTCTTCTTCTTTGTTCCTAAAAAAATAATGAAATCAAATCTTTATTAGCCTCGACATCACCAGCACCATCATCATGATAAAAGAAAAAAATCAAGGACATAGCTTGAAATGAGTCACCGGCCCCACAAAATAAATAAAATAATAAAAGAAAAAGGAAAAAGAGCCAGGTGAATGGAGTCACCGACCCAGTTTCACCTGTCCACTTCACCGGCATGTGGTAACCGTTCACCGACGTTTCACTGAGGTTACTCACCGACCGGATTGATTATAATAACATATTTTGTTTGATTTACAGGTTTCATTGTTATTTGCTTGGATCTTTTCAACTTTTGTCAATAATCATAAAAGTCTTTCTCCTGATTGTTGCTTGCTTTTCTTTATGATTTTATGTGACTTTTCCGATTTCGTTTTTGGTTAAACTTTCAGGGTTATGCTAGATATGACAATGGTTTCTTTATTGTATACACAAAGGTAAACGATCTCTTTAAAATTTCCTTTCTTTCGTCTACCTTTATAACTTCTTTTCGATTTGTGTGTGTGTTTTTTAAATCACTCTCCATTTTTCAACTTTTTTTTTAGCTTTTTAACCCGCTCATTTGATCAAGTTCTTACAATATTTTTTTCGTACTTTTTTTTAAATATATTTTATTGTAATGAGAGTTAAAAATGTGCCTGAAGTATATGGATTATTATGTTGGCATATTTTTCTACTGACATTTGGTCGTACGACAGTGGAGATGGTCGAAGTCTGCAGATTATGGGAGGCTTTCGATTCCGACAATCATCAACCAGAAAACAGATCCAGTGGGTGGCGTGGTGTTTGATTTTTTGTTCAAGCTAATTAAATGGCCTCTGTTTTTGTGGGCATTTTTTTCCTGGCTTTGGGACAACGGCAGAGATGGTTGAATCTGGCAGTTTATGGGCTATGTCGGGCTCCAGCAACCGTCTATCGGGAAACCAGATCCGGTGGGTGACATGGTGGTTGATTTTGTTGAAGCTAATTAAATGGCGTGTGTTTTGTTTTTTTTTTTCTTCTATTTTTGTATTTGGACATAAGTAAAGTTTCATTATATTTAAAAAGTTTCATTGTATTTAAAAGTTTGTATGAAGACCCGCTTTATCTGTCTAGCCTGGTGTAAGCCTTTGATGCAGGAATTGATTAATTGGCATGTTACCATGAATATAAATGTATAAATAAAATAAACTAATTTAGTTACCATATTTAAAATAATTTAAGGTTGAGTTTTAGTTATAATGGCTAAAATTAATATATCTATGTATTTCAATGGTCAAGATTAAGAGATAGCTTTATTTTTTTCTCTTAGCTCCATGGACAATAATTAATAATTTACAATAATTGATAGGGTTTAAATCCTTTGTTTGTTTGTTTTTTTATTTACATTTATGTTTTATTTTATGCTAGAACACCTTGTTATATATACTTGTGTTTATGGTTATTTTATTAGGATAAAATGATGTTGTTTTTTTGAAGTTAAAGTCAATTAAATAATAATTAAAAGAAAAAACAATATAGAAATACTCTGATTAGATTACATACATTTAATAAAAAACTTGCCAATACTTTTCAAAATAATCTATATATAAAAAGAAAACTCTACCCGGTTTCTATTGCTATAGCTAGGGGTGTACATAGAAACCGTTGAACTGTTAAAACCGGCCAAACCGTGACAAGCCGATGGGTTTGGCCGGTTTGAGAGCTTGAATCTTGGCTGGTTGATTTATAAATTAGAAACTTGGGTTACCCGGTCCAGCCCACGGTTTGAGCAGGAATGCCGATCGTCTAAACCAGACCAGGCCTTCTTATATAGATGTGTGTTATGCTAAATATAATTAATTTGGTGGAGCAATAACATGTTTAAACTAGATGACCATGTAAGTTTTTATGTTTTTTATGTTAATATAATATGTATAGCATGATCTTTGAATGTTAGTTGATAGAATAGGAATATAGGAGCTTGCTGGAGTTTTTTTCCAAATTGGTGTAGTGGTAAAATTATTTACCAAACTAGTATAGTTTCAAAAGTATTTATCAATATGGGTTAAAACCTAATTTTAATTAATATTATATTTATTATATTTAAAAATTAAAAAAAAATAATCTCTAATAGCTGCTCAAAAAAACCCTTTGTCTTCAACCCTGTCCAACCCTGTCTCACCAATTTTCTCTTTCACCTTCAGACTAAACTCATTCATCTGTCATCCACCATCTCTGCAATCGTCCCCCTGCCAGGTTAGTTTTAAACTTTTTTGGTTTTTGGTAATTACCCCTCTTTGTTGTGATAACAAAAACTAATATTATTTATCTATCTCTAATCACGCAATACACATATCAATTTGAAGATTTATCTTGCTTTTTTTTATTACTTACAATATAAGGATAACTAATATCCACTTGACTTCCTTTTTGTTTCTTTCTACACTCTCACGCACACAACACATTCACAACAAAATATCTTAAAATTGTGTTTGCCTTCTTTGTGTTTCCCCCTCTTTGTTGTGATTTTTTGGTTTTTTGTTAGAATTGCCCCTCTTTGTTGTGATTTTTTGGTTTTTCCTCTGATTAAGTCTATTGGTGATAAACTACTTGAATGAAATTGAACTTTGCTGTGATTTTTGTTTTCATCTGCAGTTAGCACAATGAACCAATTGAATGCAGTCTCTCACATGACTCAAAATGAAGATTTCAATATAAAATCTCGGGGTGTTGTTGTGAACAATTTTGATGTTAATTATGTTTTAGAAGGTGAAACTAATATGGATGATGTTTTTGAAGTAGATAGAATTGATGATTAAAGTGAAACACACGAACATCGAGATGAAATATCAAATGGTAGCATTGAAATACCTTCCACTTAGACTAGTTTAGATGAAAATAATTTGCAAGTTGATAACAATTGGTTGTAAGAATGAATTTGCTCTTGAGTTGGGAAAAGATTCTTTCAATAACAAGGAAGAATTTATTAGAGCTGTTAAGCTATATAATATCAAGACTCATAAACATTTTGAGGTTGTTGAATCATGACCAACCATTTAGTCTATAAAATGTAAGCTACACAAACAAGGTTGCAAATGGACACTTTGTGGAAGTAAACGAGAACGTAGTGGATTATTTGAAATCTCAAAGTATACTGGTCCACATACTTGTTTACATTATAAGATTACCCAAGACCATCCAAACCTAGATGCAAGTTTGATTGCTCAAGAGATTCAACACCTTATTAAAGAGGAACCTTCTATTAGTATTACTGCTCTAAGAGCCGAAATAATTGACAAGCTAGGGTATACTCCTACATAAAAGAAGGTGTGGGTAGGAAAACAAAAGGCAATTGAGGTGGTCTTTGGGGATTGGGATGAATCATATACTATTTTACCTAAGTTTTTGATGACGTTACAAACGTTCAATCCTGGTACCATCGTTGAATGGTGTGTGTTGGGAGAGACTGGTATAGATCAAGTGGAATTTAGACGCGTGTTCTGGGCATTTGATCCTTCTATCAAGGGTTTCAAGCATTGTCGTCCGGTGATTAGCATTGATGCCACACATTTGTATGGAAAGTATAAAGGTAAAATGATGATTGCAATGGGAGTTGATGGAAACAATCAAATATTACCACTTGCTTTTGCTATCGTTGAGAATGAATCTTACGCTAGCCGGAATTGGTTTATTTCACATATAAAGAGACATGTGGTGAATAATGTTGATGGGATCTGTCTAATATCTGAAAGTCACCCTGGAATCTAAAAGGCTGTTAATGAGCAAGGATCTCCTTGGTTAGAGCCTCGTGGCTATCACAAGTATTGTATATTAATTTATCGTCAATATGCAGACTTCAGTCACATTCACTGAATATAGGATTACTCTGTCCGTACTACACTCGTTTGGGCCTTAGATTTCTATAATATTATTATTAGTATTATGATTATTATAATTTTCTAATATTAGTCTATTTTAATAGTCTTTATATATCTATATTTTTTTTATTGTACATAGGTATTGCTTAAGGCATTATATCAACAACTTTAATGATAAGTTTCGCAACCCACAACTAAAGACTTTAGCTTACCGTGCTGGTAGTCAAAATCAAATCCGTAAGTTCAATTCTATTATGGAAGAAATTGGAGAAATAAATCCACAAGCACGTCAATGACTTGAGGGACATCCACGTGATAAATGGACACTTGCACATGATGGAGGGAAACGATATGGGTTGCTCACTACAAATTTGTCAGAGATTTTCAATAGTGTACTTAAAGGTGCTCGTTTTTTTTACCAATCACAACATGTGTTTAGCTCACATTTTATAGATTGGTTCACTATTTTGATGTGAGACGTCCTTTGGGGTCTAGTGCTCAAGCCAATGGAGATATGTATCCTCCTCATGTTACAGCAAAACAAGAAGCTTTAATGTGAAAAGCTAGTGCACATTCTTTGCGATCATTCTAGCTGATAACTCAGAGAGGGAAAAATGTCCAGGTAGTTAATCTAGAGATACAAACCTGCACATGTGGCAAAAGGGATATATATATATATATAAGTATCCGTGTTCTCATGTTTTGAGTGCATGTGCTAGACTTTCGTTGAACCCTTGGCAATATGTTCACAAGAGTTACTCAATTATAAACTATTGTGCAACTTGGTCATCCGAGTTTTCTCCAATTCCTCATGAAGCATATTGGCCACAATCACCAAATATAACATTACTTCCCAATTCCGAACTAAAACGAGATAAAAGGGGTCGCCCTCGATCAACAAGATTACGAAATGGAATGGACATCGAAGAAGGAAAAAAGTCTAACCATTGTGGAATTTGTGGAGAACGCGGTCACAATCGAGCAACATGTAAATCTAAGCCTAAAAAAGTGAAAGCTTAGTGGTTTGAAAGAAGCTGGTGATAAGATATTGAGACTTGCAAGTGTTGTTGAACATGGGATGTTTATTGATATGACTGCTATTTTGATTATGAAATATAAAACATTTTGTTTGTTTTTTGGTGAATTCAAGTGCTTGTTTTGTTTATGGGCATGTTAGATTTTACTGAAATTGGGAACAATTTTTTATTGGAAAATGTTTCTACTTTTGTTTATGGATAGTTGATTCGCTTTGTATGTGCCGTGAGTTTTTTTTATCAGTATTTAGGGATACTTTTTTCATTTTTTAATTTAATAAATATAATATTAAACAAAATTAAGTTTTAACCCATATTGGTAAATACTTTTGAAACTATACTAGTTTGGTAAATAATTTTACCCACTACACCAATTTGGAAAAAAACTCAGCTTGCTGTATCTTTGGTTCCAAGGTTCAGATATCAGCTTTTGCTAGTAATATTTATTAATATATTTACGGTTTGCAAACATAAAGAAATTAATATCTAAATTGTAAAGCCACTACACACGATTTAGGTTTCTTTTATGTTTTGTGCTTTTTTTTCCCTTGCGTTTTTAACAATAATAAAAGGGAGCTAATATGCTTTATGTACCACAAGTATGTATATCTGACTTGTACATTCTATTATAAAGATTGTAAATTGTCGTAAGTAAATCAAATACTTATATCATTTCCCATAAAAATGACCGTGAATTGTTCCAAGCAGGATCATTTATGAAGAACGATTTACAATGATATTTGAATTAGTATTTTGTAACTGATTATTTGATAGTTTGAAGTTGTATTAATGAGTTATTAATGTTTTACGTAGATCTTGGTTCTGGTTATCAACAATCATGAGGTTCTTATTTTTTACGCTTTGATTCTAGACAGTTTTGGTACAAAAAACTAGTACTGATACCATAACGTCGATATGGCATTCGGTTTCCACATTTATTGACAACCGGTTTCGATACCGAAAACCGTACTTACTGCTATAGCCATTTATCAAAACCCAAGGACTAAAAATACACTTCCTAGTTGGAAGTTACTACCAATCCCAATCAAGGGCAAAAAAAAATTACATTTTCTTCAGCTTTTTCTTGTTCTTTCTTTTTTTTCTTCTTCTTCTTCCTTCTTCATAAGCTCTGGTCTCCCAAAAGTCACACTCTGTTAATCTCACTTAAACACACACGAACACAAACACATACAATCAATCCCTTCAATCAAATCAAAATCAAACACTTACCCTTTTCAATTCATATCACAATCCCCCAAACCCCTCTTTCAATTTCATATTTCCAGATCTCAAAACTCCCCCATTTCCAACCTATACATACAACCCCCCCTGTAAGTATCATCGATTCATGGCTTCCCCTAATAATAATAATAATAATAATAATAATCAACAACCACCACCATTTGATGTTCAAAGATTCTTCAATCCATCATCTTCTCCGCCCCCAATTTCATCAAACCCTAATAATATTAATATCAATTCCACCCCCAGTTTCCAAAACCCTAACCCTAATAATCCCAATCTGCCATACCCACCACCGTCTTCCGCCGCTTCTTACCCACCGCCCACCGTCACCGGCACCGCCGGTAATCCTTATCCAATTTACCACCCTCAGTTTTACCCCCCATCTCCCCAATTTGAAAACCCTAATTACCCAAATCATAACCCGAATAATATCCCGAATAGTAACCACTTGACTGCTGCTAACTTACTCCATCAAAGATCTGTTCCTTATCCTACACCACCTCTCCAGCCACCTAGTCCTAGCTCAAACCCGAACCACGGTGCTCGTTTAATGGCGTTGCTAAGCGCCCCACAAACGAGCACTATTGATGCTAATAGTCCGGGTCAACCCGGTGTTTCGGCAGTGCAAGGAACTACCAACCCTATGTTGATGGTTCCTGCATTGCATTCGGGTGGTTCTGGCCCGTTACGAATGGCTAGTAGTAAGTTGCCTAAAGGACGGCATTTGAATGGTGATAAGGTTGTTTATGATATTGATGTTAGGTTGCCTGGTGAAGTGCAGCCTCAACTTGAGGTTACTCCTATTACTAAGTATGGGTCGGATCCTGGACTTGTTGTTGGTAGGCAGATCGCGGTTAATAAGAGTTATATTTGTTATGGGTTGAAACTTGGTGCCATTCGAGTTCTTAATATTAATACTGCTTTGAGATCATTGCTTAAAGGTTTAGCTCAGGTTTGTTACTTTCTTTCTTTTTCACGAGTTTTGTAGATTATGATTAAAGGTTTGATCTATATGGTTTTCTGTGTTTCTGATTTAGTGTTAAGTTGTAGCAATATGTAGATTAAGATCAGTAGCTATTAGAGAGGGATAACTTTGCCATGCCCGATTGTTAAGAATATGCCATCCAGAGTTTGAGAATGCATAGGTTTGTTATAAGATATAGTGCTAGACGTCTTTGCAAATTGTGCTTTTCTTATAAGCCAGTAAAGTTTGATCGTCAACAATCTACTGAAGGGATGGTTAGCTGTGCGGTTTGAAATTGCTTACGTGATCTTGAATTAGCAAAGTTAGATAACTAGCCATGTTTTTCATTTTGATGGGTTTGAGTGTTTGGCAATTTCTATTCATTGAAGGAAGTAATAGATTAAATGATTAATAGAAATTAGCGTATATAAGTAACTTGAGCACTTTACTCTATCCTTGAAAACGAGTTTTGTTTCAGTAATATCAAACTGATTACCTAACTCGTAAGTAATCAAAGTATTATAAGTAGAGGTTGGATACACAAACACTAAATATAAGGTGTTTGTCATGACGATTTGGAATTTTCAATTAATAGACTGTTCGATTAGCATTATCTTGCTTCAAGTATGCTAATTCAGTTAAACATTTTGTCCTTCTCAGAGGGTTACAGATATGGTGTTCTTCGCTGAGGATGTTCACCTTTTAGCTAGGTAAGAGTTTGCTTGCTATTTATAACTTTTTTTTATGGTTGGGTTATAAAGTTACTATTCTGTTCAGTGCAAGCATAGATGGACGAGTTTATGTTTGGAAGATTACAGAAGGCACAGATGAGGAGGATAAGCCTCAGATTACAGGGAAGATAGTTATTGCACTTCAGATCATAGGAGAAGGAGAATCTGTTCATCCCCGAGTTTGTTGGCACTGTCATAAACAAGTACTTTTTTTCTGTATAAATTTCAGTACTTTGGTGGTGTTTTATTATGAGTTAATTGGGAAATGCCTTGATGTAGTCAGGCACAAAATGTTTGTTTATTTTTATTTAATCCAGAATTCATGATTTAACTCGAAAAGTCATGGTGTGTTGCTATCTCCTTTAAGCCACAGTCTTTTCAAATTTTAAGTTAACATACATTGTTATTGTTATAACATTCATTTAGAACAATTATTAAACAGTTATTATTTATTTGGTAGTAACTCTTTAAAAAGGGGGTATGATGGTATATCTAATCATTCAGGACACGAAACAAACAATACTGCTTGATTTATACAGACTATATATATGTAGGCTTACACTTAATGAGTAAAGAAAACAAACATGCTCCTAGATGCTCACTTTTAGTAATGTATTGATATTTTAATGTGTTGCAGGAAGTCCTCGTTGTTGGAATTGGAAAACGCGTTTTGAGAATTGATACTACAAAGGTTGGGAGAGGCGAAGCATATTCTGCAGAGGAACCTCTCAAGTGTCCTGTTGACAAGTTGATTAATGGAGTTCAGTTTGTTGGTAGTCATGATGGGGAAGTGACAGATCTATCAATGTGCCAATGGATGACTACCCGTTTGGTTTCTGCCTCAGTAGATGGAACGGTTAGTTTACTTCGAAATTAACTTGTATTCCTGTGACAAATGCATGTAATGATTGCCATAATCACTTGACGTGGCATTTTATAACTTTTTGGAAATTTCTACCAATTAATGAAACCTAATATTCTGTGTATGCCTATATGGTATGGATTATGGTAAGGGTATTTTTTTTAAAGGTAATCAGCTAGGGTAATTTTTAGTGTGTTTGTTTGGGGCTGTCTCATTTGGTACAATCTACTGAAGGAATAAACATTATTTGTATATGGTCTATTAGATGTATACATATGTGAATGTTAAGAAGTCTTAGATTTAAAAGTGATCTATAGATACACTATATACCGATAAACGGAAATGGTATTGCATAACTTACATATGCTGTTGTAAATTTTTTTCTTGTTTGACAGATAAAAATTTGGGAAGACCGGAAATCCTCACCAATTGCAGTTTTAAGGCCACACGACGGTCTGCCTGTCAACTCGGTTACATTCTTGACTGCTCCCCATCGACCTGATCACATCATTCTTATAACTGGGGTATGTGCCAGTCAGTTTCGTTTCCTTTTTTTTCTCTATAGTTCTTTGTTTACTATGGGATACCTAACATTTGTTGGATACATAAACTGGATATACATTTATGTCAATTTTTTGAAAATGGTGACAGGGTCCTTTAAATCGTGAAGTGAAAATATGGGTTTCAAATAGCGAAGAAGGATGGTTACTTCCAAGTGATGCTGATTCATGGAACTGTTTACAGACTTTGGAACTAAAAAGTTCCTCTGAATCTCGGGTAGAAGATGCATTTTTTAATCAAGTGGTTGCGTTATCTCAAGCAGGTCTTCTCTTACTAGCCAACGCAAAGAAAAATGCTATTTATGTTGTACACTTGGAATACGGTCCCAATCCAGAATCCACCCACATGGATTATGTTGCAGAGTTTACGGTCACCATGCCCATACTAAGTTTTACTGGCACTAGTGATATATTACCACATGGAGAGCAAATTGTTCAGGTTTACTGTGTCCAGACACAGGCCATTCAACAATATGCTCTGGACTTGTCCCAGTGCTTACCACCTCCAATTGATAGCATCACTTACGATAGACAAGATTCAACTGTTTCACGTGATGCACCAAGTACTGAAGGTTTGATTGTTTCAGAACCTCCTAGAAGTAAGGTAGAGACATCTTTGGATGTCTCGGTACCACCTTCTGATGTTGGTTCTGTTTTGAGACAACCATCAAGTTCTCCGCTGGCCGAATCTTCTGTTGAATCTCCTCCGGTTGCACTGAGTCCAACGTTGTCCCGGAAACTTTCTGATTTGAAAAGTTCAACTGGCGGCCATGAATCTAGTGAGCCAAAAATTATTGAATACTCAGTTGACAGGCAAGTGGACACGTCGTTGGCTGCAGATTCAGTAACTGATGAAACCAAAGTGTCGAAAGAGGATGGTCCAAAGTTTAAGCATCCAACTCATTTGGTCACTCCTGCTGAATTGATGGCCACGTCATCCTCTGAAATAAATCATGTTTCTGAGGTGAAGAATGATACTGATTCAACTCTACATGATGTGACTTCAAATTCTGATTCACAAAATGTTGAGTTAGAGGTTAAGGTTGTTGGTGAAACTGGAAAAATTCAAAATGTCGAAACCGTTTTGCAAAGTGAGGTTCATGGTTTTGCTTCACAGGCATCTGATTTTGGAAGTCGTGTCATATCTGGGGAAACTTTTATAGTAAACGAGTCAAAGCAACTTGATGGGTTAGGTCAAACTTTAGGTGGTCAAGATGATGCTCAAGATGCGAAAGTTGATGTATCAGGACAGGTTGAGCCAGCGACATCTGTAACGGTTGATTCCCCAACACCTGCGTCAACCAAAGGGAGAAAACATAAGGGAAAGAATGCTCAAGGGTCAAACCCGTCATCTCCCTCCCCAAGTGTTTTTAATTCAACTGATTCTTCTTTTGAGCCAGTAGTCGGTTCAAGTGTTCCATCTGCTGAATCCATACTATCACAACTACATTCTATGCAAGAAGTTATCACTCAGGTAAATATCTATCAGTAACATGCATAAACTTCTAAACAAGTTGGGGTTGATATTGTTTAAGGAAGGTTAAATTTTGTTCTTCTAATTGCAGGTTTTGATAAATCAAAAGGAAATTCAAAAGCAGATTCCAGGAATGGTAGCGGTACCAGTTACAAAAGAAGGCAAAAGGGTCGAGGCAGCCATAGGAAAAACCATGGAGAAAACATACAAAGCTAATTCCGATGCTCTCTGGGTTCGGACTCAAGAAGAATTCACAAAGCAGGAAAAGGCAAACCGAGATCGACACCAACAGGTTTCAGGTTTGGTTACAAATGGGTACAAGGACTTGCTTGCAGCTTGGGAGAAAATGTTGAAGAAGGAAACATCTGCACTCGTGCCAGCTGTGGTGCGATCGGTTACTCCAATTATTGAGAAAACCGTGTCTTCAGCAATTTCAGAGGCTTTCCAGGTTACATAATATGAACATCTTAGCTCTCTTTTTTAGCATGTACATAATATAAGTCTGATTGAACTTTTTACACACAGAGAGGTGTTGCTGACAAGTCTGTAAACCAATTGGAGAAGTCAGTTAATTCTAAGCTTGAAGCTAGTGTTGCTAGGCAAATTCAAACACAATTTCAAACTTCTGGCAAACAAGCATTACAGGTATTAGTTTGACCCGAAATGGTCCATTTTGAAAGTTTCTGGTCTGCTCTTCTGATTCATTAGTTTATTATACAGGAAGCACTGAGGTCGAGTATGGAGGCTTCTGTTGTTCCTGCCTTTGAGATGTCTTGCAAGGCCATGTTTGATCAAGTTGATGCTGCATTTCAAAAGGGAATGATTGAGCATACAAGCGCAGCTCAGCAGCAAGTTGAGTCTGCACATTCTCCTTTGGCGATTGCTTTGAGGGTAAGAACTTGCAAGCACTAATAGCAGATGTCATATTTGCACCTTTATTATTATCAGATTCTTTCTAAGCTTCCCATTTGTTTTTTGCTGACTTCAGTTACAATTGGTCAAATGATATGACCAAGTGACATAAAAAAACAAACACTTATAGGAAAATAAAAATATAATAATTTATTGTAATTGTAATAAAAATTTATATTCATGGAGCAAGGATAAAAATTTAGCCTAAAAAGGCACAATTGGTCAATTGATAAAACTCTTGATTTTAGTTAGTTTATTTTAATTCACTAACTAATTTTTTACTAAAGAAAAGAAGAAACTGATATGAAAGCGAACACTAACTGGCCACCTAGGCACAAAAAAGGTACTCTTTTGGCCTCAGCAATCATGTTGACTTGTTCCCCTTTTGATCTACGGGTATCTTAGGATGCCATCAATTCAGCGTCGTCCATGACTCAAACCTTGAGCGGGGAATTAGCCGATGGTCAAAGAAAGCTGGTAGCTCTTGCACTTTCAGGAGCAAACTCGGAATCATTAAACCCATTGATGGCCCAAATAAGCAATGGACCTATAGGCAGTTTCCATGAGGTCAGTTCAGAATTTTGTTATGTTTGCAATCGTTGCGATGTCTGCAAATGATACAGTTATATAACTATATCTATTCTATGCAATAGATCGAGGCACCATTGGATCCAACAAAAGAGCTATCTAGGTTGGTATATGAGCACAAATATGGGGACGCTTTCACAGCTGCCCTGCAAAGAAGTGATGTTGGGATTGTGTCCTGGTTATGCTCTCAGGTACTTTTTTGATCTCCTTGTCACATTCTTGTTTTCTAATATTTTTGCTGTTGATTTCATTGTCAGTCTTGGACTTTTATTGGTTAACTTTAGTGCTTATCATTTTAGTTATTTTTTAATTCGATTCCGCCTGCTCTTTTCTATTATCGTTTGTTATGCAGTTAGTATGATTCTATGATAATCAGAGCCTTTTCATGTTCTAATATTCATAGCTATATTTAATCATGTGCCCATCAATAATCCTGTGTACATTAAGTCAGGCGAATGTGTTTTTTAATACGAAGTTTTTAACATAAGATCACTTTCAATCTGAAATAATTCTCAACACATTATATATTTGGTAAGGCCACGTATTTTCTGTTAAAAATTTGTGTCATGTGGCTTATTAGTTGGTCCCTGTTGGTTTCCAAAAATCCCCTTATATTTGACATAAGTCATCGTATGTTCATCTGATGGTCCTCGTGTTTTCGAACATCTGGTTAGTGAACTATATTTCTCTCTAACATATTGATTGTTGTCAACTAGGTTGACCTGCAGGGCTTATTAACACGCAATCCGGTGCCTCTGAGCCAAGGAGTACTGCTATCATTACTGCAGCAGCTGGCTTGTGATATTGGCAACGACACAGGAAAGAAACTTCAATGGATGATGGATGTGGTGGTGGCCATCAAGCCATCAGACAGCATGATATCAATGCATGTTCGCCCAATCTACGAACAAGTCTACTCTATACTAAATCATCAAATAAGCATTCCCGCCACATCAGTATCCGAGCTTTCAAGCATGCGGATTTTAATGCAACTCATCAACTCCACACTCAGGACCCTGTAAGTAATTTTGATGCCGGCAAAGACGGTTCATATAATATATCTACAGAGGACTGTTTGTACAAATTTTTTGAATTTTGTATTGGGGACAAGTATCATGGACTTAAATTTTTAGATGAGTTTGTTTCGGGTTTTTGTTCTAATTGCTTAATATTATTATATTATTATTATTATGGATGTTTTAGGTCTTGTTAATCCAAAAGTTGTACATTTGTTCTTATGTATTCAGTTTTTTTGTAGAGGTTTTCTATATGTGCTGGTGTTTCATTTAATCCAAATTCCAAAGTTTGTGTGTGTGTGTTTTTTATTTATTATTTTATATTTATTTATGAGTTTAGGTTAGTTATGTGGTTCCATACTATCATTAAAATTCTATCTTTTCTGGCAGACCAAGTCTCGAGTCTCAACTTTGTTTTTTGTATGTAAATCCTTTAAAAATGTTTTACACAGTCGGATTTGTATCGTTTTTGGGTAAGAGGGTAAAATTGTTACCCCGGTTAGTATATGGATTTGTATCTTTTGCTAAACCTATGAATGAATTGTTTGTTTATTCATGTTATATATGCAATGAGATTTGTTAAAGCTTCACTTTCATAGTGCTTGCGAACGTAATACGAGTAATATAATTGTTTTGGGCTCATGTTACTATCTACCAATATATAGACTCTACACATCATCTCACAGTTTTTCATTTGTTTTTCTTACAATAATTATACTTGAGATTTAAACAACGCATGTTCAGTAAATTAATCTTTGCCCTAAAAATAAAATAAAATAAAAATGACAAAAATAATGCAACCGTACAAACTCGATGCGGTACCATAAACCAAACTCAGTCAATCATGTTTGGTTACAAACCAAAGTCATTCAACCATACATCTAACTGTAACCTTCTTTAGTTACATGAGAAAAAAAAACTTTCCTAGTTACAAGAAAAAAAAAAAAAACTTTCCTAATTAACTAGTCAGATCTTGAAAACTAGACTTTCTGTAACCCTAACAAATATCATTTTCCATTTACCTATAGTAATTTTAAGGATAGTGATAAACTCACAACATATTTTTATTATCTACAACCATTTTTGTTTTAAGCAATTATACATTATGCAGTAACCTGCTTGTATTTATTCTAGATGTCAAAAATATGTATACAGAATCTGAGTTTATCACTATCCTATTTTTAACATTAATTAAATGAATTTCCAAGTTCATAACCTTTTGATATAAACTAGACGGATGCCTGCACGATACGGCGATGATGATGGTAGCGGCGGCGGTGCGGTGATGGCGGCGGCCACTGGTGGTGATGGCGGTGCCGGCGTCGACAGTATGGTTATTGATGTAAAAGGGGTAGTGTAGTTATTTTAGGAGTTAAGGGATAGATTGTAAATTATTTCATTAATGGTATTTTAGGTATATGAGTTAATTATAAAAAGGAAACCTTTTGAAATTGAAAGGTAATTTAGGTATTTTAAAGACAGAAAGTTGAAAAGGGGGGAGGAGGTTGCTTTATATAACTTTTCTAAATGTAAATTAGTTTATGTGGGAATAACTTATTTGCTTTTAGTAGCATAGAACTTAGATGTTTTCAATGCAAATTTATAAATCAAATTTATATTTCTAGTCTTCGAGCTATTTTAAATATATACATATAATATTTACCTTTGGAAACATCTAAGTTATATATTACCAGAAATATATTGATTATTCCCTTAGTTTATAATAATTTTGTTATTTATTGCCAGCTATAAATAAGACGCAAGAATGGAGATAAAAGTTTGGATATATGAAAAAGTATGTCGATGAACTCAAAATTTGTCGTTAAAAAAAATTTGTAAGTACATAAATCGCAATATACAACACTCATTATTTATAGCCCTAATCAAAAGAGTTTTCTTTTTTTTTAAGATCCCAAAACATATTTATATATAGCTCATAAAATTTACATAGTCTTCTATTCTAACTATATTTTATATTTGTATTTGTATTTAGAATCATATGCTAGATTTTAAAATGTTACTACCAACACTGATCGGTTTCCCATCGCCGGCAAGTATAAAAGCCCCGCATTTTTCCACCGGCGGTCCACACACCTGACGACCGCCGTCCTAGTCCTAGTCCTAGTCCTAAACCAATTCCATTATTCAAATTCAAATCATAAACCGCTCGTTCAGCCGGATCACATAAAGTGACGTAAGCATCATGTATCTCAATAAACTTCCGATTATCTTCTTTTTCAACATCAGGATGATAAACCTTCGCCAGATTCCGGTATGCTTTTTTGATCTCGTTCGCCGTTGCGTTTCGGTTGATTCGTAACACATCGTAGTAGCTTGATCGTGTTTTAGATGTCGCCGGTTCGGCTAGCACGGCGGCGCATGGTTTGTATCGCCGGGAATAGGTTTTTCCGGCGAGAGTTGCAGTGATCGGGATCGTTAGGGTTCCGATCATCTTGAGAGGGATAATTTTAGAGAATTGAAGAGGGGAATATAGTGGAAATAAGAAGGTTTGATTCGAGTTTTGAAGTTATGGAAGGTGTTAGTTATATATAGGAAACTGTCGATGGTCAGGTAAGTGGGGCCCTGTGGGGTTTACTTTCTCGCGCCAGTTTGTTTGGGTTATCTGTTGTTTCTAGAAGGACAACACTTTACTAAATTATTTTTTTTTTCCCGAAAATGATATATCCTTCAAAAATTTAGCTTGAAAAACTGTAATCCTGATTCTTTCTCTTGATTTCATCCTTTGATTTTATCAAATATCATGATCGAGTTGTTAGGAGATTTATTAGGTTAATTTTTAAAAATGATATATCATTTTCCTTTTTTTTTCCAACATAAAAACACATCACTAGAATATGAAAATCTTATTGACAAGACGGCCCTCCACAACCGACCTACAACGGCCCACACTACCAATCAATGGATTCAATGACCCTGCAACTTTCACCGGGCATTTTCAGACTTCCACCCAATTCACCAAATGATGTTTTTATTAGGTACCGTGAACCGAATGAGTTATTTGATCCGGTTGAACAAAAAATAGAACTTATTGAGGATGAAGATGAACACGGTTTTGAAGATGAGGCGTATGACGATGTGTATAATACCGAGAGTGAAGACGAGGTACCCACACAAAAGGAGCAAGAAGTTGTTGGTCGAGGTAAAAAAAAGACAACAGCCCCAAATATCCTGTGGAGTGACGATGATGAAGCGTTCTTGACAAAAGCTTATTTTCACATATCCACCGATCTTAAAATTGGGGATAATCAAAAGTTTAGTTCATTTTGGCAAAGGGTTAACGAGCACTATAATACCTTTAAAAAGACACAACCGATAATATTATCATATCAACACAAAGTGGAAAAAATTGCAAGTGAAGCTAAAGGAGTTTAGTAGCATTTATGAACTCGTGCAAGGTATTTTCTTGCGAAGAAAATTTGACATTGTAAATAAATACGGTTGGCCATATCCCGAAGAGTAGAAATTTTATTGTTGCTTTACTTTTAGTTTTATTGTTGTTTTTATTAATCTAATGGTATTGTAGTTCTATTTTAATTGACAATATAGATTTTACTAATTGAAACTGGTAATTTTTATTTCATAAGATTTGGTAAAAATTGGCATGCATATCTTACATTTTGGCAACTTTTTACATGTTTTGGCATATTTTCTTTTTTGCTATGTGGCATGATATCATTGGTGGTGGGCATCTCAATTTTTGGCATATTGTCATGCACACCATTCACTTTTGGGCAGACAGACTTAAGTGATGCTTGTAAATCATATGTTTGTTTTTTTTTTTGTTTTTCTTTTACAACGTAATTTTATAAAAAAAAATATGAGTTTTAAAAAAGCACTATTAAAAAAAAACACATAGTCTAAATATTATATGAAATTAATGGTATACCGTTATAGATCCACTGATCCGTCGTCGTTTTTAATTCTGATGGAAAATGATATATCTTTTTAAATACTCGTTCTAAACATATGGATTCCGTTTTTTTTTCTTCTTTTTTTTTTCTCATCTTTTCTCTTGATTTCATGTATTACCGTCATGTTGTTTGGAGTACTCTTAGAAGAATTATTATTTATAAGGTATGACATTACTCAATTCTGATTATATAAAGTTAAAAATAAAAAAATCATGGAAAAAAAAGTTCAATGTAAAAAGAAAAAAAAAAGAAAAAGTTTGAGCCGCATGAGGCCGGTCACAAGGGTTCGTTCTCGCCTCTTTCTCATCTCGTTCTCAGAAAACCAATGTTACCATCTCCTCGTTCTGGCCTCGTTCTCAAATTCTCCCCAGAACGCCGATGTCACGGGCTCGTTCTGGGCTCGTTCTGGATATCATTTCTTCTTGAGAACGAGGGAAGTTCTGTTCTTGTGCACGTGGGTGGGGCAGAGGGTGGTTGCAAATTATTTTATTTTATTTGTGTGTGAGTGTATGTGTTATGTATATATATATATATATAAGGGATGGTGTATGATGTGATGATGATGTGGAAGTGAAAGAAGTTGAGAATTTGAGAATTTGGTGGTATGGTTGGTATGGGGTAAATTCTGGGTAAATTCTGGGAGGAGGGGATGATGTGGCGCTGATGTGACGGTGAGAATTTAAGAATTTGTGGTAATGGATGGGAGAGGCCTAACGAAGCATTGCCAGCTCGCTCTCCAATTCCATTTATTGTTACTTCAACTTGTCTGGCACCCGAATATGCACCCTGGAATTGACATACATTAGTTTATTGTTTTGGCAAAATACAAACAAATAACAATCCATTTATTTAAGGGTGGTACCAGAAAAAAAAATCTAAGAGAGGCAAAATTAAAAAATACATGAAAAAAAATTCCAAGAGGAGATAAAATTTTAAAAACCATAAGAAAGATTTAAAAATCCGTGAAAATAATTTAAAAATACATGACAAAATTTAAATTTCGAGGGGAACATTGGCCCCTCTTGCGCCCCTATTACTGCCCATGCATGTCTTTCCGTTAACCTGTAGTGTATTGGCCGTAGCAAGTCCAAGATCATTATGACAATGGGTCGAAATGATGGCACTCTCAATACCAGGTGTGTTGGCTTTTATATCATAAATGAGCTGCCCGAACTCATAAGGTATGTTATAACCAACAGTATCTGGAATGCAAAGAGTCGTTACACCTGCTTTTATTGCCTCGCCTAAAATTTCATATAAAAATTCTCTTTCTGACCTGTTACAAAACATAACACAGATCTTTAGCTTTTTAATATATTAAAAATAAGATATTGGAAAGTGGTCACGCTTTCAAATAATAAACCACATTAAAAGGTTAAAAAATATTTCAATTTATCTAGGGAGACTTGTAGCGCATCAACAAGTGCCTTAGAGTTATATTGAACCTGAGCAAAAAGCTTGGATCCTGTTAGTAATGTGGTCCTTTTCGTTGCGACCAACATTTTAACACAAGTATATTTAAAGTGGACGCATTGGGCATCACACATCTCGTGGCCGACTCGTGAAACTCCAAACCACGAGCCCACACCATTGTGTGGGACTTGTGGCTGACTCGTGGTTGGTTAATTTGTGGAACAAACAACAAATGCATTTCGATTTTGTTTTGTTTTGTTTTTTCCTAACAGTAACTTCATTAAATAAATAAAAAACATATTAGCTAAAAAAAAAAGAAAAGAATGTAAGGGCTAGAGTCTTCAACGGATCTCTTTCTCTTTTTTTTTTTTTTTTCTCTCTCTATATATATTAGATCAGGTTCAAAAAAAAAATTATTAAAGTAAAACAAATAGAACAATAATTATTTTTTAACTGAAAATCGTTATGCATCATGTTCAGTACCGATAAATCATAAAAGTCATCATGATTAATAGGTTTTATCTTTAATACATCAGTTTTATATATCTGTTTATACACCTGTGCTCTGTGAATTTCCATACATTAGTTTTATTTATCTTGATCATGATCTAATAGTCAAGATTTTATCCAATTTGTTTTACTCTAATTCTTGTTTTACAATAACTAACCTCCCTCTCTCTCACACACACACATATTGTTATTTTTCTTTCTTAATGACTGGATTATACTCAACTTCTCCTACACTACCCCAAATATTACTCGTCAGTGTCTAGATTTGAACCTAAAACCTTTCACCAAAGAGAAAATGTCTTACCTCACCCTAACCAATTGGGCTAGGGGTCATTGGCTTTAATTCTCTTTTAGTACATATAAATATCCACTATATTCAACAAACAAATAACACATTAAACATTACACTTATCCACAAATCAAAAACACTATCATAAACAATACACATCAAAAACACTTACATTTTTTCATTCACCCATCAAAAAAACTATCACCATGTCCGGTAACCGCTCATCTTCGGACGGTTTCTTTAATGTCGCCCTCAACTATTACCCCCACAAACTATATCCCAGCAAACTCATTCTCTGCATCTCAAACCTCCAACACCTCACCGCCTACACCATATTATCCACTTTTCCAAAGTTCATATGTGCTACAACAACCGTTCTACCAACCACTACCGTTCCACAGTGAATATCAACAATATTAATTTCAACAGTTTCAACATGTTTTGCAACTGTGACAACCGTCACCTAACTGTTCCGTCAGGTTATAGCTATGTTCGCCGTCGTTCATAAGTGAGTACTAGTTGTCTAGTGAAATGCCAAGTTCAAATATAAAATGGTTCA
>JAOXNX010000028.1:14954981-14974090 GCA_028566075.1 Solidago caesia
GGGTATTATACCCGCTATCCACTAAAGTTCCAACTAATATAATCCCATAACTCAAAATAAAATATTAGGAACTTACCGTAAAGGTAAAACTACAAAAGTAGGTTATTTTATACTTTTAAAATCTTGGGGTGTTACATAAATGAAAATTTTAACTAAAAAAGACAGGTATTAATTAAAATATAAGTTGTAAGGGTATATTGGATATTTCGCATATCTAAAATTTACGTAATTTAATAGTCTTGAACAATTTTTATAAAGGTGTAATTTATAACTATGAGGTATCTTGGCTCAGTGTCAGCCCAAGCGTTTTGGTGGCCCTAAGCGAGATCAAATTTGGGGGGCCTAGACGCCTAGTTTATTAGCATACAAAGTAAGGGGGGATGTGGTTAACAATTAGATTAACACAAATCACTCAATCAGATTAATACAAATCACAATAATAATAAATAGAAATCTGGTGGTTAACAATAAAGTGAATAAACCTGGTAGTGGACGTGGTCAGTGATAGTGGACCAGTGGTGGCTGGTGGTGCACTGTGCAGCCATACAACCGTGGTTAGTGGCGCCTGGCAGAGCCCGGGAGCCGCGGAGATTTTCTATGCCGATTCATCTTCAATGCGTGAGGTGTCTTTGAGTTTGAGAGCAGATTAGTGAGGGAGGTTTATGTGATCTGTCGGCTCTTTGATTAGGATTTAGGGATTTTTAAGTTCTCTGGACCTAAGATTTTTTAAAGCCAAAATATATAAAACTTAAGCCCATTAGGTAAAATTTAGGGACCCTAAATTTTTGATGGCCCAAAGCGAATGCCTAAAATATTATTATGATGGGTCGGCCTTGTCTTGGCTGAAAATAACTATCATAGTGATTTTCCTGCTATATCTATATATTTTTATAAAAATTGTTCAAACTTATTTAGTTATTTAAAATTTTGATATGCGAAATACCTTTTTTACCATTTAAAAATCGACTAAGTTAATTCACTTAATTGTAAACTTATTTTTAGAAATGAGTTATATTTATACGTATCAATTTATATTCAAACATTTCCTATTTTAAATAATAATTTATTTTTAAACTAAATTCTAACAAATTAAAATTACATTAAAAATTATATAAATCTCACTTTTATCGACTCATAGTAGCATCATTAAAATCGAAAAATTATTAAAAGTTATTGTTACCGTTACATCACACAATGTGAGTGTTTTTCAATGAATTAAATTTGAAGTGGTAGGTAAGATATATCATGATGAAATCCCTTTTAAATATTAAGATTTACATATAACGATATAAAGTTTTTAATACAAGGACAAGAGGTCTTAGATTCGAATCTCACTAGATAACATTTGGAATAATTAGGAAAAGGTTCGAAACAGAGTAACCCGATCAGATTGTATATCTGAGTCAAAAGACAAGTCTTTTCTAAATAACTTAGAACCTAGAAAACGTCATCTGTTACTTATTTACATATAAAGTTCTTGTGTTAGAGTTGACAATTCTTATTACACTGTATAATATAATAGTCAAGCAACCAACATATAACTTAACTTCTATACAAAATATTCATTTTTGATTGAAATATATATATTAAACTGGCTAGATTGTTTTATTTAAGAGTTGAATCTTGTATCCTACTTGTTAATCTGCAAACTTGTTCGAAATTTTGAAAACCATGTTTTGAGCAGAATACTTTTATTCATTAGAATCTGGATGATCAAAGTCAAATGCTCCAAGATTCATCTTAACTTCAAGAATCTGAATAGTTCCAAGAGTTAAAAACAAGATGATCGTCGAAGAAGATGGTTACGAAAACGAAGAGGAGACGACTCCAATGTTGCAGCTGTCTCCTTTTGATCACACTGGTTTGAACTTAAAGAAATTGTCTTACTGCTGCTTTTTTTATGATATTTATTGTTTGTGCATAGCTCATTTAATGGATATAATGTACTTTTGATATCGATAGACGTTATAATCGAACGTGAACTCATCCCTCAAGTTTCTGTTATTGATGATCACAAGAACATAATAAGAACAGGTGAAGCTAATTATGTGAATACCATTATACCTATTTGTGTTATTTCTGATGTCAGTCTAATATGAATCTGAACTAAATTCCATTGGGCCAGGAACGCTATGGACTACGATTGCTCACATTATAACTGCAGTGATTGGATCTGGTGTACTTTCTCTGGCGTGGAGCGTTTCACAACTAGGTTGGATTGGAGGGCCTGTTGCGTTGTTCTGCTTTGCGTTTGTAACCTATGTATCTTCGTCTCTTTTATCAGATTGCTACAGGTCACCTGATCCAGTTACTGGAGCTAGAAACCGCTCTTATACTGATGCAGTTAGAGTTATCCTAGGTACTACTACCCACCTTTAAGTTTCTAATTCATATTACTAGTTGCACACTGGAAGTAATAGTACTCCAGGCGAAAAACAGGCATTGTTATGCGGTTTGCTTCAGTTTTTGAACTTCTATGGGACCGGTGTTGCTTATGTGGTTACCACCGCAACTTGTATGAGGTATCATCCCATTTTTGCCTTCTTTTCACTTGAAAGTTTTTCGAGTGATAGACGGAATGAAGTAGTCTTGTTTATCTTGATATCAGGGCAGTTCAAAAATCAAATTGTTACCATAAAAAAGGGCATGAGGCTTCTTGTGACTCTGATGGGAACGTCTATATGTTTTTGTTTGGAGTTATACAGATTGTTATGTCACAAATACCCGATTTTCATAGCATGATGTGGGTATCTATTATTGCTGCCATCATGTCATTTTGTTACTCATCCATTGGCTTTGGACTTGGTGTAGCTCAAGTGATTGGTACGTATTTGCTTATGGTTCAAATTATTGTCAAATTCAACTAAAGACATAAGTAAAAGTTTATGCGAAAATGCAAGCACAGAGAACGGTAAGGTCGATGGAAGCATCTATGGAGTCTCGGCTATTAGTACACCAGTGAAAGTATGGTTAACTTTTCAAGCAATTGGTGATGTAGCATTCGCCTATCCATATTCATTAGTTTTTCTTGAAATACAGGTCGGTACACGCCAATCGATTTTTAGTGTTGCAAAATGGTTAATTACTTGTGTTTTGGGTATTGTCAATAACATGGCACTTGCTTTTCTTGTGTTTTAAGGATACTCTGAAGTCGCCACCAGAAAACAAGGTTATGAAAAAGGCTTCAGTTATTGCGATTATTGTGACAACCTTCTTCTACCTTGGATGTGGATGTTTTGGGTATGCAGCTTTTGGTGACAATACACCAGGAAACCTTTTGACTGGGTTCGGGTTTTATGAACCTTACTGGCTCATTGACTTTGCTAACGCGTGCATCATTCTACATCTAGTCGGAGGATACCAAGTAATTAATCGATACTGCACTCAACATTTTGACCTTAAAAGTCAAACTATTTCTAACACCTTCCTATTTTCTTTTTTGGTAACAAAAGCTATACAGCCAGCCAGTGTATGCATATGCTGAGAGATGGTTAGAAGAGAAGTTCCCAGAAAATGTATTTCTGGAGAAATTCTACTGTCTAAAGCTCCCATTCTTGCAGGATTTCGAGTTGAATCTATTCAGGCTATGTTTCAGAACAGCATACGTCGTGTCAACAACTGGAATCGCGATGGTGTTCCCATACTTCAATGAAATATTGGGTCTGTTAGGGGCATTGAATCTATGGCCATTAGCAATATACCTTCCGGTGAAAATGTACATAGTGCAAACAAAGGTGAAAATTTGGAGCAGAAAGTGGGTGGCTCTACAAATGTTTAGCAGTATCTTAATGGTGATATCAGCAATGGCTTTGATGGGGTCGGTTGCTGGGCTCATAGATGCGAAGTTTAGCTAATGAACCACCATCAACCAACAATCACATTTATCGTCTTGAGGATTTTTTAGCTTAAAGTATGCAAAATAGTAAATTTAATGGTAAGAAAATGTAGATAAGCACGGCTTATTTTAGATCGCATATGCCATTTTAATAAATATTCATATAGTCTATTTATCCAGAATAGATACAGCTTTCTATCGGACTACTTTATAAATTTTTCTTGCTTGTAATCTTCTATTTGTTCCTCACGATATAAATTAAGCAAAATAAGATGATGAAGATGATGTATCCGCCAACACCTGCAAGTATATTAACCAGAATTTTAGAGGAATTATACTTTATTAAAATATCTCCTATTTGAAAAAAATTCAAAGAACTTACCTCGAGCTGTTCTTCTGTGAATGAATCTTTCTGAACACTCCAAGTATCTGCATGGGTGCGGCGAAATTCTGCAACTGCTTTTGTGACAGTGGACTTGATAGGTGATGGCTCCCCAACAAAACGGGCCAATAAGGTAGCGTGCTCAGGCAACCAACTAAAACAAAAATAAATGAAATCCAGAAAATTTAGAGTCACCTCATTTTATATGAAAATGTTACCCAAAAGGCAAAAACTTGGACAATTATTTTTCCATTAGAGGGTACCTGGGCATATCATAAGGAACCGACAACACGCAAGCAGCCAGAGAAAGAACACAACCATGTATGGAAGCAATGGAAGGACCGGCACTTGAATTTCTGCGATTTGCAATGACATAAAAGCCTCAGAACTTTAAACAATGAACGGATCAATGATAAAAACATGTCTCACAGAGTATGTATGGGAACTTGGTGATCTTCTTAAGAAATAATAAATAGAAAATTCTTAAAACCAGTAGAAAGACCTTTGTTTTCTTCTCTTTTGAAGCTTCATCGCCTCACTGTAAGCCCTTTCACGGAAGTCTTTTGATAGTTCTCCATCCTCACCCTTCATTAGGCCGGCTAAAACTGCTGCTGCATGCTCCCTTACCTGTACCACAAATCAAATATATCAATAATGTCACATTAGAAAGAATGTGAACTGATCTGCTGATTTTATGAAAAGAAAATTATGTAATGAAATAAATACGAATGTTGGACTTCATGAAATAATTCATCTCTGAATGGAAAAGAAGAAACTTGCCTCCACTTGGTTATCTGTAAGTAAAATCTCAACCGTTTTCCAGATCTTCTGTTTTTCATCATTTGAAAGTATGAAGGTGTGCCTGTGAAATTTGACAATTGAGAATGATCATGAACACATGCCAATGTATAAAAAGCATAGAGTAAGTTCATGAAGTATATATAGTAGAAAAAGTATATCGAGATTTTTTTTTATCGATAGTACTACAAATAATATAGGAAGAAAAGAACCACCATACCTGTACATAAAGCTGCGCAGAAAAGTCAAAGTTGCAGATCTGGTCCGCCAGTTAGGGTCTTCTGCTGAAGATAGAAGTATCGCTACCGCCTTTCGAAGATGAGCCTCTGGAAATATTCTCCATTTTAACAACTCAAAAGCTGCCTTCGCCAATATTGACAAATCTTTATTTGATGTTTCCTTCAAAGCAACAATAATAACCAATAAATTATCACTGACAATTAATATTACTTGTTGGTTTATCTCGTTATTGTTATATATATAAGTCTGCACACCTGTAAAGAGATCACCGGGTAAAGGAACCCCACAAGAACATCCAGTAGGAAGGCAGATCTCCCAGACTTCATCAACGAAATAATAAAATGAAACAACTACACCAAAAAAAACAAATTTTAATACATTAAAAAGACTACAACAAGAATATAGAACACAAGCCCACCGAAAAATACCGTTTCCATCCATTGAACATCGTCTGTTGAGTTGCTATCTGACCCAGAAACTGTCTTTGTCTCTGCTAAATTCTCCAAATTGTCTGAAGGATTGGCGTTTTGAATTGAAACCACGAGTTCGGACGCTCGTTCTTGTAAATACTGATTCCAACTATCACCATGTTTTCCATTTACTAAATTCTTGCCATTCTCAGGTGAACAATCTTTAATGATGGATTCATGTAGTCGGATATTAGAGCACAGAACAGAAAGTGCAATAGCAATGGCTTCCCTAACCTGTTGACATATAGCTCGACAATAAGTGCAAATATAAGGCTATATGTATTTGCAATTCCAGATATGAGGTTGAAAAACTAGAGGTGGCAAATAGAGAAGGTGGGGGTTGCGTAACCACCTCAAACGGGTCAAAATGATAATGTGTTGATTAAGAAATACTATCACAACAATAAACTACTCTGAATATAACGGTTTAAGAGGCTCTATGCACCAACAGCCTTGGGCAACTTTCAACCCATTTTACCTGTTCCCGTTTTAGCTAAAAAAAATTTAACCCGGGCTGACCCATTCATAAGTTAATGGGTAAACAATGACACCTCTAGCATAAAACATTGATGTGACAATACTAAATGAAGCCTAAGTTACATAACACAATATTTCGCTAAAATATACTTACGTGAGCAGTGGGATGGCTCATTTTATCAAGCAACTCCTGCAATAATTTATAATGGAGCTGAATTTCTGATAAAGGCATCCTTGGGGGAGATACTTCTATCAAAGCAGCAGAAAGGAAAGAGTAGCGTTTGGCAACTACAGTGGTGGTTACTGTTTGAGGTAACGGTTCGATCAAACAATCCAATATCCTTTGCCTTAGAAGTGGAACTCTTGTTCCATATTTACCCTTACCCGTAACTGCATACCGTATACAAGCAGCCCATTCAGGAACCGACTCAACCGATGATGCAAGAAGGATATTCTGCAATTGGGCCATCATCCAACTATCCCAAGCTTCCTCAAGCCCAAAAACATCAGCATGCAGCAAACCCGCAAAAGCCTCAGCTGCAACACACTGTTTAGACCGTTCTTTAGCATTAGCGAACTCCTCCAGGGCACCCTTTAGTGACAGTAATACCGAAACACCACATTCTTGAACTAAACGTTTGAATATGCGAGCAAAACTTGGATAAAAGGTATCGGTTCCAAATAAAGATATCCATGTAGGTGTACGGGGCCATGAAGATGAAAAGTCAAAGTAGAAGCGGGTAATGGATTTATCTGCTAAACTTTGAAATGATGAATTCCCATGGCCACCCCTAGAAGACGAGTTATCAGTGTCACTTATGATGTGGACATTTGAGAGGCTGTCGAAAGTGTCGCTAAAGAACCCTTCTTCTTGAAATATATTACTTAATGTTCCTTCGAGTGAGGACTTGGCATTTTCATGTGAATTCCCTGAAGCAACAGATTGTTCCTCGACTGATAGTTTATAAGGCGATTCTTTTAGTAACATATTTAGAGCCGAGATTGCTAGTATTCTTGTCTGTGGAAGTTGACTTTTCAAATTCTTTAGAAAATGACCTGAAAAGTCGTAACAATCAAGTTCATATCTTTTTCATGTCATAAGCTATACAGTTGCAACGTAAGATACATTAGAAATTTGTATCGGTGCTTATCCAAACTTTCAGGCTTTTTTGTAAAAGATTGGTGTGCCAATGACTACAAAGATTATATTATATCAATACTAATCTACTTTTTTGAAACAAAACGACTTAGGAGGTTTGAAGCCTTAAATATACAATATTTACTGGGATAGCAATTGCCCTTTTACCAAAAAAAAAGCCTTAAATATACACCCTGGACGCCTTTCAACCCCACACTTTGGACACTTTCAACTTCCATTTTAACTATTTTTCCTTGACTTGTTAGCGATATAACAGAGCTCTAAGCGACAAATCCATAAGTAGATACGTCAAAGATGCCACCTTCATTTTGATGTTGCAAACACAAGCCAAATTAATTCAGTATTTATAAACATGGACCAGATAAACTAACCAGCAGCTTCACTAAGAATCTTTGATGCCAAATTCGACTCATTTCTAGATGACATAGCCAGCAACAGTAGAACCCTGTTGGCCATCAAGTTATACCTGCGTGAAACAATTAAGCAAACTCAGTACAAGCTTCGGTGACTGGACAGCAAACGTGTGTGTATTTATATTTATGTTATAATATTTCAGTTAGCCAGAAGGTTTACCTCCAATGCAAATTAGTTGACTCAAAACCCATAGAGCTGATCTCAGAAACCAAAGCTGCAAAATCTGTTCCAGAATGGTCTTCGGATTTACGGAAAATGTTTCTAGAGACCCCAGCAAAATAGATATTGTATTTGACAAAAAGCTGTAGAAATTGACAAATCATTGGCATAGGTTTAGTAATTACAGCATAAAAAAGTAGGTTTTCGCATCATCTTTTTACATGTACCTCATTGAGAGCTTTCTGGGATTTCAAGGATTCGTGATGAGAACTGCAAGCAACAACAAAGGAAGAGATGAGGTCACAAAAATACTAGATTCAACAATTATGGCTCGAATAATGATATATACACTTGCCTCAAAAGAATTCCAAGAAGGAATGATGAGAAAGATTTTGGCTCCTGTATTTAAAGAATTCATGTAAGAAAAGTAAATGGAAGACAATAATAATTAAATCCTTGCAATATTCATAAAAAATGAAAATATACCAAAGTGAGATGCTTGAGAACAGTTTGAGTTCCAAGAACAGCACAAGAACCTAAGACTTTATATTCTGGTGAGGAGGCACTTCGCAGGTTTTCAGTAAGGGTAAGCACACACTTAGCAATCAGAGATGGCCATCGTTTAATCAATTTCACAAGTGATCTCCCGGCAAGACTGGAATATTTATAAAATGAAAAAAATTAATAATAAACCAACTATACACCCAGTGAATTTTTTTTGTTTTGTTATTTTAGGTATGTAGAAAAGAACTCACGTGCGAACAGTATCATAGCTATGCACACATAGATTAAGAAGATCATCCATCAAAACATTCACATTTTCTGAAGGAGATACATTTTTACTTGTACGAAACAAATGGTACGATGATTGTGATGTTCTCCATGTATTGTGCATGTATGCTTTATCAATGAGTGCCCATCGTGGCCTAAAACGAAAGAATAATTTAAAACTGAGAATATAGTACAATTAGTCATTTATAAGGATAGAATGGGAATGTTTATTACCTTTTCTTCCCTTTGGAATGCGACGGTACAATAAAGTTAACTGGAGGCTCTATTATGGCCACAGATTCCAATTTCCATGCCTGCCTATGGTTAGTCCACTCTTCATATTCAGAACTTCCTGTAAATCAACTCAGTCAAGAAACAAGTACTGAAAAGCAGATGCTGAAAATTAGAGGTGGCAAGATGGGCAGGTTGGGTAACAGGTCGAAACAGGGACATTTTAAAAGTTTCGGGTAGCTGACCCCAAAGCATTTTTGTGACAACAATATACTCTGGGCGTCTCTCGACCCATTTGACCCGTTCTATTTTAAACAATTTATTACTTTACATGTCTGAACCATTGAAGATACAATAAATCCCGACGATATTTGCCTCTTATGAAAATCATATGGTTGCAGTGCATTACCATAATTCCCCAAAGCCTCAATAACACGGATGAGAAGAAGCAAAAGAATGCTGTCATCTGATTTTTTCTCAAGCAAGTATCTGCAATACATACCAATAAATAATTATGGACAGTATGACAGAAAGAAAGGAAACACATATATGGAAAGCAGATTAATTTACTTGGAGGCTACATGGATGATATTAGCAGCTTTTTCACGCAATCCAGTACTACCAACACTAGACCCCGTTGCTCCAGCAATTAAGAAAGGCGGATTCTCAACGTTTCCGTTTTTAAAAGATGGAACAAAATCAGGCAAACATGACAGAACGCCTTGTAATGAAGAGTCGATCCGCAAAAGTGTCACTTTCAAGTGGTCTTTTTCATTCCCTGTGAGATATAACAAACGGGAAGTCATAAAGCTGAAACCATTTGTTGTAATTTCATTAAGAATTCAGAAACTTTCACAGCAATGAGTTCTGGGTATACCTGGATCAGAGTGAATGTTATCTCGGCATATTTTCAGAAGCTCATCTAAAGCTGATTCCAGATGCAGATTTAAGAGTTCATTGGCAAATTGAATTTCTTCAGCACTAGGGATATGCCACTTCGGGCCCGTAAAGGCTTCATCGTTTGAAAAATCTTTATTACTTATCCATTCCTCCAGTGAGGTCAAAGAAGGATGGTGTGCAACCGACCTGTGGAGCCAGATAGCATAAAGCCCTTGTCATTCAAACATTCAAATTATAACGGAAATCCTTTCAACAGAAATAAGATATTACAAACTTATCATCATTAACAATTTTAATATTATTATCATTGTTCTCATCATTGTGACTATTATCGTGCAACCACCACAAGAAACTTACTTGTACTGATCAATGGGATAATAGAGAACCAGACTTCCAAGTAGGGCCCGCAGGACCTGATCACCAGCTATGTTAACCTGTCAAATTATGAAATTTGCATCAAATTATTGAGTGCAATTGAAAATACAAGCTCAACTGTCGAGACAATGGGAAGGATTTTAAAACCTTCCACGATGGGGATTCAAAGGCAGAATGTATTGCTTCCTTAAATTGATCCTTGTAATGAAGAAGTGAAGGACCTCCATAACTGATGGCAATTGACAACACCTTCAACTGGTAATCAATTGATGTTTCAAGGGCTGGAGAAAGTGTGGCTCGTGCCTACAAATATATTATAGATACTGATATTGGCACAAGTTGAATAACAAACATTAAAATTATGAATAAATTACCGAAAGAACTACGAGAGTTAAACCTTATCTAAAGACCGGCCAGTGAAATTTCCACTTCCCCCAAATCCCGTGAGGGGAACTCCTTTCAAAGATGATATAACAGAAGATAAAAGAGGTTCAACGAGTTGATCAACAGCCAGTTCAGGATTTGAATGGATGCAAGCACAACAAAGCAGCCCGACTTCAGCAATAGCTCCAGGTAGAATATTCGTTTTCAGAAACTTGGATACTTTTTTAATAGCCTGTTATAAATATAAGATCTCATAATCTTGAACAAGATAATGCGATAATTTGTTTTAATGGAGATTGAGTATGAACCTGGTTGTACAGAGATTTGGAAAGCCTTCCAAATAATATTTCCAACATGCAAAAATACTGAGGACCATCTTCGACAAGAAATGTTCCGGATGTTGCAGGTGAATGAACATCTTCATTTCTGCAGCAAATCATCATTATCAAATATCAATTACCAAAAATGAGCATACACCATAAGGTTCCAAATTAGAGGGGATAAACATGAAAACAAGCCAATATAAAATAACTTACAAAACGCTACTAGGTTCTAAGTGTTGTAATAAAGAAAAAAGGCGGCATAAGAACTCATCAAGCCATTCTGAGAACTGCTCTGCAGGCATGAACGACAAATTGTCCATATCATCATCCAATGTCGCCATCTGCAAGTGAGAATCAAATTAGATGTAAGATACTCTTATAAATAAATTCAGCTTTTGACCAAACACATTAATATTTGTAGTTACATTAGAAAATATGGAGCCAATTAGTTGCATAGTTGCTAAGGTTTTGGGGGGATCATTGGCATCCATCCCAAGCAAGGCATTGGTTAGTGATATCATCAGAAGATCACGAAACATATCAGCATCATTAGCATCATCTGTTTCCATTGCTGAAGCAGATAATGACATGAAAAATAGTGATCGTCCAGAAAACGCCACTGATGTTACGGCTGTCTTTAACTGATGGGTTGCTGTCATCTGCACACATAAAAGTTAAGAGTCATCAAAAGATATTGAATATGGCACCCTAGATTAGTGGTGGCAATTTCGACCTGTTTACATAAAATTAGGTCCCATTTCCAATGGTCACTTAAAACTGAACTGAAAAGGAAACGGGCCGACTGGGGTCATTCAGGTCAAGAGTCACCACAAGTGTTCTCAAATGCTTAAAACAGCCTAAATTGATTATAAAAACGATTTAGATTACTATTTTAACAATATGGATTTTATAGTCTTATTTAATACTAGGTTAATACCCGTGCGATGCACGGCTCGGCAATTTAGTATGTAAGTAGATGAAAATATAATGTTCAACAAAGACAAAATAAAAACTTTATAAAGTATGACTCACATATCCTCACTTTTAGGTACAGTAAGATAGTAAGATGAGTCAAAATTACAATATTAGAAACAAATTGAATAATTAATATAAAGCACAAAGATTATTATAGAGAATAGTATATATTCCCTCCGTCCCAATTTAAATGTCCTAGTTTGACTTTTTGAGTCTTTCTTTTTCAACTTTGACCGTAAATATTTTTGTTGTGTTATATAACACTATATGTAAAATATATGAATGGATTGGGTTTTAAATTTATTTTCGTTGATATAATTTTCATCGAGTATTATATAACACAAACAAAAATGTTTACGTTCAAAGTTAAAAAAAAATAAGATTCAAAAAGTCAAACTAGGGCATTTAAATTAGGACGGAGGGAGAATCTTGAATTATTTATTACCTAACACGTTCCTAATATATTTTGAATTTAAAATTTGAACATGCTAGAAATTTAATTTATTTAACAATTTATTAGTTAGATATAAAAACATGAAACTACAATTAAGCATTATGATGAGTTGTCAATTTGAGGTTAGATGAAATTGCCACTAAAGATAATGACATTGAGAGGTTCAATGAGTGTCACGTAAGACTCGCCTATCCTCACTTATAAATATAGTAAGATAGTAAGATAAGATTTTAATCATTAATTCTTTTGCAAAATTCTGAATAAATGGACGCTACGTGTTCATGGGAGCCCGAATTGGCCCATTTGGAACTGTAATAAAAAACTACCCACTTTGACATGTTACCCAACACATCCATTTTGCAACCTCTGCCTAAGATTCAAAACTGATATGTCACTAACCGTTTCTAACGCCATATGGAAACGAGACACCAAAAAGGGAAGAACCAAGGAGGGCTCCACATAAGACAAGATAGACGTTGCAGCAGCTACTGTTTCAGAAAGATTTTCATTTTTGCTGTATTGACCACGATCGATTAACTTCAGGACAGTTCTCACAAAAGATTCCCTTTCAGATGGTCCTAGACAAAATTCAATCTGTTCACTCCTGAATCAACAATTTCTTACATAAGATACTATAACTATACAATTAATTAAACTATAAAGAGAAGATTCACAAAAGTGGATTAAAATTCTTACTCTTTCTCGCATTGTAAACGTTTCTGGAATGTATAAACCAAGTGAGACAAAAACCTCTCTAGGGAGTATGTCCAACGACCACCATTAGAAGGATGGTAATACCTGCAAGAAGTATCCAATCATGTAAATACACATAATAACCACACGTGTCATTGGAAATATAAGTAAAAAAATCTAGAAAACAAACTGTTCTAAGAGGTTGACCAATTTCTCAAAGTGTTGTTGAGCCAAGCTACCAGGCCTTAACAGATATACCTGCAGCGACAGAAACATTGAAGAGAAGATTAATCGGTTAGAGGGGGGCAACTTTTATCCATCTGCTTATAGAAGGGTTGGGTTGTTTATCACAAAAGGGTAAATGAGTTTAATCCATTAAGTAGCTGAAAGGCGAACGAAATGGAAGTTATCAAAAGTTCAGTTTAGTGCATACAGCTTCCTTACTCGTCTTAATCAAAGGTTTAGATAATTATTGTACAATTTTGTTTTCTAATCATATTTAACACATTAACTATATTTAAAAAACATTGACATAGGGACAAAATAGTGTTTGCCTTTCAACCTAACCTACCAAGTCTGTTACAATGTAAAACTAAAATGACCCGTTACCCAACACATTCAATCCCCCGCATCTTGACACCTCTAGAATAAGTAAACAAAGTTCTATGATTGATCTTACAATCGATTTTGCAATGGCCTTAGACGGAGTTTGCGATCTATTGGAAAACAGAAATCTCGTATTTCTAGGGACATCAATAGGAAACGGGTATGATCCACTCCCACTTGCTACTGGTACCTGTACAGATAATATTACATTATTATTGTATATACTGTTGTAGAAACATTACTATATTATATTTATTATCTGTTGGAAGTACCTCAAACATATTCATAAATCGACTGAATATCTCAGGTAAAAGATCCTCCCAGTCCTTGGATTTGTAATTTTTGATAACACGAGCCATGATAGCAGCCCATTGGCTGTTCCAGAACTGGCAATTTGGTATAGAATCCCATTGAAGAATACACGCGTCAATCCACTCACTGTCATGACAGAAAAGATGAAAATTTTTGCTTTACTGACTAATGAAGAGAATAATAGAATAAGCATCTAAATAATACCGTGAATAGAAGTCCCGATTATCCAAGTTTGTAGGAAGGAAGAGTCTCACAAATCCAGAACCTTCAAAAGCCGAATTATGCCATGGATTTTCGAGCAAAGATCTGCAAATCAGTTTCACTCAAATACTTAGAATTCAAAATTGTTAAACCAACACAGAATAGGATCCTTTTAAACTACAGCATTTTTTATGAGATTCAAAACTTTACCTAAACTCAGACCATATCTCACGGGCAGAACCTGGTGGGAAGAACCTTCTGCAAGAACGAACAAGGGAAGTAAGCATCTCGAAATGTCGTTGTCTTATCCTCCATCCCTCTGGTCCTGTATTCCTGTAGCATTATATGTGATTAAAAAATCGCCATTAAGATAAAATAAAACATCATATCAATATAATTATACACATTGGTAAAGTGTGTTCAAATCATATAATATTATATCTTGTGTAACTCGTGAACAGAAGTACCTTGTAAAGTGGGTTTGAATCATACTATCATAGAAAGGGCGCCAGTCAACTTTCAAAGACAACTTTTTTCGAAATTTGTTCAGCAGGTGTACAAGAACATTTCCCCATCTCACCTGAACAAATACAAGCAATTCCAGCTTGAATGCCACTGTCTATAATCGAACAAACATATTTTATTGACAAAAAATATACCTGGGCATAAAGCTTGTCTTGTGATGCATTAAACACTTTTAGCCCAAATTCTACAAGACCAGAAACATCTTCCATCGATACTTCACTTTTCGCCTTTATAAACCTGCACGAAAAATATAAATAACAACAAACATCTTCCCATTTTAAAAGCTGATTCCATCCAAGTTTTATGACACGCAAACATCCCACAATAATTTCAAAGTATATTCCTCAATATAAAAACCAAAAAAAGAATGCCTTTATTCGATGACAAATCCCTCTTATAACTTGTAACAAATTTAGTACTAGCAACACTTACACTAGTTTACCTACTTTTATAACCTAAAACTACAAAAACAAAAATAACAAAATACAAACTTGCCGTTCAAAAAATAAATAAATTAAAAATATAAATACAAACTTTTTGCCTAGCGGTATCAGGGTGGCCCAACAACCAATAGGCTGTTGGATCAAGTCCCATAGTAAAAACAAATGTATAATAGGTGTGTATATCGGTGTGCAAGTTTTTGATGTTCAAAGTAAATAAATAAATAAAATGATCTTTCAAAGTAGTAATCTAAAGAACACATCAAGGTTTAGGCATATGTCTACTTAATTTGTAACAAATTTTAATACAAAATGGTAGCAGCATTTGCACTTGTTTAATAATAACTAGCATCTTGTTGTCTAAAAGCTGATTCCATTCACAAAGTATTATCGCAAAACAATAGCAACGGATATTCAATCAGTATAAAAAACACCTTTACTTGATAACGAAATCACTCTTATAAAACTTGTACCAAATTTAATATTAGTAGCACTTACACTACTTTTCCTACCATTATAAAACTTCTTAAAAGTCTAAAACCAAAACAAAAATAATAAATAAACAAAATGATCCATTAAAGTAATTCACCATAAGAACACAAAGATTTTTAGGCATATTTTTACACTTATAGTATGCTTTTATAGTTTTATGTAGTTCATTTATTTCGATTTCAATGAAGAGAACTAACTACAATATAGACTAATTATGGGTTTCGCTAGTGAAAGCTCTAAGCAGTAAGTAATTGCGTGTATAAGAAATTGTACTTAATGGTTAGGAAATTCAGGGGTCGGTGTTTTTATATAAAATACCACTTTTTATGTACGTAATAACATATTAGTGACAGCCAGGTCGAGGTCATGGGTTCAACTCTTGGCTCATGTCCTTTAAAGTTACGCGATTTACCATCTATCATGTTGGCCGGTTAGAGACCAATAATGGGTCGGTTATCCGTTTTGTTTTTAACTTTTTATGATAAAAAATTCTCATAAATGACAGTAATTTAAGTATAAAGACTAATCAACCGAGACCAGTAATGGGTCAGCTATCCATTTTCTTATTATGATAAAAAAAAAAAAATTATCATAATTGACAGCAAAATTAAGTATAAAGACTAACAAACTTAAACAAACAAAGAAAATACATACATATATATGTGTGTGGTGTAAGAAAAAGAAGAAAAGATAGAAGCTTTACAAGTCAATGACTGAAATCCATTTGAGAGTGGAGTAAACAGAATCTGGGTCATCGGAAAAATAAGAATCTTTGACGGAAAAGACAACGGCGGCGAATGAATCTTTCTCTTTCTTGGTGGCTTCGGCGACCGGAGGTGGTAACCAGGCGTTATAACGATGCATTATTAACAGGTGGGTGTGATATATGTGTGTATCAGTGTGTGTGTGTGTGTGTGTGTGTGTGTATAGAGATATAGAGAGTAAGATATATATGTATGTATAAGGTTTCTTTGTGGGCAAGACAGAGATTGAAAATTTAATGGGAAGGGAAATGGTGACCGGTAATACAAGTCGGCGGTGAAGAAGAAAAAAGTTAGATTTATTTATTATAATTGTTGTTACTAAGCAATTGCAATTTGCTACACAACAAGCCAATTACGATCTTGTTAGTAGTTGTTGTCAAGTTAATTAATACAATTAATTCAATACTAACTAGATAGATGATCGCGCGATGCGGCGGCGGTGTGATGGTACCGGCAACGGATGGTGGCGGCGGCGGCGGCGAGCAGGGTAGATTATTGATGTATAAAGGGATAATGTAGTTATTTTAGGAGTTAAAGGATATATGTTGTAAATTAATAATTCATTAAAGTTATTGTGGGTATTCGATACGTTCATGATTAGTGTAAGTTAATTTAATAAGGACATATTGGAAGTCTTAAAGTTGAAAGGGGTGGGGGTGTTTGATGTTTTATATAGGGGTGTGTCTAAAGGCACCCTATACATGTTAAATACACACCTATACAATCATTAGTTAATTAATTAAGTCACTAAATGTTTCTTTTTGTTAATAATTAGTTTAATTAATCATCTCATTTATTATCTTTACCTTTTTATAATCATTACATTAAATGTCTTTTTCTTTTTTTACCTAATCCTCTTTTACTAACACAATATATCTTTTAATAAATTTATTTATCTTTATATATTGTTGTTGTTAAATATTATTGATAAAAAAAACTTATGTATTATATAAAAGTCCAAAAATAACATAAATAAGAAAGAGATATTCTAAAAACAATAGCAAATATAATAACATTAAAATATCTAATCATTTATATCAAGGGAAACTCTTTCACGCCGACAAAGTTGATTATATAGTTCTAAATGTGGTTTATACACGGTTTTCCATTCAGTTGTTGACAAGCTAACAAGGCAAGGACTCCAAAAATTATACTTTTTTAAATATTTTCCTTCTAATTCGGATGGACAATTAGTGTTTTTTTTTCTTTTTTGAGAGGGAAGCTTTGCTTGTAGTTCCCTTAGTTTTGTATCCACCACCACGATCGCATCTAAGTGCAACTTTATAAATGAAACCGCTTGCACTTGCATTAGATCTTTTAGTAACAATGCCATAACCAAATAATAATAATAATAAGGAACTAAAACTTAGTGTTTATAATAATTAGCAACAAACATTATAGCTTAATAGTGACAAATTCGCTAGAATCCGACATCTAAAAAATTATTAATAATAATAATAATAATAATAATAATAATAATAATAATAATAATAATAATAAATGATGTCTTAAAAAAACAAGTTAAATGAAAACAACTAACATTAACAATCCGTTCAAAAGAAAAGAACAATAATAATAAAGTGGATTGATGTTTATATATAAAGATATGTAATTAGTGTTAATCTGATGTTTATAATGCATGTGTAAATACATATAATCTGATGTATTAAATGTAAATATGAAAATTCTGTTTGAATTCATTGGAAAGTTAAATTGACTGTAAGTTTGACTTTGATAGGGGTGTGTTTAGCACATGGGGTACCTATAGCAGGACCCAATAAATTTATATTAAACAGTATAAATATAATTATTGCACTGAATTTTAGTAGATTATTAAATATAAAATTATAATGGTAAGTATTTTTAGCTGTTCAAAAAAATAATAATGGTAAGTAATAAAAATTTTAAACTTTAAGACATACCACATATGCTTTATAAAGGTAGTATAGATATGTATATATAGAAGCCCATTTTTAGCAAATGAAGCTAGCTCAACTAGCAGATGCATCCTTGGTTTTTTCCTACAGGTCTTGGGTTCGACTCTTTAGAGTGATAAAATCTGTGGGTTTTTTTTTCCATAAATACCAGTAACAGATCTTGAACCTCTAACAGGCCGGAGTGTTGTGCTGGGCTGGTCCATTGTATGGTTCGGTGTTCCATGAAAATTGACTGTTAAAAAAAAAAAGAAGCCCATTTTTAAATAAAAAAAATTATGATTCTATTTTTCAAGGTTTCTTTTTAACTTTAAGACATGTTGTAAGTAAATAAGAAAAAGTTTATTATTCAAATATTAGTGTGTGAAACTATTAACTAATTAGAACCTTTAATTAATTTGTTTATGGCTAAAAAAATGGCTGAGAAGCTTCTGAAAGAGAAGGTATGTGTTTAGATAAAATTATTAACTCCGTTTTTAGTGTTATATGAAACACATTGTCTTTAAAAGTGTTCCTAATGGTTTCATCGGTTTTCTTGTCATTTCTCGCCGGTTTACCGATGTCATATATAAGCAGCGTTTCATCGCTTTACTTTGTTAACGTCGCTTAACTGACAAGCTATGTGGGTCCATCTTATATCATAGCCACTAGCTTTTTTTAATTTATAAAATGATAATATATAATAATAAAATAAATAAATTGATAACCGTTTTTTGATCGGCCCAAGTACCCCGACCATGGAATAATGGGTAACCCGACCACCCCCCTTTAGGAGCGACGGTCGCTCCTAAAGAG
>JAOXNX010000028.1:15006398-15018319 GCA_028566075.1 Solidago caesia
AAAAAATATATTGACTGTCATGTGTTAGATATTGAGAATATTACATTTCCAAGATTACCCTTTGTTTGGAGAATCAAACCATTAATTTATTAATTTATTTATTTTTGGTTATAATGTGTTGGAACAAAGAATTATAAGTTTATAACAGTTGATCTAGTTGTCCATTTTTTTAACAAACATGGAAAGTATGTATACTATGCATTTTATGAAATCTGATAACTAATTAAAACCAAATCAAAACTATAGTAATAATCTAAAAAATTTATTAACTTTGTCATTAATATGTTTTAGCCCCATAAACATTCATAGCAGAAAGCCCATTTCCTCTGACTTGCTTTTCCCACCAATTTTTGATGGCTATGACATTCAATGCAAAAGAAGCCTAAACTTTAGTTACTCTCACTTTACTAGGGTCTACTGAGAGTCTTCAGAGTTCTCGTAAAATGTCGAGTTTGAATCTCATTAATTAAATATCTTAAAATGACTAAAAAAAGTCCAAAAAACTACCTCGACAATCCAGGTTGAATCACATACATCAAAGTTAAAAGTTTGATTTTTTTCCAATTAGCCTGAACAGATATCCCTATCCTTTTACCCGGTTTATTTTACGAAATTCATACCATGTTTACTTAAATTATTTGAAAAGTGTATCTTGAATTTTAAAAAACGAACATCTATATAGCATGGTACATTTTGAATATCTTGAAAAGTGAAATAAACAACACATAAAACAAAAGAATGGTATCAACACAAGAAAAATAATATTTTACATGATTATTTTATCTGTTACATAGATTGTAACACCATTTTAGTATTTTACAACACCCTGCAGCTTCTTTTTACGCCAAGTTTTAATCTTATATTTTATGTACACAAAGCCCTTTTTGGATCTACCCCCACACACTCATCTACTCCATGTTAAAAAAGAGAGAAAGAGATCTATATTAATGATGTAAAGTTGATGATTCTTTCATGTACATGAATACCAGATTTCAAGGTGGAAATGTACTTTCAACTTGTGAAGTTGTACTCATAAATTATTTCAAAGTTGATTGATATACATATACATATACATATACATATACGTATACAACTTGTGAAGATGTCAAGAAGCTGTTCATTTGTTCAGGTTTGTATGCAGTGAAAACATGGTGTGTTGTTCAGGTTTGTATGCAGTGAAAACATGGTGTGTTTGTATGCATAATTCACATGTATGTTTACTAAATCTATTTTCACTTTTCAGTCACAAAAACTCCTTTCAAAGCTTTTTATCTTTTTCAACACAAATTTATAACATACTAGAATAGTAGAATCCAACCTCATACCTAGTCTCTCTGGCAGGATTGAATATCGTTAGGATCGAGTATTGTTGTCTTTGTTGTAGAATAGTAGAATCCAACTTTCTTGATTTCTAGTTTTCGTCCAAAAAGAAAAAGAAAGAAAAAAACTTGTTTTCTTGATTGTTTTTTTTGACCATGAATGAAGAACAATATGCCAAAGTAAATCTCACAATCAAGATATCAAATCCAACACAAAATGAAATCTTGAAAAATAATAGCAACCTTGTTCGATTTACACCATCATCATCATCATCATCAGCAGCAGCAGCAGCATCTTTACACAACTCTCCATCTACTATATCTCCTGCATCTTCAGCCTTTTTTTCAGCCCTGCAGTCTCCTTACATATCTCCTAGAGCCATTTCAGATGACCAAAATAATGTATCTACAACCACAACCAATAGCACACCAACTACATTTACTCAACCTTCTAGTCCAAGCACTTCCTACACTCCCACGTCAGAAAGATACAGTTTTTCTGATCATGCCACAAAGATAAATGTTAATGAAAATGAAAATGCAAATGCACCAGTCCCTCGTGTATCGTTTTCATTTCCGGTTCCTCGAGTTTCTATATCAAAAGGGTGTGTATCATCACCAGGTTCTAATGCCAAACTAAGAAGTTGTGATGTTTACATAGGATATAATGGTCAAAATCCAAACTTGGTTAGATTCTGCAAATGGGTCAAGTCAGAACTTGAACTTCAAGGCATTGCTTGCTTTGTTGCAGATAGATCAAAGTATGCAGATTCTCAAAGTCTTGAGATTGCTGATAGAGTGATGTGTTCAGTCACATTTGGGATTGTGGTTGTAACGAAATGCAGTCTTGTGAATTACCTTAGTAATGAGGAAATAAGGTTTTTCGGACAAAAGAAGAATCTGATCCCAATGTTTTTCTATACAAATCCAAATGAAGTTGTCGAGTTTCTTGCACGAAATTCGGATGGTAAAGATTGCAAAGAAGCAATAGAATGGTTGATGAAATACCATGAGTTTAAACTAGAAGCAAATGAGGGTAATTGGAGATGTTGTGTATCTAAAGTTGCAGGGATCTTGAGGGGAAAACTTGGTAGGAAAAGTGTGGCTAATAAAGAAATCGAAAATCTTGACGAAATCCCATTTCCTAAAAACAGATTTTTCATTGGTAGGGAGAAAGAGCTTGCAGAGATTGAAACCGCTTTTTTCGGATGTAAAGAATTTCAAGAAAGTGAAAGCACAATAGCTAGATCATCTGAGGGACTTGCAGATGAAGAAAGTGAGGTTTTGATTGCGAGAAACTTGTCGAGAAGGCCCAAGTATAAGAAAACAAAGAGTGGGAAATACAAGAGTTTTGGAAGTAGTGTGGTGTGCATCAATGGTGGATCTGGAATGGGGAAAACAGAATTGGCATTGGAATTCGCTTATAGATATTCAAATAGATATAAGATGGTTATCTGGGTTGGTGGCGAAGGGCAACATTTAAGGCAGAATATACTGAATTTGTCTTTGAATCTTGGGCTGGATGTAAGTGCAGATATTGAGGAAGAAAGAGGGAGGATCAGGAGCTTTGATGAGCAAGAAACCGAAGCATTTAAAAGGGTAAAACGAGAGCTGTTTCATGATATGCCGTTTTTGTTGATCATAGATAATCTTGAAACCGAGAACGAATGGTGGGAAAGGAAAGATTTACATGATTTGATACCAAGAAACACTGGGTCAACCCATGTGATAATAACAACTAGGCTACCGAAAGTAATGAGCTTTGAGACAATGCAGCTTCAACCATTGCCATTGCCCGATGCTATGATGTTAGTAACAGGGAGACAAAAGAAAGAATATTCGGGTGAAGAGGTTGAATATATAGGGAAGTTTGATGAGAGGTTGGGGAGGTCAAGTTTCGGGCTATGGGTGATTGGTTCATTGCTATGTGAGCTTAGTATATCGCCCTTGGCTCTCTTTCAATCGATCAACCAAATCCTTATAGACCAAACTTCATGCCATTTTGATGAACCATTTTGGGAAAGCAATCTCTTTCTCCTCAAAGTTATGATTTTTTGCCTTATGATTTTGAATGAAACTAAAAATCACCTTGCCTTGAAGATGCTTCTAGCCGGGGTTTGGTTTGCACCGTCACCCATCTCAGCAAATCTAATAGCCAACGCAGCTAGCCACATGAGTCCATCCACAAACAGGTTCAAGAAATGGGCCAAGTGTGTAAATATGACTTCCTTCTGTTGTTCGGGATTTATAAAGAGCCATTCATGGAAAACCGAAGATTCAGCTCTTGTTTTAGTTAAACTAGGCCTAGCTAGAAGAAGCAACAGGCAGCCCGAATGTAGCATCATGTTTCACCCCATAACTCAAATATTCGCAAAAAGAAAAGGGGGTTTACTCGCAGCAAAAACAACAATCCAAAGCATAAGGAAAATAGGAAACCCGATATTAAACTCAGACCATCTTTGGTCTTCTGCTTTCCTAGTATTCGGATTTAAATCCAACCCGCCACTCGTCCAACTCAAACCTCTTGAAATGGTTCAGTTCATAAAAAAGACAGCTCTCCCATTAGCAATCCTATCATTCACAACATTCTCCAGATGCAACTCAGCCTTAGAGTTGCTAAAAGTCTGCACAAACGTGCTCGAAGAAGTTGAGAAATCATTCGCGTCACAAACACAGGATTGGTGCCATGGAGCTTTATGCTGGAAGAAGAAAAAGAAAACGGACACGAACTCAAACTTCAGCTACAGAATTGATGAGTATGTATGGCAAGATGTAACGCTGCTAAAGGCGACATTGTTAGAGACGAGAGCCAAATTGTTGTTAAGAGGTGGCCATTTCGATTACGGTGAAGAGCTTTGTAGAACTTGTATTAGTATTAGGACAGTTATGCTTGGGCATAATCATGCTCAAACTTTGGTTGCTCAAGAAACTTTGTCTAAGTTAGTGAGATTAAGGAGTAAAGTAAAATAAAATCTGATCAAGCTTTTTATTCTAAATTTTGTTCAACAATAGTGATAGTCTGGTTGAACTTTCATTATCAAGCTGTAGTATTGTCAAATAATAGAAGCTAAAATGCCCCTCATTTTAATCAGATGAAAAGTTTATCTTCTTTTCCCCTGCAGTGTGGTAAATTCATGGTCAAGTCATCTGGTTTGAAGTATCGCTATCGTCCTCTAAACTCAGGACACTAGACAAGCGTTTCTTTGCTGAGAAGTTCCATAAAGAAATTAAATAGCAGATCTTATGGATTTTTAATTAGTAACATCATTTTGAGTTAGGCAGATTTTTGTAATATACTCATGTCTACTCATATGATCCTTAATAAAAATGCATTCTAGACACCACATTAAGATACACTCATATTTTAGTTATTGAGCTATATTTATATGATTATACATGTTTGGCCCATTGGCAGCAAACACAATACTTTTGACCCATATCGAGCGGTTTGACCCGTTCTTGTGTTGAGTCTGGTGAGTTTAACCGTTTCGTTGTACTAAAGACACACCAGCCAAGGCAGAATGGCATACATAATACAGCAAAATATGACTCACATACAAAGGCATAGACAACTTGGAGCAGGGTAGGCAGTTGCCCCACAAAGTTTTCACATGTAATATAGTTTTTTAGTGAAATAACGAAATTTCGGTATGTTTGATCACATATAACTGTAAAATATATTAGCCAAATTATAAAACATGTAGGATTAGGTCATTTGTATTAGACTATAATTGTTTCTTTGTGTAGTGAAGATCAAAATCAAGTGATCAGGAAGTCAATGAGAGCATTTTAGGGTGCGTTTAGCTATAGAAAACTAGGAGTGTTTTTTAGAAAAAATTTCAATGAAAACATGAAAAACAGAAAACATGTTCAAATGTGATTTTTTCAAAGTAATTTTCATTGAAAACAGAAAACCATGTTTTCTAACATAAAACTACATATTGGAAAACTCATTTTTATAGTTTTCTAACACATGGTAATAAAAGACGATGTAGATAGATTTGATTTTAGAAAATAGGCATAATATGTATCATTTTTAAACAAACTGACATCGTTTTTCCAAGTTCTATGCTTGTACTTACATTCACATATTCTTTTTCCTCTTATTACTGAATCTTAATTTGGCGATGCATTAAATAAAAAACCTCAAATTTGGTGTTTTTGTTGGAGATATGTTTCACACCAAAACACTAAATGTGATGTAATATTGGAGATGGTCTTAGAGCACCTCCAATCCAATGGAGGTTTATACAACAAGTTCATAGTGACATGACTATGATGGGTCAACCACATTTGACCAAGTTTATAGAAGTTTATAAGAAGTTCACGTGTATGAACTTTGGAGAGAAGTTAAATACTTAAATGAGTCACCTAGTTTGATTCCAACATTGTAAGTGGTGGAGAATAGGAAGATTAATTGTTAATGAGACTTGGTTATAAACTTTGAAAGGTTTTTAGGATTAGAGATGTAAGTTTATAGAAAAAGATCGTTTAGGCCCTTCCCTATCAAAGGCATCATGCTCGTCATTTTGCTCGTCCTTTATGTCATGATAGGTACCATCTCTTCATTTTCCTCGTCGTGTCTTGGCTCGTTATTTTTTTGAAAGGCTTGGACGAGTAAATGTGGGGCCAGGAAATGTGAATGTGTGTATGGTTTATTATTTTTTTTATATGGGGATGAGGAGATAGAGTGTATGTATGTGGGGGTTTATAATTTTTTAATTGGGGATGAAGTGAGAATGAAGATATGATAGGGAGGGGGTAGTTATTGGGTATGTCTTGGAGAGAAAAAACTGATGTGGCAATCAAGACGAGGGAATGACGGCGTCAGGATAGAAAGAGACCTTATAAAAACTTGATGTAGCATGATATAAACTTTGAAAGGTTTTTAGGATTACAGATGTAAGTTTATAGAAAAAGATCGTTTATAAAAACTTGATATGACAATGCTACGGACTTTTCAAAGTTTATACTCTTAGTGAGTTAGAAACAAAGCAAAATGGCATACATAATACTGCAACTAATAACATGACCCACATGTAACTACCAATGTTGTAAGTCATACACCAGAATTGTAGATCACATAAAACTCAATGGAAGATTGGAAGTAAAAAGTATCAAATACCCATTAAAATAATGGCCGCTACAAGGGTAAAATAAAATAAAATAAATCAAAAAAGCGATAAAATTTAAAAATTCATAAGAAAAAAAAATCTAAAAGGTGTCAAAATTTAAAAATCACCGAATTTAAATTTTTACGGGCAATGGCCCTGCCCACCCCTTGGTACCGTCCTTGGCTACAAGGAAGCTGTATAGTCTTCATTAGAAATACTTTCTAGCTGAAAAGCATGCTAATGAAAGGATTACATAAGTTCATACTCCGTATAAAACTAAATTAGTACTCCGTAATACTCTTACAATTGATAATATAATAGATTCAAATCTCAAAAATAAAAGATAATAGTGAGGATTGTAAGAATATCTCACAATCTATATCTCAATGAAACAATATATTTAATTAATCTCTAATTGCGAGACTAGAAAGTAAGACAACGTTATTAGGACTAAATATTATTGAATATATTATTCATTATGTGTTTTTATTTAATAAACATGTTTTCTCTACTCCTAAGCACAGAGTCTTTACCAAATGACTAACCCGTGTTTAATTAGAAGAAAAATGATATATATTTCTAAACTTTTCCATATCTATACTCTTTCATAAAAATAGTCCAAAGGTATTGAATTACTTAAATTTTAGATATACAAATTATCCAATATACCTCCAGAGCTTATATCTTAATTAAAGTCTATCTTATTTAGTCAAAAATTTCATTTATCTAATTAACTTATTTAATATGTTATAACCATATTTTTTTAAAATTTTAAATATAAAAAAATCCCAAACATGTCTTACAAAAAACAAATAAACTATTTCATTATATAAATAACCTTTTCATTTGAAAATAACATTTCTTTCCAAAAAGAGCAATATAAGAAATTATATTATCTTCTCAACCATTAAACCACATCCAAGAACCACTAAAAAAAGTCATTAAATGTCACGTATAAAAAATATTTACTTCTGTCGTATTGCACGGGTACTATGTTGGTACCCTTATAAAAATTGTGCAAGCTTGTTTAATTACTTAAAGTTTTAATATGCGGAATGCTTTTTTTATCCTTCCAAAGTCAACTAAGTTAATTATAAACTCATTTTTTAGAATTGATTTATAATTATTAGTATCAATTTAAATGCAAACATTTCTTGCTTTAAATAATCATTTATCTTTTTGTAAATTCTAACAAATTAAAATTATATTAAACATTGTATAAATTTCATTTTTTTCCCCGACTTAGACAAATCAAAAAATTACTAAAAATTGTTATCACTGTTGCATCAAGATAATGAACAGTATAATGCTAGTTTTAAAAATTTCCCAAAATGACCTTTGACATAGTTCTAAATGTGCAAAATGTATTATTTTTTTTAATAAAAAAATGATTTCATTCAAATTCAAAGCGCGATACTAAGAGAAAGTTTAAAATCACTACTCTAACTTATTAGAAAGTTGTAGGTGAGTCAACTGCGTATGATGTGTAACTAGCTAATCAAAGCATAACACGTTGACAATAGACTTTCCCCTTGACCAACTACTTTTTGCTACTTTCAATGGCCAACCTTATATTAGCTCGCATATATATATATATATAGATTTAGATTGATGATTAGTTGTTATCGACTGACATTTTCCCGTTGTTTAGAAACAAAGAAAGAAGGCGTTGGGGGCCTAAAATATACTGAAAAGAAAGAAACCCACCAAAACTGCTTATTCGCAACAACCCATATAATTAAAAACAAGGACATATCACATTTTCTTCGATTGCAACTGGTCTAGCGGTTATCATCCTGAATTTAATAACAAGAAATCTCATTTTTACAAAATATCTGGTTAAATTATATATATCATAACTTAAATAAAAAAATCTTTTCCTGGGTAACCGAATAAAAAAACGGTCGTCTAATAGACACGTCGACCATTTATCAACCATACAGTTGTTGAATAACATATTCAGTCAAACATCATAAATTTAGTCATATATCCATATCCCAATATCTATTTATGTCTGCTATGATACTTTATTCAACCATGAAAACCAAGATATTTTTTTTTATATGAATAATGATAAATGTGACTAATCTAAAACTTAAAAATATGTTTAAAAATTTGATGTTTACGTATGATTTCCACTCGTCTTCTTTGCCATATATTAGTATCGGGTTTTTAAAACATATATGTTTTTAGGCTTATCAAGTTAGTCACATTTATCATTAATCATTTTATATACATAATAAATTCTTCCAATCTATCATTCAATAGCGACGTGCCAACATATAAAAGCATAAAACATTAAAGTTTATGATTCAAATTCTTATCAACAAAGACATACATTCGTACTTGTATATCATATAACCAGATGAATATAATCGTATCTGATTCTATCTGATCCATTTTCTAAAAATAAAGATATGCAATATTTGCCAATGCAACATGCAATGCATGCAAAATAATATACATGAAGAAACATAAACTTTTAAAAAAAGTATTTTAAAGATGAAGGTTCCTTCATATAAATATATATATATATAAGTAAGTTTGGCCTTGCATGGAGCCAGAAAAACGAGCCAAAAGTCTTTATATATATAGTCAACTCACATGCACTAACTTTTGAACTAACAAACAGCAAAGTAAAAGAAAAAAAACCATATAAAGATTAAAAACTCATCTGTATGTAAACTTCAGAGTCCACCTTCTCTTTGAGTTCTTGGCAATGAAAAGCTACGAGGATAGTATGAGGTAGAATAACTCATGCGGGTTATGGACGGGGCCGATGGAGAGCCTGTTTCGGTACTAACCCACTTCCGGCCATGGTTTCCATCGTTTACTGTTTCTCGAAAAACACCTCCATTGTATGTATTAGCAAAACTATATGACTTCTCAAGTAATGGAATAGAAGAGGAAGAAGATCCGTTGCTTCGTCTCATGCATTGTTCTTTAAACATATGATCATCAGTTTCGGTTTCAGATGAATCATCAATGACGATTATTTCCTTGGCCGCATTTCTAGTATCAAGTCTGGGACAATTTGCAGCTGCCGTGAGCCCATTTGTTGTACTTGGAAACATTGTGTCCAATGCATGAATTGGCCTTGAATCGATGAGACTTCTTGAGTTATTTGGTGGATGGAGATTTGAATATTGGGGCATGGAACTCATGTTTTGATTATGGCTGAAGTTGATGTGATAAGGATTACCAGAGAAGAAAGGATTATGCCTTTCGCTTTTAATGTTATGAAGCTGTTGATGACAAATGGGAGTCGAGCCAGGAGGAGGTCCGAATTGCTCATCATCTGTGTTCACCACAGTCAAGTTTTTCCCCATTAGCCTGAGGACAGGAGTAGTAGGACTACCAACAGATTCACAATCTCTATAAACCGGTAACTTCAATGCATCAGCAGGCGATTTGAGAGTTTCGGATGGTGATAATGTCAAAGAAAACAAGCCAGACCTGAAATCGTTCATACTGGTCAGTTTTCTGTTAGGATCAAGAGCTCGTTCTCTTGATTCTTGGTCATATGAAGGAATGTTTTTAGAGAACACACCCTCCTTTCTCATGCAACAGCAAGGCTGATCATTATGATAATCAGATGGATTTTGACCCTTTTCTGTGAAGTTTATATCCACTGATCTCGAATCACTTGCATTCGAAGACTTCTTATTTACAACATCAACGTGATTGTCCTCTAACCTGGAATCATGAAGTCTCACAGAAGCAGATCTTGCAAAGTTAGGACTTGAAACAGTCGAAATTGGGGAATCGGAAAAGAAATCCTTTTTCATTACATCATGATGTAGCTGCGGGTCTTCACTTGACTGAACTCTACTCATGGTGGTCAATGATGAATTGCCTTGAAGTTCTTCTTCAGAAACCATATCATCTGCACCTGGGCTAAGAGGCAGAAAGGATCCTGGTGGCCCGGGAATGGGTATTGGATCTACCTCCTCAAACAAACTTCCTTCCTTTTCAATGTGATCATCCATGCCATCTTGCGAATCAAACGTGTTATTCATTTGACTTACCAGCTTCGAAAAATCATCATCCGAGTTCCTCAAAGCCATAAAATTTCCCACAATATCATCCGACTGAAATGGGACTTGATCATTAGTTTTAGCAGATTCTGAAGTAATCTCAATTCCACCTGAAGAATAATCTCCATTAGAACTAGTGAATCCCATATCATTCTCTACCTCAAAAGACAATTTCTCGTCTGTATCTCCTTCCATTCCTGATTTCTTTGAAGAATCTTGAGATGGACCGGAGACATCATCATCCGTCGACAAGCAATTCTCACGAGATTCCTCGATAGCTGAAAACTTTCTTTTCGAATTGAACTTAGATCCCGTGTTGTGTTCTTGGCTTGCTGATTTTAGGTTCTTTTGCAAAGATGAGATCTTGCTCTCCTTTAACTTGATACTAGGAATTTCCTCACAAGTATTGCCCAAACCGGTATCTTCTTTTGGCTCTGTCAACACGGGGAACCTCTTCTTTGTAAGACCAGTTCGCTTAGAGCATGCCCACGGTGGCCTTGTGATGACTAAATCATCTATTTGCTTGTGTGCTATGGGTTTTTCACCTCGATCTTCTTTGTTGCGGCGTTCATCAACTACTATATCCCCTTCTTGGCCACTTGTAGCCGCTTTATCAGCAATCTGATTCAATCATATTATTATATATCAAGTGTTACATTTAAGTCCTTTGAAGAACTAAATCACATGTGAAGAGATTACAAGAGTAAAGAATATATGATCTAACCTTTTTTCTGAGTTTTTTGCTGTTAGGAATAAGCTTCAAAAGCTTCTGATGGTTTTTCTTCCCATAAGCTTTCTTTTTATTCTTCTTAATGACAAGTTTACTCCCTTTTCCTCCTCTCGGCAATTTTCGAGCTTCAAGATCATGTACATTACTGGCTTTTGGCATAGACAAGATCCGAACTTTTGTGCCATTTGTGTCAACATAGACCGCACCTTCATGATCATCAATCTCAGGAACGAAAGTAGGCTCTTGTGGCTCTTCTTTCTTTTCTTCTTCTTCTGCTTGAAACTCGTCAATTTCTTGATCAGGAAAACTTGAATCAGTAGCCCAGCTTGTACCGTTTCTTTTATCAAGCTCTTCGATTGTACAGTGTAGAGCAGTTTTGTAAATATCCACCATTAACCTCATTTTCCTAGTTTTGACTGGTGGAGAGGAAGGGTCTTATGTGATTACACCGCCTCCGATTATGGAAGGTCGTGGTGTTGTTAAGAGATATGGGTCGAATCGTGTTCATGTAGTACCAATGCACGCAGGTATAATGTTTTATGTTTGTGTAATTACTCTACAATGCATTTGTTAGTTATATAATATATAGCTATATACACATTGGTTCGTATTTGTTTATATATGTGTAGTGAATTGTATATTGTATTTGATATTGTGTTATGGGTTTTGGTGGTTGCAAGTAGATTGGTTTTCACCAACGACGGTAAACAGGTTAGAGAGA
>JAOXNX010000028.1:15043569-15057573 GCA_028566075.1 Solidago caesia
TATATATATATATATATATATATATATTAATCCAATGATTGGGAGTTTGATTAGTTGAAAGGGCTTAATGCTAATGTATGTTATCAACGAACAATAAATCGTCAATGCAATTAATGACCAACAAACAAAATTGGAAGCTAAGATTGATTCGCTGACATAAATTTAACGATCAATTATCTCTATCGTGTGAGAATGACTATGTTTAGACAAATACTTGATTATTCTTTAAATGCATCAAAAAATCAATCCCATATTTGTAAGTCAAAAAGAAGCAGGAAAAGAATTTTACATATTGTTAGGACCAAGATTCGTTGATGATGACTTGATCGTTGAAGTGTGTTTTCAGCGAGCCATTTCGAAGAATAGTGTGTTGATCTTATCCTATCTTTGCAAGTTAAAAAATAGGCGGGAAAGTAAAATAGAAAATGTAGACCCAAATGGTCACATGACTGACATGCAATATGCCATGCGACTTACTTTATCTATTTATGGATAAATCCAGGATCGTATAAGTCCTTGCACAGTTTTTTCTTTCACCCGAAATGACAAAAGTACAAGAAGACAATTCAGAAGCATTAATTATCAATGTAGTCCACCAATGGAAGGTTGACAACCTCTTTCATATCAACATCCACGTCTCAAAGACTGTTGTCTCTCCTCCGCTATAAAAGGCAAAAGTTGGTGAAGACATTCTTCTTGTTGGTCCGGAATTACTAAGTGTAATTTCTTTGTTTTGCATTTTATATAAGTTGTATTTGTAAAACAGTTGTATTCCATCTCTAGTTAGTCTAGTGATAAAGTTAAGCATTGTATTCAAGTTAGTAGTTTATCTAACTTTAGCGTTATAAATCTCTTTCGCATATATAAAAAAGTATATCATACAATTGCTTAACTATTGTTTACTTTGTTTATTGTTTCTTTACTTTCTGTTCCTGATCTTTTAACTTGTAAAAATAATTAAGTTATGCAAATTACGGAACCAACACATATCATACTAGAAAAGACTTACTAGCTGTTTGGTTCTCATAATGTATGGGAATTTGATGGAAGAAAATTAGGATTTTTTAATGTCGTATTAGGTTAACATAAAAAATTTTAAATTTCATTCCACAAAATTCTCATACATTCTGATAACCAAACCGGTTCTTTCGTGTTGGAAATGAGGAAAATGGTGTAAAAAAAATAAATAAAAATAAATAAAATGATGGAGATAGAATAATGGGTAAAAAATCCTGTAAGTTTTCACCTCAAACCTTTGAAAGGTCAGGACTCAATTAATTAGAGAATGATTGCAGGGATAGGATGCATACAAACACATGCATACATTTAACTCCATGTATATGTATATATACACGTTTGACATTTTGTAATGTGATAATATCCATACATATAAGCAAGTGCATTAAGTAAACATGCATGGATTCATCTGAAGGGCAAAAAGAAGTTGAAAGATGATCAAATAAGTATCCATGGATGAATGGATGGATGGATAGATCGAGATAGACAAAAGACACATGGGTATGTGTAAGTAAGTGTAAGCAGTAGGCATGTGCATGACAGTGCCTTGCGTGCGGGATCTTACATTTGCTAGTAAACCATCTTATCATTTGTCAGCAACTACTATACCCCCCCACCCCCTACAATCAATCATACTACTTTATACACACACACATATAACTAGTAACACTTAACAGATGGAGTCCTAATATATAATGTCGATCATTCTTTATGTGAGAAGGCATTAAATTCTTTCAGTTTCAGAGAATCAACTACTAATTAAAACTGCAAATCCTGTTATTTAGTGCTAAACTCAAACATCATTTCATCATCCATATCTCATATGTCATAATCATTAATATATATTAATCATCATAAACATATACAAAACTATCACATCATCATATATACATGACAATATATATAGAATCAAAAATGATCGAGAAGCATTTATTTTTGGATGAGAATGAAGCTCAAGTTAGAAACGAGATCAGGACATGAAATAAGATGATAATGATTTTGAACAGCATATGTGATTCGATATGATGTATGCTAACTAGCAAGTAAGGTGTACTACTTGTTGCAAAATGTTACTAATAAAGAAAGGTTAACTCTTTCACTTGTAAAAAGGTTTCTATTTAAAATGATGGCATATACTATTTGTGAATTAATTAATGCCAATATTAGTTTTAATTCATAAGTTTTTTGTTTCATAATCCTAAAGAAACATATATATATACGTACAGGTTATTGATTATTTTTGTCAAATTATATATGTTTAATAACTAAATACTACAAGTATATTTTATTAAAAATACTTTACAAGACACAAGAGAGATCCTTTGGCGAAGTATCATAGGAAGAAAGGGACAATGGGGAGCAAAGCAAAGACGCCCCAATTTTCATACTCTTGTTTAGCAGACAAGAGGCATAATTTTAGGCTATCGACAACCCAACATTCAATTATTATAATTAATGTCTAAACCTCTTGTTTCACAAATTTTATTCTCTTCTCTACTCGTATTATTATTATATATATATATGCCACCAAGTAATTTTATAACGAAGCACACACAAATGATGTATATTTGGCTTTTTACTTCGAAATGATATATTGGCTATAATATTATAATAAATCATACGCTAGCTAGGTAAAGCTTATACTCGTAGCTACAATAAAAAAAAAATGGTTTCAAAAGTATACTGATTTGTATACATTGTTTAATAAAAACTTTATAATTGTAATAACATATTCTAACTAAATTTAATATTGTCAATGGCAATGTAGATATTGTTATTAATTATACATTATATTACATGTATTAAATTATTAATTACGAGTAATAATTGTATTTTAGAGTTAAATCATCAATCATAAAATGTTTAGCTAACATATTCCATCATTAAGTGCATGTAGAATGATCGACTTCGTGACAACCTAAGGTATGTCATCAAAACCAACCCCATAATTCAAAATTCATATCTCAATCTCAAATTAATATTGTTTTTATTAATTAAAGAAAATCATAATGCACCTAGCTAGCTGACACTAAATCTGTCACAATCAAAGTGAAAACTCCTAAATGTTTTGGGACGCGTGTTTTTCGTTACCAGTATGGGAAATAGCCAAGTCTCCCTTGAACAATATATATTGTGAGGGTTTAAACCAGCAACAATATGTTGGCAGTTCACTTTGATTAATCTGGATGGTAATTTGTGTCATATTGGGTTGGCAGATTTGACTTGATTAACTTTGGTTGATGGTTCATATATCTCAACTTTAACCTAACATGTATAGTTAATAAGGTAGTTATACCGAATTCGGTACCAGACAGGAAAATACTGAAATCTCGATCTCAATAATGGTAACGATAAGGTATTTTTGGTTCGGTATTTGGTTCATACTTTGGGCTTTTTTGGTTTCGGTTTTGGTTTTAGTACCAGTTCGGTACCAAAAACCATCCCTACCTTTTATTGAAAAAAAATATTAATTATCTTTTTTTCAACAATTTGCACTTTATTAAACAGGTTATAATCTGTTTCGACCTACTAATTACACACCACACCAATTTACTCTTTACCTAAACCTAGTTAATTATTTCCTTATAGCGGGCTTCATATTAGAAACTGTCACCCTACTTTGATATCATATAAGTTTACAGCACTTAATTAACGTACTAATGATAGTAGATAAATATGAAAATCTATACAAAAACTTAGACAAATCAATAGACATATGCTAAAGTTATAAGGAATGCAATATCTTAGATATAAAAAAATAAAAATTTATAGCAAGCTAACATCCTTAATTATAAAGAACGTGTTAAATAAGTACAAGTAAAAACACCTAAACAAAATAGTTGGGAAACACATGCACACACATATGTATCTACATAACCGTGTGAGGATTAGCAGTTGTCGTACAACTAACTTATATTTAGAAATATAATAACGAAGTATACTAACACACACGGGTGTAATACCTATTTTTATATAGAGTGCATATATATGTTTTAGGGTGTCCTATGTGAATCATTTGAGGAATTTTCATACTTTAACGTCTAGATAATATATATCTCTGTACTTGCTGTAACCCCACCCCCTTAATTCTTAATTTTGAAACACATTTTATATATAGTTAATAGATCTTCCTATACATCCCAATTTAAAGATCACATTATATATAGATTAAAGTTCCATACGCCAATAATGTATGTATATATATATTGGCAAAACATACGTTTATCTGTAATTTTTCTATGGTTTTCTTGGGTCTTTACACTACACATACTAATTTTTTTGTGGGTGGTACACAAGAGGTTTTTATAATACGGAAACAAATAGCAAACACTTGCAGAAAGTTAATAAGTATGATCATCATTTACATATATAATATCAGCTAGCAAGATAAGTATAACATGTCAATAGAACTAATTGAACAAGCTAATCGAACCCACTAAAACCCTAATACGTACTAGATATATGTATCTCATCAACTTAATTAATACAACATAAGCTTCCAAAAAAATCTTAATACAACTAAATATTCCCTAATCTACTCCACTATAGCACTATCAACCAATTAATTAACAAGTAATTGCATTCCTCATAAGCTATTCGGTGGCCTTCCTGGAAAGGTAGCTAGCTAGGCAGTGGATTAGGTTTACTAAACTTCCAATTATATATATATAATTATATATATATATATATATATATATATTATATATACTACAAACTACAAGTAATATATGTGTCATGTTGCTATATATACTCATATATATGTAACATATACATAAAACACATGAAAATAAGTAAGAGCAAGAGTTTGTCAAGTTCCAAAGATCGACATGTTTGTGTTTCATGCAATCAACATGTGTTAACAACTGTAAGATTAATCACCATGTTGCATTTATTGTATACATATAAAGCTAGGGTTTAGGGTGGGATCTTTAGGGTTTCCTCATATACATACATGTTAAACTAATTATGCACTACGTAAGAATCTCATGTGTATGAATATATATATATATATATATATATATATATATATGTATACGTAACATGTATGTAAATGTATGTATAGTATATATGTAACTTGTAAGATATTTATTATTATTAAAAATGATGAAGATGTATATATAGCTAATTAATGCCAAGAAGAAACAGAGAAAATGGGTTGATTCTGCCAACCCAAAAAGAAAGAATCATTTACAACTTCAAGATTATAACCTTCAGATGGATAATGAAGTCTCAACAGCAACTTAGCTTGTGATAGAGCAAATGGGCTTAAAGCAACATTCCTAAACCCAGCAATTCTCATCATCATCTCCCATGACAAAAACCTTTCATGTCTTTCTCTTCTCTTCTCTCCTTCAGCTGCAACTATATCAGCAATTTCTCTCCCGAACCACACTTGCTCAACCTCCATCCTTTCCCTACTATTCGGTGGAAGTGTCGCTTCAAGCGAGTCGAAAACCGCGGCGTAATAGTTCAAAGCCTCTTCAAATCTTGATAGAAATAATGGGTGGTTATGGTTTGCTTCATTTTCAGCTAAAGTTACAACTTTAGGGTTCATAGACTTGATCTTTCTTAACAACAAACAAAGCTTATCACGGTCTATTAACAAACGATGTAGATAAAGAACACAATTCACAGCCAAGATTTCATTAGGAAGTAGTAACACAGCAGATAGATGATTTATAACATCATCAACTGTTTGAGTACTAATACTTTGTGGGAGTAAAAGTGGAAAGAACCGAAATCTAAGACCAAGTGAGTGAGCAAACTTAGAAAGACGGTCACCGGTTTTTCGAAGGATATCAAGGTTGGTTCCGGTGGCTGTGATTCGAAGAGTTGGTAATGGGTGACGGTCAGCTATGGCTTGCATTAATGGTGGCCATTGGACACCGTGCATGATGTCAAAATCTAGTATATGTATATCATAAGGATGTTGTGGTTGAAGATGGTTAGATTGATCAATGGCTTCCAAAATTGCTTGATTAGCAGTGAGATGACTAAATCTAATGAAAGGTGTTATTTGGTTAAGTGACAAATATGATGATTGTATGATTGCATCATCCATATTGTTATTGTAAGTAGCAGAAACGTTTGTTGAAGTGTTTGTGGGTGTGGTATTAAGGCGTAGGGTTAGGGCTTTGGTGAAAGAATGGATTAGTCTTTCGGAAGAGTCACCATTAGGTGAAGATTTGGCTGAAAGGATGGCGGTGAGATGGTGGGCTGTGGTGAAGTCACATCTAGAAATGGAGTGAGCACATGTTAAAAGGAGTTGCTTCAAGTAAATAGATGGTGGTGTGTAGTTAGTCAACTTGGTCATCATCTCAACTTGTTGTTGGATCTGGTGGTGGTGGTGGTGATGGGTCGTGATTAGTGGTGGTGGATCTGGTTGTAAAGGGACTACTTCTTCTTGAGTTTGTGGTGGTTGATGATGAGAATGTGAATGTGAACAAGAAGAAGAGCCCAACATTTAAAGATACTTTTTTTTGTTGTTGTTTTTGGGATCGAATCTTGAAAGTGGTATGTTAGACTTTTTAACCTATTGACTTAAATTAGAAACCCTAAATTTCTCCAAAGAGAGATCCGCCATAACACTGTGAGGGACTATTGGGGGTGGAAGTAAAACACCTGAGGAAGGAGGAGAATAATTAGGACAGGCAAGGGTGTGTGGAAGCGGAAGGTGAAGGGATGTATACAAAGCCCACATACATATACAGAATTACAGATATTACACGAATACCTATATCTATATCTATATATGTTAGGCCCAAGTTTGTGAATCAAAGATTATTATTCCCTGATTTTTTAAGTATTAATTAACAAAATTAAATACAATAATGCACAATACAATGTTACTTGAATTTTGAAAAATTACAAAGTGTATTGCAGAAATAAGTCTGATACACAAAATTTAAATACACATAATTAAATAACAAATACAAAACTCTTAAATACTTAATCATTGAACACACTTGAAGTGATTAAGTATGAACACAAAATACTCTCTAAGACAAGCACTCACTGATTGAGTTCAAAAAGTTAAATCACGATAAATTGTTCCGTTGCAATCGAAAATTATTGTTATGATTCATTAACATTAATCCTTTGACAAATATTCTCTATTTATTGACAAACATTCTCTTGGAGGTTGTAAGTGCAACATTCAATGTTTCATTGTACTTTCACCAACTTTCAACAAAACGATAATGTTTTAAAAACCGGTTTATATCGGCCGGTTTTACAGGTTAAACTAGTCACCGGAGGCTAAGCCGGTACAACTAACCCAGTTTTAGGTCCGGATTTTTCACTATTTCTTACCGGCGGTTTTTCCGGTTAAAACGGTCCGGTTCAACCGCTTTTTTTTATAATTATTTTTACGATACTTTAATGTTATTTTTTGTTGTTTGTGAACTTTAAAACTTATATTTTGTTATGAAATACCTATTTGGTATTATTTTGAGTGAATTGTAATTGTATTTTGACTATTTCTGTTAGATTGTAACAAGTTTAGTAGCATTTTTATAAAAAATATATATATATATATTAAAATAAGCCTACCGGTAATACCAACCGGTAAAATTGGTACCGGAGGCTAGGCCGGTATGACTTAAATACAGGTTTTTAAAACATTGTAAAACGGGTTGTTATGCACAAGGCTCGGGACAACTATTCATACTCCTTTTGTTGTCCTTCAAGATGTCATTCATGTACTATCTAAAGCCTTTTTGCCGCCCATGTTGATTTCAACTTTTACCACCCAACGTTGTTAGACGTTGGTCACTGAGTGATTTGTCAACACTTGTTGACCGATCTGGGTTGATTCAGTGACATGTTCAATGATTCCACTTCAGCGAGGCAAGATATGTCTTTAAGTGCTTCCTCGAATTACTTGAACCTTAACTGTTTGATAAATCACAAAATCAATATATGCTCGTTGAACTACATGCAACAAGCACAATTATAATTACATTTAATGGGATTTTTATCCTAACAATTTCCCCCTAATTAATTATAATTAACATTAGGTTAATTGTAAGTGATATCTGAACATTTTACCATGTTTCGAGCCTCTGATGACCATACCTTCTTTGAATTTTACGCCCCTCGAAACAGCTAGCTTTCTACCCTCTCCAATGGGTTCCCCTTTCTTCACACTATCACTAGCCCTTTTTCTTTTCAACCCGATTCAGCAAGCGCGCCTTGTTCAATGAGTGGTTTAGATGGGTTGACGTTAAACTTCTTCTCACACTGATCTTCCATTGAAATCCTTTCTCTAGCCTCTCCAGAAGATCAATGGAGACTTTCCATTTCATATTCTTTTGTAAAACTTCGTGCATCTCTATCCACTCTGTGAACCTAAACATATTTACATCGACGTTTACGAATACATTGAAGTTGAAGGGATTATTGCCTCTATAAACAGTCAACTCCATAATTGCTGCTTTGATTGCTCATGTGAGATCAGAGATGGGTTCTGGAAGAAGCCTAAAGTTCACTAGCCGTATGTATTCATTCCACTACTCCAATTCTTGTTCACACGTTCAGCACGCTGCTCATTGTTTTCAGCGGCTAATCTTTCCATTCATTTTTCTGGAGAGTAGTGGAGTCTAGTTTCTCTTGTTCATCGACCAACTTTTTCAATGCTTTGGCTTCTTCTTTTTTGACCTTTCTACTTCAACAAGGGAATTCAGTTCTTCCTCTCTTTGTTTATTCAATCTCCTTGGCTCGTTTGGGTCAATATTGACCACTACTTTTGTCTCAGGGTAAAAAAATTCAGTGCGTGACAAAATCTTTCGATAAAATCTTTCTCACTATTAAGCTACATGTAACAACCATCGTTAAAAAATTTCGATAAAATCTTACTCCTGTTGCATTGCACGGTACTAGTAATATCTAATATATGAAGATAATGTTTTGAAACAAATGTGTAAATACTTTAATTTACATGTATATGAAAAAATAAATTTATAAGTTGGTTATAACGTGATCTTAAATTCATTAAAAGCACAAATAAAGAAATGTGTCCATTGTGTAAAGGTCACTTTATTTATATGATTCTATATATGTTATTATAATTATCTATTATCTATATATTTATATGGTAAATAAATAGGAAAAATGGGATCGATTAGAAGACATATGACAAACACTCATTCATATATAAATCCTACAAAAGCTTGATAGCCTACTTTATTTACTTTAACACAATCAATTATTTCGTAATTTCTTCTAACTTTTATGTATAATAACTGAGATGACTCATTCAGACATGTTATATATAGTTTGTCTGATTAAATATCGCATTATTCATCCTTGCAGACATGTTATTTTTTAGTACAATTTACGTATTTTTGTAAAATATCAAGAGATGTTTAATTTTCTTCGAGTTGTTATACAAGAAAAACAAGTCGGTCTTGCATATATACAACAACTTACGATCGAAGTGTTAACGCTACTCATTAAGCCCGAATTTGATCATCATTAAGGGGTTGTTAAAAGAATGCAATCATGCATCGACTCTAATGATTAAGGATAACAAAAGGACTGTTACTGAAGTTTAAACAAATTCATTGACTAAATAATAAAGTGGTCTTGTACGAGGTCCCCTTTTCGTGTATGCAGACCTCACATTCTTCAGTGCCTCGAACTCAATTTGGCCACTTTTGACATCCCACACCCCTTGTGCATGAGTAGACATGAGAGTAACACATAATACAAGAGTTGGAAAAATGTCTCTTGCTTCCCATTATGTTTGTTTACACCGTTCGGTGAGATTTTAACATGCCAACATCTACTACCAGTCTATAATAAATATATTATATATATATATACGTAAACAATGTAATATAAAAACCCATATATATATATATATCTCACACACACACCGGTATAATATATACGTTCGGTGAGATTTTAACATGTCAAGTTGCCAACATCTACTATCAGTCTATAATAAATATATATGTAAACAATATAATATAAAAACCCATATATATATATCTCACACACACCGGTATAATATATAATTATATATACACACCGGTATAATCGGTGTGTGTGAGATTTTAACATGTCAACATCTACTACCAGTCTACAGTAAATATATATGTAAACAATGTAATATAAAAACCATATATATATATATATATATATATATATCACACCGGTATAATATATAATTATATATACACACCGGTATAATATATATATACATATGTATATGTTGTTACACAAAAAAATAATATAATGTCATTTAATTGTAGTATGCGGGTCCTATCGGGCACTAACCTTCTTGAGAATTAATTTTTCAACCATTCATTACTTGACTCCTCACTTATTTATTTGCTGGGAGTCAAATGCATATACACATAACTTGTTATTTCATTATTTTTATTTAATCGTGAACCAAGACTCAACGGCTTATCCATAACCATTTCAATTTAATTTTTTTTATCATCTCATGGGCCCTACTCTGCACTTCACCCTTGTTAATTAAAGATAACCTGCTTGAGAGTTTGTACTTGATGCTAATGGATGTGTAGCCCATTAGCTACAGTAAAGTTACTCACATACCCCATTACTTACTTTGTTATATTATATAATTTCTATACATATTAGATCTTTACAAAATTATAAATGGTGATCTAGAAGCAGGGTGGGTAGACCGATGAAGGTGTCTAAGGTGTCTATGAACCATATGATTTACAGTATTTTTTTTGGGTAAATTATACGAATGGAACCTGGTGTTTGTATCATATTACACTCGTCATATAAACTTTTGAAGTTCCACTCGGCCATACCCAAACTTTTGAAGTTTCCCTCGAACGATACCCAAACTTGCAATTTTCTACTCGGATCATACCCAAACCATTTTTCCAAGTAGAAATTTCTTGTTTTAGACAAGAAAAGTTTGGGTATGGTCTGAGTGGAAAAATGCAAGTTTGGGTATGGTCCGAGTGGAGCTTCAAAAGTTTGGGTATGGTCCGAGTGGAACTTCAAAAGTTTTGGTATGGTCTAAGTGGAACTTCAAAAGTTTGTATGACTAGTGTAATATGATACAAACATCAGGTACCGTTCGTGTAATTTATCCTTTTTTTTTTAATGTAAAATTTCGTATTTTGATTTTTAAAAATATACGAGGTCTGAATGCTTTGGAGTTTGGTCTCATTTGGTCCTAGATTTGCCCCTATCAAAACCTGATCATAAATTTCATGATTTTTTTTTGAAAGGTAACTATTATTAACACACCGCCAACTCGCTCAAATTGAGGAGTGGCCACCATAAATTTCATGATCATCCACGAATTCTAACGAATATTGAATAATGATAATCTATTACCCAATAGAATATTACGTGTTTGCAAATCTTGTATCATAAATTTCCAATGATTATACAGAATTAAATCAAAGAAAGGGTATCTTTTTTGAGACCGACTCGGCAATGCCTAAGGCTATTGGGAATGGTCACGCGCATCACGCCCCCATGTGGGTCCTTTTTCCTTTTTTTTTTTTAATTTTAAATTTATAATTATATTATTATTATATATATGTGTGTGTTGATTTGATGGGGCAGCTACGTTCATTTTGTAACGTGAGAAGGGGCTTATATCTAATAAAGTGATAAAAAGTACATGGAAAGGAGTGGGCACGCCCCCCACTCCCATAAGCCTAACCGTTAAAAAAATTATGGATAGGTTTACATTTTGTATATTATAAAGGGTAAAATGAAATATGTTGTTAGCACATCTATTATAGGTGTTACTACTCGCACAAATATTTTAAACAAAAAAATATATTATGTATATTTAACAGGTTTTAAAGTTTAAAAAAAAAAACTGCTAGCAGCACCTAACGTATCTAGGCGCTACTAGCCGCACATATATTATCCCCATCTTTATAATGCTAAAATGTGTTGGGGAAAGAGGAACACTATTCCAAAAGAGTAAACCAAATACACGCAAAGCTTTAAATGCAACATGCCCACTCCTTTCCTTAATCATATGGAGTGTTATATTCTATTTAAGTCATCTTGTTCGAATTGATGGATTGCAGGTTGCCTTATTGACAAGTTCATATACTTTAATCCGAGCTCAATCCATTTAATAATTATGTCGATAATTTGAACCTAAACTCAACTCACTTAATAAACAAGTTAGTCGTGTCAACCCGTTTAACACATACTATTAAATAAAAACCTACATGATATTTATTAGAAGTTGAGATTTTTGATATATTAGATCCACACAATAAATAATATAATCCCATTATAAACAAACATAAAATATACTTCAAGATACATGTTAAACATTAATATAAATTAGGAATTTACACCCGTGAGATGCATGAGTTTTGTTTATTTGAAAATAAAAAATACAAATTGAGTATATTTTTAAATTTATTGATCATTTTTAACTTGAAAAACTATCTAGTCACTATTATGTAATTAAATAACTGAATTTTGAATAGGTTTCACAACCAATAAAAACATATTCAAAATAAAATGAGTAATAACTGGTATTTTATTTTTTTAACAAAATGTTTTAATAGATTATAAAACATTTATATATAATAACTTTATATATTAACCATGTACATATTAATCCTATATATTAACCATTAATTATTAAAATTACATAAAACTAAACTTTGAAAATCTAAACATTTATTAGTCATATTTATCAAGATAATTCAATTTTTATGGATAACAATATCAATATAGATTTATAGATTTATAATATGCATTGTATATGTAGGTACTAATTCTATATATTAACCATGTATATACTAATTCTATTTATTAACTATTAATTATTATTGTTACATAAAATCAAACTTTTATATATCAAAATATTTTATATTTATATTACTGGTATTATATATTAGGGCTAATTGATTCAAAATGCATTGAACTTTCATCCATTTTCAATTGTATTTCCTATTATATGTATTCATCTTTATATTTCACACTATTGTATGCACTAATGACTTAAAATGACTAAATTGTCCTTAATAAAAAATAAATTGAAGTAAGTAAAAACAAAATTTAATTCATTAAGGGTAATTGACGCGGGCCAAGTGTTGACTAAATTGCCCTTCTTATCATGTGTTTATAGAGAAATATGAAAAATGAGAAATGATATATCCTTTTAAAAAGTCAACATAATAATCTTTCTTATAACTTGATTACATGAAAATTGTAATATACCAATTCTCTCTTTTAACTCCATCCTTTGATTTTACCAAGTGTCATGATCAAGTTATTAAAATGATTATTAGGCAGATTTTTTAAGAAAATATATCATTTTCCATGAAAAATATATTTCGGCAATTAATCATAACATTTGTAGAGATGATCATATAAAACTCAAACTAACGACCTACGATAGAGACAAAGAAAACTTTCTGCATAAATAATGTGTAATGATGCATACGTCTAAAATTCATAAGTCTAGACATATTCAATCAACTCAATTATTGAAACATGTATTTCACTATTTCTCTCTCATTATCCCCACTTTCAATATTACCATGTGTCTTGATTTTCTTTTTTGACATGTTTATGATTATGAATTTTTTTTAATTAATTATTTTATTTCAACCAAAAAATCGCACTATACAACTCAATTTCACCAAAATGGACATGCGCATCTTTTACAATTTCACCCCAAATCTAAAAAGCCCCACATCATATCACTTCCTAGGGGTGTTCATGGATTGGTTTGGTCCGGTTTTGTCTAAATTTGAAACCAAATCGGCATCCCCAGTTTCAACATATATCAAACAAAATCAAACCAAGTTTGTTGTCAGACCAGACCAGACCAAACCATTTAAGCCAGTCCGGTTTGGCGGTTTCGAAATCTATTTTTACTTTTTCTTTTATTTATATATAAATTTGTGTATATTTGTCTCAGTTTGTGTCAAAAAGAGACGCAACAAACACTCATCATGTAACAAGTAACCAAGATTCAATTTTACGTTTGTACTACTAGTCTGT